>CM067300.1:64131333-64738833 GCA_034231615.1 Meghimatium bilineatum
TATATTACCACACTTATAGACTAAAAAAGCCATCACAAGTAGGCATACATTGATATAATTCTCGAATACAAGTCATCAGAGGTGCAGTGATATTTTTAAAAAGAAAAACTAAATATAATTCAAATCATAAGACTTCAAATAATACTTTGAGCAATGAAAAGCAGACACATCATAGAAATGAAAAACACTTCAGACACATCATAGAAATGAACAACATTGCAGACATCACATCTCTCTATCACCATCATGTGACATATTCGTTCCAGAACGTAATCTTTCCTATGGATCTTTTGAATTCTCCGTGGTCTTGAGAAAGTTGTCCAGCATCTTTCAATGACATGCGGAGGCATTCTTGAATGTCTTTTATCAAACGGCGTCTTGGTCGGCCTTTGCCCTTGTTGCCTTCAATCATCCCCTCCAATAAGACTCTCTCCATTCCGTCGTGTCACTTAATATGACCGAAACAACTAGCTTTTTCTTTAATATAGTGTTCAGAAGCCAACCTTCCTGGACGTTAATTGTTCGTACACCTCCTGGTTTGTTTTCTTCGCTGTCCATGGTATTCTCAAAACTCTTCTATAACACCTTAATTCAAATGATGTTATTATCATGGCCACTGTTTTATTTAGTGTCCATGTTTCGCATCCATATGTCGCCACAGTAAATACACATGCTCGTAGTAAACACAATTTAGTTCTTTCTATATGGAAATACAAAGGAAATACATAAACTATCGTACAATAAGAAAAATAAAGAATTATGAAATGACATCTGCTAAACAAATCATTTCAAGAAACAATAACAGACTTCGCAGGAAACGTCCAAACCACTTAGCAAGAGAATCATTTCTACAATATGCTAAACCCCTGGAACACGATATTAGTGTGCGCGAGATCTGATATACTGAACCATGGACATTCAAAAAGCAAAACTACAAAAAAATTCTCTGAAAAATCAATCATGAACTCCAAAACTACAACATAAAAACACAACAAAGATTTATCATATCGAATGTTAAAAAACCTATCCCAAAAATATCTGGACACAAGTTTACACAGATGGTCATGTGACGTGTTCCTTCCAGAACGTTGTCTTCCCAATGAACTCTATGAACCTCTCTCTGTCGTGGGCGATGTGGCTTGCATTTTCTAGCGATGTATTCATGTTATCTTTAATGTCGTCAGTCCATCGTCTTCTTAGTCTGCCCTTTTTCCTCTACCCATGTACTCTTCCCTCCATTATAACACAGATAGATCAGCCAATGTAGGCACAGGAAATGGCTGTAGTGGAATATAATTACAAACGAAAAAACATACGAACAATCCCTTACCGCAGGAATAAAATGCACACATTTCAGGGCAGATACAACTGCCATACTCATATCTGTTCACATAATCAACAACCGAGAGGTATGGCCAAAATAAATCACCTTCTTCGTTGATTTAAAATCAGTTTTGCGAGCCATTCAAAATACAAAACAAGCCAACACTAAAAGGAGAATAGGAATGGTTAAAAGTACCATTCATTCAGAACAGACAAAATATCATCGAATTATCTAGAAAAACTACATTATCATGTAAGGCCGTCTTCGCAACTAAGGTTGGCGGCAATAGACCTTCAACATCCCCTTTATCTTGTTTTGGTGGTGCACTCTGCTAGACTGTAACCTGTCCATCATGTAATGTTACTCTCCCACTTGTATCTCTGCCTACCTCTTGCTCGCTTCCCTTTGACTTTACCCTCAAGTAAGATCTTCAACAAGGTGTCATGTATTTTAATGTGTCCAAAGTATTTTATTTGCCTGATCTTTATTTCTCTTAGTAGTTCTTTCTTCATATTAAGTGTTTTTAGCATCTCTTTATTTGTTTTCTTCTCTTTCCACGATGTTCTCCCTATTCTTCTATATACCCACATCTCAAAGGTATCAATTTTGTCTTCTAATTGTTTATTTAGTGTCCATGTTTCTGAGCCATACATTAATATAGAATATATTTAGCATTATATACTTCTCATTTTTAACCTGTTTGTAATTTGTTTAGATGTTAATATTTTCCTCATGCCATTGAAGGTACTTTTAGAGATTACTATTCTCCTCTTAACGTCTGTTTCACATCTGCCATCATTTGTGATTATGTGTCCAAGATATTGATAATGTTTTACTTTTTGTAGTTTCTCTCCCTGTGTGTTTATGTTTAGCTCCTATTCTTCTGTGTCTTTGCTGATTATCATGGTTTTTAAAAAGATATTTATATCCAGTCCATATTCATTACTTGATTTATTGACTTGATCTATTAGTCTTTGTAGTTCATGTTCACTGTCTGCTAAAAGAACAGTGTCATCTGCATATCTTCTTCTTCTTCTTCAGCGTTCATTCTCAAACTCCTGCCGGATCTCTATTGCAGTAGGACAATGGCCCTATTATATTTCCAGCAGGATATAGTCCAGAGAATGGAAATGCGTTGTGTCGCCGTTTTATTTGCGCCAATAGCCCGACACATCCGTCTTCGGCGGGATCTGCATATCTAATGTTGTGTATTATTTTCCCATTGATCTTGAGTTCTGGTATTTCTTCTATATTTTTAAAGATATTCTCTTTGTAGATATTAAATAGGTTTGGTGATAAAATGCATCCTTGTCTTACCCCTCTTATTTCTATGTATAATGAGTAGCTGTTTTCACACCTTATTTATGCAGTTTGTTCCCAATATATATTTCTAATGAGCCTGATGTCTTTTCCATCTATGTCTATTTCTTGAAGACATTTGATTAATTTTTCATGTTGGACTCTGTCAAAGGCCTTGCTGTAGTCTATGAAGGAAATATAGATACTTTTTTGGACTTCTATATATTTATCTATCACTAGTCGGATACTCAGTATAGCTTCTCTGGTTTCTTTGCTTTTCATAAAACTGAATTGTTCTTCACCAACCTGAGTGTCTATCTTGATTTTAATTCTTTCATGTATTATCTTGAGAAGTATTTTAGTTAGATGACTCATTAGACTTATTGTTCTATATTCTGTACAGTCCACAGCCCTGGGATTCTTAGATAGTGGTATGAATATTGATGTCATAAATATTGCGAATTGTCATCGTTAACTTCGACGAACGAACACCACCACCATTACTACTGCAACGTTCACTGCTATTATATTTACAAATCATATCACTGCAACCGAATCACACTTTTTCACTGCCCAGTGAATGATACGCATGAGACTGACGATTGGGTGCTTTGTGCACACATCGTTTCGCTAACCAAAGACTGTGAACACATCGTTTCGCTAACCAAAGACATATCGGATCAACCAATATGATTGAGGCTATAATAAACTAGTTGCCATACATATATCTAGAGAAGATTCGGTAAAAGCTCGGTGGTTTAGAAGGGTTCATCATGTGGGAATAGTTTCAGGGGAGAGAACAAGAGACAGACCAAGACTACATTTGACACATGATATCGGAGACTTTCTGAACATGGGACTGGAAAAGGCTAGGCAACTTGCACATAACCGAGAGACTTACAGAGTGGCAGTGACGACAGCGTTGTGTAAAGGACATGTCGCATAGACAGATATACTTTGCTCACATAATCTGTGAACATTCAATGAAAATCTTGGAAATGTCAAAAGCACTACTTTTATGAAGAATGTGACCGATGAGGCAACAAGACTTTACAATTCACAAAGGATGTTCTACACACATTTCACATTCCTAGATACAGTTTTGTATGAGCGTTTTGTTTTTCTCAACATCGCAGAGATTCAAATTTGACACAGTTAACAGAAGCACGCATGGGACGAAAGATGTGACATTATGAAATCAACAGATGTTTTAGTTCACAGCCCCTTAGAACATTAGTGAAATCATCTTTCTTTTAAATGAATGATTCAGGTCTTCGATGTCCTGTAAATCAATAACTCCAGAACATGGTGAATTATTACTAAACACCACTATCACAACTGCTGTGATAATACGTTTTTCCAGGCATTTTCCTCTTATATTTGTCATCTAGAACCCAATTTAGCGCTTATATTGAAAGCCTATTTAAGTTGCAGTAAGTACTTTCCCTACATTCATGTCTACGTTTCTATATGTTTGTATATTCCATTATAACAACATGTTCCGGACGAAGTAAATATTTAACAGCAGATTCGCTAGAAAAGATATTAAAAAAATAAAGAATAAAAATAATTAGGGATTCTAAAAATTTGGTTACATAGTGAAATTTGTCATATATATATATATATATATATATATATATATATATATATATATATATAATTTCATCACAGATGTTATCAGAAAACGCCGTTGGTCCTACATCGGGCATGTCTTACTTACGAGTAGACACCAACAGAACACACAACAATCTCTTGAATGCATACCTACAGGCAAAAAAGCATGGGGTAGACCAAAAGAAACACTCAGTAGAACAATACTTAGAGAAAGTAAAACAACCAATATTCATACTATTCAAGAACTGCACAGAATAGATTTGAACAGACAGATTTGGAGAGATCTGACCTCTGCCCTATGCGCTAACTTCAGCGCAAAAGGAAAATGAATGAATGAATGAATGAATATATATATATGTATATATATATATATATATATATATATATATATATATATATATATATACATATATATATATATTATATCGTGTATATAAAGTCGTATATAAACATAGTTGACAAAAGAAAAAAACACGGACCTCGGCTTTCCATAACGCCTAGCGACACAAATTGATAAGACAAGATAAGACAAGATAAGACAAGATAAGACAATATATAAAGTGGCTGAGTTCACACATGTATTCACTAAATATTCACTTTCCTTATTATCCAGTGTCGTGGATAGTTTAATGAGTTCACAGTCACTTTTTAGAAAACCCAGTATGGATGTTGAAATTTGAGAACCGCTATGCACATCAAAGAGAGTGCATTAAATAATTTGAGAACCGCTATGCACATCAAAGAGAGTGCATTAAATAATTTGAGAACCGCTATGCACATCAAAGAGAGTGCATTAAATAATTTGAGAACCGCTATGCACATCAAAGAGAGTGCATTAAATAATTTGAGAACCGCTATGCACATCAAAGAGAGTGCATTAAATAATTTGAGAACCGCTATGCACATCAAAGAGAGTGCATTAAATAATTTGAGAACCGCTATGCACATCAAAGAGAGTGCATTAAATACTTTACACAAGTTAACACAAAATTTGCGCTGTGATTCACTGCATTTAACGCCAACTATTTTACTTCTCTAACGTGCAGACGCTCAGATATACAAACATGATTATATATAAGCGTCACAGCGAGACTGGCGTCAGTATAGAAGACCTTTCTACAGAATTAATTTGGACCACATTTGTTACTTTTAAAATTATTGTTGAACTTTCGATTAATCACTATTTATATACTTGGAGCCACCTTGGCTATTTTTAGCATGCGGGATACCAAGTATGTAAACAGTGACCAACCACAATCCCAATAATAATAATAAAAAACGTAACGAATGCGATCCTTGTTAATTATGTTGGAAGGTCTATATCGGTAACGGCCACAGTCACAATAAGGGCGGCTGTTCAAAATTATTTCCGGAAATATCCGTATAGTATGTATTCAATTCTCCAGAGTAGTCATGAGTGAATATATCACACAGATTCACTCACTGTAGCACATATTCACTTACTGTAGCACAGATTCACTCACTGTAGCACAGATTCACTCACTGTAGCACAGATTAACTGATTGTTGACCACTTGGCTATTGGTTAGTGTTCCCAGCCCACTGGAAAGTACATCTGTAGTCAAATAAGACAATATAAGTATTGCTGTATGAGATTATGAAGTGAAAATTTTCCCGGAGGCGGACTTATTTTCAAGCAAAACTAGTAAAACATGTGTAAAAGTCGGGAAAACCCGAAAAATAACGGCAATGTTTCTTCAAAACTGACTCCTACTATGACGTCGTAGTTAGTTATGTATAGCTAGATGTCCAGTTTCAACCACGTGATCGGGTTGGCCATGTTGTTATTTCAAATGTCAATAGCCAAACAGAGGAAATCGTACACATATATAAACAGCTACACAGATAGACATAAAAACGGAATAATCGATGGATAAATAGAAAAAATGTATAAAGAGAAAGAGATAGAAAGACAGATGGATGAATATAAAAATGGATAAGTGAGAGAGAGAGTCATAGAAAGATAGATGGATAAACAGAAAAATGGATAAAGAGAGAGACATAGAAAGATAGATGAATAAACAGAAAAATGGATACAGAGAGAGAGAGAGACATAGAAAGATGGATGGGTGGATAAATAGATGCATAGACATACAGACATGTATAGATAAAATGAAACGACAGCGTTTCGACAGAACAATCTTTATAATATGAAATCTGTCCCTGGGTTGTTTGATGCAATATTTTGTAAACTTTATTCTATTTCGCATTAAAGTAATTTTTAAATAAAAAACTCGAATGAGTCACGTGATACTCGTAGTTTTGCTCTAACCACGTATTTAATAAACCAAATCCTCCTCCAGAATAATCACGTGGGCTGATCTCAAAAAACGTAATTTATCTTAACTAATACGAATTATGAACGATGACAGTGTGTATATTGTGTGTGAAATATTGTGTGAGCCAATGAAAACGGGAACAAATACTCAACATCCAATATGTGTGAAACTATTTGGGGATTCGCGAGAAGGACCATTCTGAAGAGGGTCATGTAAGCAAGTACTTAAGATGTAACAAGTAGGTTTTGTTTCTTCAGAACACTTGAACATTTACTCTTGTCTTAATGTGAGTGAAGAAAGTGGGTATCCTTGACGCTCCCTCTAGGTAAGTACAACACAAATCTGCATATCCGTGTCGTCAAGAGCAGAAGATGGGACGAAACGTATGCAAGGAAAATACAGACCTATGGTTGTGTTGACATGAAGAGAAGTGTTAGTTGTGTTGACATGAAGAGAAGTGTTAGTTGTGTTGACATGAAGAGAAGTGTTAGTTGTGTTGACATGAAGAGAAGTGTTAGTTGTGTTGACATGAAGAGAAGTATTGGTTGTGTTGACATGAAGAGAAGTGTTAGTTGTGTTGACATGAAGAGAAGTATTAGTTGTGTTGACATGAAGAGAAGTGTTAGTTGTGTTGACATGAAGAGAAGTGTTAGTTGTGTTGACATGAAGAGAAGTGTTAGTTGTGTTGACATGAAGAGAAGTGTTAGTTGTGTTGACATGAAGAGAAGTATTGGTTGTGTTGACATGAAGAGAAGTATTGGTTGTGTTGACATGAAGAGAAGTATTGGGTGTGTTGACATGAAGAGAAGTGTTAGTTGTGTTGACATGAAGAGAAGTATTGGTTGTGTTGACACGGAGATAAGTGTTGGTTGTGTTGAAATGAAGAGAAGTATTGGTTGTGTTGACACGGAGATAAGTGTTGGTTGTGTTGAAATGAAGAGAATAACTTCACAGAAAACTAAACTTCAGAAGAGAACCACGATACACATTATGATCGCTTCAATTTTTTTAAAAAGCGACAATGATGATTTGCGGACTTCTTCGAATATGTCACTACACATAGTAAAATCAGGATAAAAAAACGAACCCTCCACCTTCTCCGCCCTTCTCCCCCTGCTAACTCTGTACCTCAGAACCACTCTAATACTCAGGTTGTGTACACCCCTCCTGACTTGAATATTTATGAGGGTGAGATTTATATCATCAGCAAGGGCCTTCACTTTCACACCGCTCTTCCCCGCATATGACGACTGCACCATGATGTGGGACGTTCACTAGTTCCATCGTCACTTACGGCTACGATTCCATTTCAACAGTGAACCGTCGGTACAGTCCGATGACATATACTCCCAGTATGCTTCTCACAAGCAAGACTGGACTCCACCGTCCGCCGCATTTTGGACTCTGGACCGATACATCAATGACACCAAACGTGACATCGAACGTCTACACTTCACCCGGATTAGACGTACTAACATCTCTCCGGCCGAAGCCCGTGCTCTTAAGCAACTTCGCAGCCGTGACGACATTGTCATCAAGCCGGCCGACACGGGGCAAGGACCTCTATCTCGCAAAGGGTCAGGCTGAGATATATAATTCCATGTTCTACAGGGCCAACACGTGTAAGAAAGACCCGATTGTTGCCCACAACGACACAGTCTCTACCACCATCAAGTGTTTAACAGCTGATAACCTTCTGCCCACTTCTGCCGCCGCTCTATATCTCAAGGGCAGCAGTGTGGGCAAGCCGGCATTCTATATGCTGCCAAAAATTCACAAACCGTTCAACCCCGGCAGACCCATTGTCTCTGCGTGTTCCTGCCCTACTGAACACATCTCTGACTTCCTGGATAGCGTCTTACAACCATTAGTGGAGCAACTTCCTACATTCCTGAAAGATACCAACCATGCCCTGTCCATCTTTGCTTATATTTCCCTGTCCCCTGCCCATACGTATCGTCTCTTTCTGCTGGACGTCTGCTCCCTTTACACCTCCATACCGCACTCAGAGGGTCTCAAGGCTGTGAAGTTCATTCTCGATCAGCATCCTCACCCCTCTGTGTCTACTTCTACCCTCACCCCTCTGTGTCTACTTCTACCCTCACCCCTCTGTGTCTACTTCTACCCTCACCCCTCTGTGTCTACTTCTACCCTCACCCCTCTGTGTCTACTTCTACCCTCACCCCTCTGTGTCTACTTCTACCCTCACCCCTCTGTGTCTACTTCTACCCTCACCCCTCTGTGTCTACTTCTACCCTCACCCCTCTGTGTCTACTTCTACCCTCACCCCTCTGTGTCTACTTCTACCCTCACCCCTCTGTGTCTACTTCTACCCTCACCCCTCTGTGTCTACTTGTACCCTCACCCCTCTGTGTCTACTTCTACCCTCACCCCTCTGTGTCTACTTCTACCCTCACCCCTCTGTGTCTACTTCTACCCTCACCCCTCTGTGTCTACTTCTACCCTCACCCCTCTGTGTCTACTTCTACCCTCACCCCTCTGTGTCTACTTCTACCCTCACCCCTCTGTGTCTACTTCTACCCTCACCCCTCTGTGTCTACTTCTACCCTCACCCCTCTGTGTCTACTTCTACCCTTGTGGTATACTACAAACCTTCTGTCTTAGCACATCGGTACACTACAAACCTTCTGTCTTAGCACATCGGTACACTACAAACCTTCTGTCTTAGCACATCGGTACACTACAAACCTTCTGTCTTACAACATCGGTACACTACAAACCTTCTGTCTTACAACATCGGTACACTACAAACCTTCTGTCTTAGCACATCGGTACACTACAAACCAACTGATGCTCATATCTTTCTTCTATACACCTCTTCTCATCCCTCTGCCTGTCGTGATTCCCTTCCCTTCTCCCAACTTCTTCGTCTTCGGCGCTTGTGCAGTCGCGAGGATGACTTCATCAAGAAGGCATACGAGATGATAGCTTTCTTCCGCTGTAGCCTGTACCCTGAGGCTGTCCTCAGGTCTGCCCTTCTTCGTGTGTGCAGTCTCTCCCGTCAGGACACCCTCTCGATCACTCGGAAGTCTTCCTCATCTAACCAGACTAAGCTTGTTCTCACTTTCCACCCCCATAGCGCTGCCGTGCGCCATGCCCTGCTTCGTCACCTTCCCCTTCTCCAGTCTGACCCCGAGACGCGGGAAGTGTTCTGTAACCCCCCTCTTGTTGCTTACAGACGTGACAAGAACCTCAGAGATCTACTGGTCTGGAGTCACCTCCAGCCTGACGTTCCTAATCATTTTGGCACCATTAGATGCAAACGCAGCAAATGCTACACTTGTGCCTATGTCACCCAGATCCGGTCTGTCACATTTCCTAAAGCCACCTTCACCATTGAGGAGAGCTTCACAAGTGTGTCCTGCAACTTCATCTATGCCATCATATGCAAGTATTGTGCCATGACATATATAGGTGAAACTGGATGGAGGCACGCAGGCCGATTCTGCAAACATCTGTACAGCATAAAAACCATTCGGTTTGCCTGTTGACTTCCACTTTAATGGCACGGGCCATCGGGACGCCCAGGACATTCAGGTTACGGCCATTAAGTCGTGTTTCTCTGATGACAGGGCCTGTCTGGCGCTTGAGAACAGATACATTTAGCAATATGGCACTCTGAAACCCGACGGCATTAATGAGCGCATGTCTATTGTATGACTTTAGTCGATCCATAGTTTCTGTTTGTTTCGTGTCACATATTTTTTTGTAATTTTTGTATTTTCCTTGTCTGGTGTCATTTCACCTCTTCCGGTCAATCCAGACTACCTATATCAATGTGACCGTCGATGTTATTACTGTTCGCTTTTTATTATATGTTTTAATTTTGTTTCAATTGTCTGTCTTGATAAAGGCCTTTTGGTCGAAACTTCGATTTGCGTGTGCCATTGTGTAGTATCTAGTGTTAGCAAAACTGTCACCCTTTTCCTGGATCTACCTGTTGGATTTAAGTTTTGCGCAGTAAGTACAATTTTTCGATTTTCAACGAGCATGACTAATATGAAGAGGGCCTTGCTTTATGTTTCGAAAACGAATGAATTCATAACCTTGCTATCGCTTACCAATAGCATCATCGAGAAAGAGACCTCTTCAATGTTTACTTTACCAGTAACTTCCCTCGAGAAAGAGACCTCTTCAATGTTTACTTTACCAGTAACTTACCTCGAGAAAGAGACCTCTGCAATGTTTACTTTACCAGTAACTTCCCTCGAGAAAGAGACCTCTTCAATGTTTACTTTACCAGTAACTTCCCTCGAAAAACCTCTTCAATTTTTACTTTACGAATGAAATCCCCCAGAAAACCTTCAATTTTTACTTTATGTATACAATCCCTCGAAAAACCTATTATTTTTTACTTCCTCTCATTTTCCTATAAAATCACAAACATATTTTAAAGTTAACATTTTTATGTTGTCTAGAACAATCTATATGTGCTAACATTTCACGACGATATATCCTTATTTCAATACACGGGATGACAATTAATTTAAAATCCTAGCTGTAAGGAGGGGGGCAGTCTATTATCTTCCATTATTGAAAAATAATTTATAAATCTCCGGCGTTGATAAATCGATCTGGAAGAACGACTTGACGTAGATTAAACACAATTTATTGAAAATGCTATTATAATTTGTTGCAAGTACAAACAAGGACACGTTACGCGGTAGCATATTCTCTTGTCTTCGTTTTCAAATTTCTCCGGCTTAAGCATACCGGTTGTGTAGTTTTCAATTATTGTTAGTGGAGTATTGTTTTCGTTGTGTTTCCTAGAGGATATCCAGTGTTGACTGCAGCTGTTTCATATTTTGAGTTATAGAAAGTTTATTAAGGTGTTGAAGTAACAGGCTAGGCTCTAATCGAGTTTAGTAAGGTAGGTTCAAGTAATAGGTTAGACTAAAGTAAATTATACAAATTAATTACTTAGTCGCTACCACTTTCATAAAATGTCTGTCGATACTGAATATTTACTGTTGTAGGAGTTGTAGGGAGGTTTACAGTTAGTGAATTGTATGGAGGTTTACAGTGAGTTATAGGGAGGTTTAGAGTTAGTGAGATGTATGGAGGTTTATAGTGAGTTATAGGGAGGTTTAGAGTTAGTGAGTTGTAGGGAGGTTTACAGTTAGTGAGCTGTAGGGAGGTTTACCGTTAGTGAGTTGTAGGGAGGTTTAGATATTATTGTGTTGTAGGGAGGTTTACAGTTGTTGTGTTGTAGGGAGATTTATAGTTATTGTTGTAGTTTTACACTATCACATTGATGCTATTTTGTGAACTATTTGTGAATTGTCTGTGTCATGACTTGTAGATTATTGTAAAATGTAGAATGTAGATTGTCATTATTTTTTCAAACCCAATGCATAATTTCTATCTTACCTCTCAACTTTTGCTTCTTACCACCCTCCTAATGTTCAATGTTCTCCTACCCCCTCTCAAGAACTAGCCATCGTCCCTTCCCTCTTTCCCTGGAGCGGCAGCGCACCATGTTGAGAATTACCGATGTAGAACATAGATTCCCAAAAGTTTTCGGGCCACCGCCCACTTTACATATTATAACGCCCCTATTACAAGACATTAATATTATAACGCCCCTATTACAAGACATGAATATTATAACGCCCCTATTACAAGACGTGAATATTATAACGCCCCTATTATAACAGATTTTCGCGTTCAAGCCGTTTGCTATTTTCTAGATAAATAACAACACACACTAGATTCTTCTTCTTTCGTTCAATTGAAACATGTCTATATCTGTAATTCTGTCTCCTTAATAAAGCTCAGTCTTTTGTAGTTCATACAGTGTCCCATATAGCTTTGATTCCAGTGTTGTTTCCTCTGGTCAATAACACGATCGATGATTGCTGTTGTCGTTAAGTTATTGAACAAACTAGTGACCTCCAATATGTGGCTTCATCTTGAACACAGTTGTTGCTAGATCGAATGTGGATGACACATATCCCATATGTCAAGATTGTCAAGTGTATGCTCGAATAACATTATGTAGAGCTTCATACAATGTATTCAATATGAACATTCGGAATACATATAAATAAGAAATTGTATTACATTAGTAATAATATTATTGTAATAATCAAAATATCAACAAATATATTACAAAATTGTTTATTTTGAATTTACAAAGTAAAAACGCCCGTGTGTTGTCGTGGACCGAAAGGGGAGCAAAGAATCGCAACACTGTTTACGTTACATGCATGTAAGGCGACTAAGGAGGTTATGGGATGGATATCACTGTCCCATCCCATATAGGGTCAGTGACCCAAAACCATACTGAAGTCGGATTTGTCAGGTCGAAAGGAGCAGATATCGCAGCAATGCTGTAAACCATGACACAACGCATTCCGTAATCATGACTACATCCTGCTGATCTGCAGGAGTTTGAGAACGAACGCAGAAGAAAAATAAGAAGAACTAAGTAAAAATACACAGCAAAAATTGAAAATGAATGCGGAGGATGAGATTGAAACATGTGTAAAAAAAATGCGTTAATTTCTGGTTCAATTTTCGTTAGAAACAGTCGCAATACAGGCAGAAATATAACATAAAATAATTAAATATAAGAAATATATTAGCTATTGTAACCATAACCTGATGTATATATATACACAGACACACACAGATACATGCACTTTGTAACCATAACCTGCTGTATACACACACACATACATGCGATATTTTCTCATTCACATAGACCATTGGCATGAATTTCTGTCAGGCATGATCAATTTTCACATGATTAAATAATTGATATAGAAAATTGATGAATAAATTGATGGTGTAAGATAGGCATAAGATGAATTAATATGCAGAGTTCAAATATTAAACGATTATGCAATCGAAAAAAAACCACGAAAATAGTTAATTTTAAAAATTAATATGATTATTTTTTTCTTTAAATGCCACCGACTTCTAGAACGTCCGAGCCATCGCCCACCAATTGATACTGAATCCACCTCCCCCTATTAGGCATCAGCAGAGACTGGGATGGGTGGTACAACCCACTTTATGAACATATGAATTGTAGTAGGATTTGCTCTATTTTATGCTCATGCATACTTTAGCTATTTCCGTGAAAAATTGGTACAAGGACCGGACATCCGGGAAACGAGTGTTGACAAACGAATGTTTTTGTCCAGTTTTTCCTTAGTTATACATTCCTATGATCTCATCGGTTCATAATTCACGCGTGATGCTATTGAACATTTCCCATAATTTTTCCTTTGATGTCGACACAAACTATATACAAAACGACCGACCAATGCAAACACGAAAAAAAAGTGTTTAAGCGAAAAAGTAAATAATCCACATGACTATATATTTGACGAGTGACTCACTTATTGTGTCTAGCATATACATATACATAGGTATCGAGATATATATGCGTAGTTGTTTACATTTAAGACCTACTAGATAATGGGAAATCGAGTCTTCTAAATGACTCATTCGGTTATTTCCGTGATTTTTATTTGTCACTATGATTACACTGTGTGTAATAGCCAATGAAAATCAAGTGAACAATAAAATGATCAATTTTATTCGATTGGCATCAATTAACATTTCTTTATTAACTGTCCATCTTTCATTAATGAAATTATGCTAGACAATAACCTGGGAATCAAATTTAAAAAAAACAACACACTTCCAACATAACATTTCCGTTGATCATGTCAAAAAGAGATTTTTGTGCCTGGGCAGATGAAGGAGATTTCTATTAGGATGACCGATGTCTTGTCTGAAGTTCGTACAAAAACACAAGTTCTCATCTCCTGTGATTATGTTGCCGAGAGAATTGTTTTCTTTAACAGTCCTAATGTTAGGTTACCTGCCAGGGTCAATCTGGTCTTTCTCTTTGGGAGGTTACACATTGGCAACCATGTTCTGGCAAACAGGAAGGATGTGCAGTTCATTGTGGAGAATACTGTGGTAACATCCAACAGATATTCTCTCGACTAAAATTGGCATTTATTGGACAACCATTCAATAATGCAGATGACGTTATCACCAATGCGACAAGACAACGCTGCGTAGTGTGTCATAGAATGTTTCTAGCTGCTGCAGGAAAGTTAGAAAAAAGTGCGCAGTTGCGTAGAAACAATAACAATACCTGCTCACTGAAGTAGTGCAGGAAATGAGGCAGCTGACTGGCAAAATTAGTTACCAATACGGAACAATCCCATCACAGATGGCAAAATTAGTTGCCAATACGGAACAATCCCATCACAGAATACCACTACATGATGCACAATTGTTCATCAAAGGAAAATTAAACAATACTTGAGATCAGAATATGTTGTAACTTTCTACAAGAATCCCACCCCGTAGCTAAACTAAAATATGAAACTATCATTTTAAGGGTCCGCACAGTACACTGCAGACTACAATCACATCTTCATCAAATAAATTGATGTACAAACTGTCCATGTCAAATGTGTCCAAAGACTCTAGAATACTTTCTGCAGACATGTCCACATTTTGACAACTTGAGCAGTAATCCTGGCACCAGAAGAGCAATCTGGAAGTTAAGCTGTGGGACAAGTGTGAGGATATTCTGCTGACGATTGAAGTCATGGAAATTTCCCCCTCCTGACTGCATAGACATTTGAGCACAGGGAACTGATTGTAGAAGAGGAATGCAATGTATTTTCCATAACAAATGTAAACACTATGTAGCTCATCCTTTTGTTACACCATTTCTAAATTTAAAATAATTTTCAAAATCCACATTTGTATTTAATCAGTATGATATGTGCTGTATATAAAGAGCGTCTGTTATTACATACATAATTATGTTATTACATGCAAATTTCTGTTATTACATACACATGCTTGTTATTAAATACACATTTCTGTTATTACATACATATGCCTGTTATTAAATACACATTTCTGTTATTACATACACATTTCTGTTATTACATACACATTTCTGTTATTACATACATATTTCTGTTATTACATACACATTTCTGTTATTACATACATATGCCTGTTATTAAATACACATTTCTGTTATTACATACACATTTCTGTTATTACATACATATTTCTATGATTACATATATATTTCTGTTATTACATACATATTTCTGCACATACATATTTCTGTCATTACATACATATTTCTGTTATTACATACATATTTCTGCACATACATATTTTTGTCATTACATACATATTTCTGTTATTACATACATATTTCTGCACATACATATTTCTGTCATTACATACATATTTCTGTCATTACATACATATTTCTGTTATTACATACATATTTCTGCACATACATATTTTTGTCATTACATACATATTTTTGTTATTACATACATATTTCTGCACATACATATTTCTGTCATTACATACATATTTCTGTCATTACATACATATTTCTGTTATTACATACATATTTCTGCACATACATATTTTTGTCATTACATACATATTTCTGTTATTACATACATATTTCTGTCATTGCATACCTATGTCTGTTTTTATATATATGTCTGTTATTACAACATACTTCTGTTATTACATACATATATCTGTTATTACATACATATATCTGTTATTACATACATATTTCATGATCCGAACTATCTTATTATAGTGGAATTTCACTATATTATTGCCTATTCTCATTCACGACTAGCAACCAATTCAGCATTTGTGGCTGTGATTATTTTTTAGGCAATATGAATCGTTCAGTAGGTTACCACATATGCAAAGCTCAATCCTGCACAACCACCATACAAATTTGCCTACCTCTTCTAGACTGCAATGTATGAACAACGCTCTGAGAAACACATTTCTGTTCTAATTAGGGCTAACACACGTCCGGGTTTACCCGGACACGTCCTATTTTTATGCCCCTGTCCGGGCGCCTTTTCAGAAAAATGGCTTTTGTCTGGGTTTTTTCTCCGTCCCCGACCGTCCGTCAGCCTCCGATCGATTGACACTTTCTTACTTACTTTTCTGTGCTATATACTTTAATCTATTATGTATAGTGAAATAAACACGCGCGCCAGCTATATTTAGCTCAATATTAACATTAGCCACCAGAACTTCTGGTTCCGTTAGCCATTTTCAATTTTTCCTAAACATAACGCAGTTCGCATAGCAGACGGTAACGCGAGTTCGTTAATGATAATTATTAATAAATATATTATTTAATTGAAGATTGAACTTAAATTTTTTTAAATAATATTTAAAAAATGCCGTAACTCAGTTAACACTCAGTTAATACAAGTTTATAATTAAATAAGAACAATATTTTGTTGTTGTTTAACTTTAATTTTATTTCTACAACACTTAATATTGACCATATTTGATGACAATTGTGTGTATCCTCGTTTTTCCATCTGACAATTATGGTAACCCTAGTTGTAATGGCATATTAACATCAAGAAATACAAACAATTGATCTTTTCTCATGACCAACTAAATGTTGATGAGTTAATTTGAGAACTACTTGTGCACTAAAATAACTATAAATATAATCGCGGCTACATCAAAGGGACTGAAACATCAAAGAGTCCTCAGAGTTTAGACTACAAAATTGTTTTTATTGAAGTAACAAACACAAGAGGCGTTTTAAATTTACAGGGCTATACAGGTGTATTATCTCGGGTAGACATCAATTACGTGGTTACCTGACTTAATGAAAACATTAATGTAGTTGTTTTGTATCTCTAAGTGAGTGGTTACAATGTTGGTACATGGACTAGCAGTTCTTTCATACGTGGGTGAGAGTACCATACGTGGGTGAGAACACGATACGTGGGTGCGAGCACCATACGTGGGTGAGAACAACATCGGAGGACATCAGGGGATGACGCACATTTGAAAAACATAAAACAACTAACAACAGTGCACATCAAACATACATAGCCACCATACGCAACGTGTATATGTTTAAAAACATTGTCTTTCCTGCCAACGCGTCATCATCTTCAAATCAACATCATCATTTAGTGCCGTCTCCGCAATGAATGCTGGCTGCAATAGACCATCAACATTCAATGTCTCTTGTCTTGGTGGTGGATTCTGCTAGACTGTAACCTGTTCATCTATTTGTAAAAGTAATCTTAATGTCCTTTTAAATTTAATCTCACAGATATCCAAACTATGGCACATGTGATCATCGTAACAGCAGCAATATCCCGCCCCCGATGTTTCTACTAAACTATACTATAATCCTAGCTTAAGTTATGGCAAGCGTAAGAAGTTACTCTAAGGAGAACATCATTTCAACATTCTTCTTCTTCTTCAGCGTTCATTCTCAAACTCTCGCTGGATCTCCCTTGTAGCAGGACCATGGTCCTACTAGATTTCCAGCAGGATGTAGTCCAGAGAATGGAAATGCGTTGTATCGCCGTTTTATTTGCGCCAATGGCCCGACACATCCGTCTTCGGCGGGAATTCATCATTCAATATCCATTATTTTCCATAGAATGGGAAGTTACTATTTTATGCAACGAGATCAACTAACCATAAATACATAAATACATAAATACATAAATACATAAATACAAACACAATCAATTTCCTAACAATCACAAACATTACGTAGCAATTAGAGTCATCTTACATCAATATACTAGGTCCCTTCCTGGATCGTGGTAACACCCTCGTGAGTACCTGCTCCTGGATCGTGGTAACACCCTCGTGAGTACCTGCTCCTGGATCGTGGTAACACCCTCGTGAGTACCTGCTCCTGGATCGTGGTAACACCCTCGTGAGTACCTGCTCCTGGATCGTGGTAACACCCTCGTGAGTACCTGCTCCTGGATCGTGGTAACACCCTCGTAAGTACCTGCTCCTGGATCGTGGTAACACCCTCGTGAGTACATGCTTCTGGATCTTAGTAACACGCTCATGCGCAAGTACTCCTAGATCTATTTTAGCAACACCCTCGTGAGTAAGTGCTCCTGGATCTATTTTAGCAACACCCTCGTGAGTACATGCTTCTGGATCTTAGTAACACGCTCATGCGCAAGTGCTCCTGGATCTATTTTAGCAACACCCTCGTGAGTAAGTGCTCCTAGATCTATTTTAGCAACACCCTCGTGAGTAAGCGCTCCTGGATCTTAGCAACAACTTTATGAGTAAGTGCTCCTCAAATCTTGGTAACACTCTGGTGAATAAATGCTGACGTCCCATTTGTGAACGTCCAATAACAGTCATGACCTTCAATCCCGGTGATAACTTCGTCAATAAATTTTTAAAGTATTAATTCCCGTCAACCTGCCTAGATCTTGAAGGTAAATTTATTAAACAAAAGACATTTAAAAAGATTCAGCAAGGCGGTATGTGGTTGTCTCCACTCTACCGTGGGTCGTAAAGCGATTCCCACAATTGACTCTTACAAATCACACGTATGACTCTGGATACGTGAAGAACAGCAGTCGGATGTTTTGACTGTGGGTATATTCTTGGTGCGGGATTCGTAAAACGTAAACTGGTACAGTTGTGAATAGACAATATCTGCTTCATAACAAATATTCAATTAAAAATAACGGGATGAAATCTTTTCCCTACAAACAATGGCGGTTTGCCTTCTCTATTTGTCAAAAAGGAAGCACAGTTTCTGTGGACAGTGTTTTCCTGGATGGACTACGTGAATGACTACTACTACTCTTTCCTGAATGAGATAGATTAGAACACGGCGTAACTATTTAGAGTTATTGAAACGACATTGTGACTGGATTAGCGACCCCACAGTGTAGAAATCAAATTAAGCAGTATCGCTCGAAGGAAACAATGAAGAGTTATCAGGAGATGTCTGTAAACACCAAACGTAAACAAATCATCAAATTCGGCACAATTAACATCTGTGAAATAAGAACTAAGATGGACTACAGAAAAAAAAGGCAACAAATTTCACAAAATTCTCTGCACACACGAGGGTCATCAGAGAACTCTTCTGCCCCTGACGCTGAAAGAGAATAAAGGGTTTAGCAAATAGATAGATAGATAGACAAACCATGTATGAAAATTTCCAATAAAAATCACGTGTAGGCACTTAAGAAATCCCAAATGATGGAAACAGCACCTAAATTATCACATAGCTCCGTCTGAAAATAATAAATTACTTTGGGAATAATTTATTTTCCCCCTGTGGTCACACACCCCATAAAGGCGGGAGCACAGCTAGATAATCAACAATATTTTCACCTTTAACATCGATGGGAAAATTAACTGTTCCTATCAAACTTCACTGACCGAACTGAGTTCTTTTCTAGCTTCACTGTACTCGGGTTATTTCGTGCGAACTATGTTCCACTCAATAAAGCCTGTAAACCATTCGCCGATGTACCACTCACAGCAGGTAACTCCGTAACGCCATGCACTAATCCCCGGAGATATCCCAAAACTTCCGCTTTATACACACGACGGTGTGAACGGAATTCGAACTCGTGACAGTGGGAGCATAAAGCCGAGACAGTTGGAATGTTATAGAAGACATGTCCTTAAATTAAGTTGACCTCATTCATTCGTGTTTTGGTTATTGTTTGGTTGTTAGTTGGTTACTATTTATATACTTTTTATATGTACGAAATTCGGAACCCTTCATGCCAAGGTCTAGATCCTGAGTGGTCTCAGTTTGACAAGTTGGACATGTTGGACATGTTGGACATTGACAAGTTGGACATGTTGGACATGTTGGACATTGACAAGTTGGACATGTTGGACAAGTTGGACATGTTGGACATGTTGGACATTGACATGTTGGACAAGTTGGACATGTAGCGCGTAGTGGTTCTAAAAACACTGCTTTATGCCGAGTCATCCTGGACTGTCTATACAAGAAACGTTCGACAGCTTAACTTTTCCCATCTTCGATATATAAAAAACCTCATGGAGTACGTTGCCTGGTTCGAATACCAGACACGGAAATCCTTCAAAAGTCCCGCATGCAATGCATCCATGCCCTGCTGACTAGGTCCCAACTCCGCTGAACTGGCCACACCGTCTGTATGCCAGATAAGTGTCTTCATAAGAGATTATTCTATGGGGAGCTGCGTGATGGTAAAAGTTAAAGCAGCGGGCACAAAAAGCGATTCAGGGGTTACCCATAAAATCTATCTCAAGCACAGCATCATCGATCCTAGCTTATGGGTGACTACATCCCTTCATCTCTCAGCTTGGGACACCCACTGCCGGAATCACTAAATTTGAAAAAGAAAGAACACTGCGTGCAATTTCCAAGCAACAAAAGTGGAAGGACAAATCTAAAAACTCTCCTACCCCGAACCTTCAGCACTCCTGCATACACTGCAATAGAACTTCCCTGGCATGAATCGGACTCATCGGGCATCTATGAACTTATAAAAGCAAATTAGACAATTACAATTATTTTTCTACCTGTTCATTACATTTATTGTTTTTCACGTCATGCTCATCTCACTTTGCAAAGGACTTTCCAGCCAGGTAATTCAAGGATCAATTTCCAGTTGAACTGTAAACATTTATTTTTAAAATTACAAAACCTGTCATGTCAACCGTGCGTAAGATAATAATGGTCCTCTCCATTAAAGACATTTCAGCTGAATTAGTTAGAACCCCATCAGATAGGTTTTTGATTATTAATTGGAGTTCGGTTGGTCCCTACTTATATATTTGGAATAATCGCAGGTCAAAAATAGAAAATGCGACTCCAAGTTATAAATGTGTTTTGTCCATCACAAGTGATGATGACCATTTGTTACATGAACTTTTGAAAATCAGTTAAAGATGCGTCCATGCCTGTAAGTTCGTAGAATAGGGTTATAAAGTCCTTTTTGAGCCGCTATATCTCTGGACAATTTAGACATAATCACTCACCACTGCGGACGATTTTTTGTCTATTGTTGACCTAGTGCTACATTTCTGTTCTTTTCACAAGATGACTCTCCCAATTTGACTGTAGAGCGACATGTTGCTCAATTTTATGCAAGTTCTTCCCATATATCTGAATCTATTTCAAATTCTTTCACTGAGGTCTTTAACGAGTTCTTATAGCGCTTCTTTTGGCCACCTTGAGATTGTCTACTCTTCTCAAACTCCCCATATAGAAGTATCTTTGGCAGTCGCTGATCTGGCATACTTACCACATGACCTGCCCAACGAATATGTCTCTGTATAAGAACAGTGTCAATGCTATTTTATAAATAATTACTAACCGACAGCCCAACAAGTACGTCGGCCCGGTTACGTGACAATTTTAGATAATAGGTTGGATGAAGACGGTCGTGAAGACAAGGGTCTCAATTATCCTGGGAAAGTAAAGGCAGCTGGAGTTGTGCTGACCGTATATGTATATCTTAACAAGAGGCTGGTCAATGAGTATTGCTCGCCAAACTCTGGTTTCTACAATATGTTTTAAAATTGTGTAAAAGAGGCAGTTAAACTAATTGAGATCTTATTGGTTGGTTTGTCGACATGGTTTGTGGGTCTAAGTGACCGTTGCAGAGCTCAGGTCTCGATGACATTAAGAATTAATAGATGAAATATAACGACAATTATTTCCTTAGTGATGTCTTCCTATTCGAAATAAGTCTTATCGATTTTCTTCATCACCATTCGATTTTAATATTTTAGTACCTATTATTCATTTTTTTTCATTTCTGTCTTTATATTATTTGAAATCATCTTAAATTCATCTTTCCGCCCAAGTTTTGTTGATTTTAAATCATGAAAAAATGGTTAAAATTCAAACTAGAAACAATTAATCAACAGAAGTGATGATAGAATTCCCTTCCTCATGTTTGTATTGACTTGTCCACTATGTGCTTGCTCGTCTTTGAATCAGTCCATAATTCAGTCTGCCTTTTCAATCTGTATTCTCTACACAAATGATGTTTATTTTATGACAATTTGTTGAACAACTTAATCGTTTAATAAATGTATTTAGTTATTTTCCCTTGGCCGTGTTTGCTCGTGTCTTTAATTTTCCATTAGTTTGATTACGTTTTGCAATACACAATTATGTCAAAGCGTTTTAAAAAAAAATTAAAAACCAGACACTTGAAGACAGTCTGCGCCACACATTCTGTTACAACCCATATTCGTTTACGTATTACCGACACACACGACACAAGTGGTTGGATTTGTGTAGGAAACAGTGGGATGAGTTGTGATTTAAAAAAAATTCGGTGCTTCACTACGTTTCTCTATACGTAAAGCGTGTTCAAATGAAACCAGTCCCAATGGGTATTATTACAATATTAGGAAAGGTACATGAGCAGTTGTATTATAATTAAGTAAATAAAATATTAGGGAACAAGTATGCAACTGAAGTCAGAAGGAGTCTACTTCCTCTTCTGACAGGGTGAAGAGTGTTCTCACTTTCCAACCCCGTAGCTCTGTCGTTCGTCATGTCCTGCTTCGTCACCTTCCTCTTCTCCAGTCCGACCTCGAGACGAGGGTAGTGTTCTGTGGCCCACCACTTGTCGTTTACAGACGTGACAAGAAACTCTGTGATATATTAGTCAAGAGTCACTTCCAACCTGATGTTCCTCATCATTTTGGCACCATCAGATACAAACGCAGCAAATGCTACACTTGTGCCTATGTCACCCAGATCCGTTCTGTCACATTCCCTAAAGTCACCTTTGCCATTGTGCAGAGCTTCTCATGTGTGTCCGGCAACGTCATTTACGTTATCATTAGTATTATCTTTGCCATCGTCAGCAAATTCATTATCATCATCACCGCAACTACCGACACATCTATCACCACCACACATACCATCGTTATCATCATCATCGAGACACCAACCACCACCATTATCATCACCTTCCTTAGACAGAACGTTTTCTAATTTCTTTGCTTATATAAGCAGTTAAATCTAACGTATGAAAAGATGAGATCAAGTTACAAAAATGGACAGCGGATACAAAGAAAGTAAGAAGAAAAAAGAAATCAAGATACATAACTTACATATCAAGTTACCCCACATTCAGTGGAGGCTAAGAAACTAAGAAAAAAATAAGTAACCCAAACTCAATCATTACGTTGATAAATATCTCAGAAATGGACAAGGTCGGAGAAGCGTGTACTTTACCAATAATAGATAATTATATAAACGTTGTACTCTTCCAAAAAAAAACAACTATCTTTATTGACATCCAGAAATCCTTGTTCTAAACGTGGAATCTCTAATCTCTCCCACACTCGCATTTATCCTGAGCTCCGTCGCTATTAGTGGCAACAATCAGGGTTGTAAGTTTTGCGATAAAAAAAGCCAAATCGCACCGGAAAAAGACTTAGAAAAGACCAAACCGCACAAGATAAGTCACACTTATTTACATTTGTTTTGAAGGTAAAATCAGATGAAAATGTCGACATCCAACTAACTACTGTCCTCTTCACCTCGACATCCATCTAACTACTGTCCTCTTCACTTCGACATCCATTTAACTACTATCCTCTGCACCTCGAAATCCATCTAACTACTGTCCTCTTCATTTCGACATCCATCTAACTGCTGTCCTCTTCACTTCGACATCCATCTAACTGCTGTCCTCTTCACTTCGACATCCATCTAACTACTGTCCTCCTCACTTCGACATCCATCTAACTACTGTCCTCTTCACTTCGACATCCATCTAACTACTGTCCTCCTCACTTCGACATCCATCTAACTACTGTCATCTTCACTTCGACATCCATCTAACTACTGTCCTCTTCACTTCGACAAAGTATAATCTTCACCAGAAACATTTTCAGCAGTAAAGTTTTTGAACATGTTTACCGTTGGATGGACGCCTTTACAACATTTATTTGATAGCAATATTTCTGCCCTTATCCTTACAATCGCATCATGTAAATTCAGTTGCATGTTATTCCTTGCCATTGTCTTCATTGACATCGCTAGAGAAAACAATATCTCAACTACATCATTACTAACTGGGATAATCATGTAGGTAATGATAAATTTATGTTGTACTGTAATATTGTATTTACAAAGTTTACAAAGTACTGATCAATCAGATGCATTTTTCAGACACATGTATATTATTTTCCTGTTATATCGTATTGACGACTGTTATCATATGAAGTTTTTCATTTCTTTAACGGCGTTGCACTTAGTGAAAATTATCAATTACCTGTGTAAACACTTGTATCATCACTGACTAACTAAACAAGAAACGATTAAAAACAAAGTAAAAATGTATTTCCAGTTTTATATTTATGATTCTATAGCACTTCATCCAACAGAAAGCACGCTAGAATTATAGTTGATTTGGTTGGTAGTGTAATACCAAATATATTTTCCCAATAAAGCATATACCATGAGGGTGATGATGATGATTCAATCCCTTTCGCTGTGAGCAGGAAGCTCTTGACAGCCCATATCCCTCCTGGCGAATGCACAGGTTTTCCTCAGTTGTGGTGCAGTTGTGTAGAGTGTGTTGTGTATAGCTGGAAGTGGTGGTAGTAATTCTTGTTGGATGTCTATGCTGGGGATAACTTGAGTCATAAAAATGTCTAAGATTCTATGCAAGTAGATTTCCTGACGATGTCATAAATATATCAATATTGCATGTACACTTTTTAACAAAGACCCGGAATATCGAAATTTCATTTTAACGTGTAGA
This sequence comes from Meghimatium bilineatum, assembly GCA_034231615.1. Lineage (NCBI taxonomy): Eukaryota > Metazoa > Mollusca > Gastropoda > Stylommatophora > Philomycidae > Meghimatium > Meghimatium bilineatum. The sequence goes on from CM067300.1 coordinate 64,156,484, forward strand.
AATTTCGATTACAAAATTAATTTTGCATTACTTATTACTAATTTTGAAAAAAAAGCCAAATAAAAGGGTAACAAGTAAACCACGTTTTCGTTAAGCCAAAAACACTCGATAAAAAACAAAATATGTCGAATGTGGCCCTGTAGAAAGGCCAATATGGTAACCCTGGCAAAAATTCACAAACTCAAAATAAAAGTGTTGTCTGAGGAAGAATATTTATTTCAAGAAGTTAGACATCAGTGGCGTAACCTCAATAGGCGTCAAAATGAACGGGGTCGTTATACATGATTACGCTACTTGTAGGACAGACATTGCGGTAACAAAAAACACCATCTGTTAATAATGACTTGTTGCGTTTGTAATTATTTCTGCAGGAATTTATCAAACATGTATAGTTGTTTACAATACACATTACATAATGAAAATCGCTGATTTATTTTGTTGGCAAAAGTTATTCGTTCTTGCCGCTGAACTGTTTTAGATTACGTATCTCTTCAGATGTGAAACACCATATTAAGAAGGACATTTGATTGTTCGGTCATATGTAGAAACGCGATGACATGGAAAGAAAGTTGTTGGAGGGGCTATAAAAGACAGTAGAGGCACAGGTCGACTAAGACGTCTCTGGATAAGAGATATTCAGTAATGTACGCTCCCTAAAGGAAGCAGGACAACGTGCCAGAGACTCCAGGGATTTCAGGATATTCATAAGGAAGACTGCGTTCTAGAAATAATATGTCACATGACAGCATCTCTTCAAAGCAGGAAGGTTCATTGGTTGATGTATACCTGACGTTTGTTCATGTAATATCAATTTTAATGTGCTTTCAGATGTTGGCTTCAGACCAATCATGCATTTAGAAATAATTTATGATGATGTAAGTTCTCAGAAATGAAACGGAAATTCCCTACCAGTATTGAACATTTTCGTAGAAAAGAGGAACAGACGCATTATAAGATTAAATCCGGTAATATTTAAAAAAAAACGTACTAGGTAATATTATATATATAGGACCGTAGCTATGTGTTTCTGGTAGAAAAAGTTGGGGGGGGGGGTGGGTTACCTACCTTCTAAAAGAATGGTCAATCAGCGTCCCCACTGTAGAAATGTATTCAACGCCACTGTCAGACATTACTAATGAAGTTATCGTATAACCTCATATATGGCAGATTCACTACTGGCAGCAAATGTGAGTGGGATGTTTCTAATGTACTTTATAATCTACGACCGGATGTTTGCGTGCTAAATTAAGCAATATCTTCACTACAGATAAACCCATAGATAGACAAATGTGGGGTAGACATATAACAGTTCGATTGATTGACTGTAGCTGAGTGCAAACGTTCTATAGAAGATATATTAAAGTGTCACACAGTAGGATACACCACGTGAGACTGTCTGACAGACAGGAAGCTTCCATGGGTAGGCAGACATAATAATCTTCTTTTGAGTTCGTTCTCAAACTCCTGCACATTAGCAGGGAGTAATCCGGAAAACTGAATGAATGATGTCACGGTTCACATGTTAACAGCAATTTCTGCGATATTCGATCTGGTACTTTCAAATTCAGATTGTTTTTTTTTTGAGTCACTTCAAATTTCTCTGGGATTTTACAGATAAATCTACTACATAATCCAATCTTCATAGACATTACTTACAATATGGGCTTCAGGTAAAATGGATGGTAGAGAGCGTGTGTTGCAGTTAACATGGATGGTAGAGAACTTGGGTTGCAGTTAACATGGATGGTAGAGAACATGTGTTGCAGTTAACATGGATGGTAGAGAACGTGGGTTGCGGGTAAAATAAATGGTACAGTACAATAAACAGCAGTAGTGAGTGTCCAACTCTCACAACCATGCAACACAACAGAAAGCACCCGTGAGTGTCCAACTCTCACAACCATGCAACACAACAGAAAGCACGCGTAAGTGTCCAACTCTCACAACCATGCAACACAACAGAAAGCACGCGTAAGTGTCCAACTCTCACAACCATGCAACACAACAGAAAGCACGCGTAAGTGTCCAACTCTCACAACCATGCAACACAACAGTCCGTTATATAGTTTGATTTTCACTCTAACACTGATGTTGCATTTCCAAACTAAGTCTATCCTTGACATAGACGCTAAACTAAGTCTATCCTTGACATAGACGCTAAACTAAGTCTATCCTTGACATAGACGCTAAACTAAGTCTATCCTTGACATAGACGCTAAACTAAGTCTATCCTTGACATAGACGCTAAACTAAGTATATCCTTGACATAGACGCTAAACTAAGTTTATCCTTGACATAGACGCTAAACTAAGTTTATCCTTGACATAGACGCTAAACTAAGTTTATCCTTGACATAGACGCTAAACTAAGTTTATCCTTGACATAGACGCTAAACTAAGTCTATCCTTGACATAGACGCTAAACTAAGTCTATCCTTGACATAGACGCTAAACTAAGTCTATCCTTGACATAGACGCTAAACTAAGTCTATCCTTGACATAGACGCTAAACTAAGTCTATCCTTGACATAGACGCTAAACTAAGTATATCCTTGACATAGACGCTAAACGCTAAAGTTTATCCTTGACATAGACGGTAAACGCTAGTCATCTCCAGCCTTATCTTTAACTCCACTTTGCTTTTTCCATCGATGGATAGTCTAGACTCGAGGTATTTGAAGTATTCACCTCTCATCGCGATGTCGATATGCAGTTTTGTCTCTGCTGTTAATCTTGTTCTACTCTTGTCTCTGCTGTTAAACTTGTTCTACTCTTGTCTGTGCTGTTAAACTTGTTCTACTCTTGTCTGTGCTGATTTTCATTCTGAACTTGATGGGAAACTTTCTTCTATTTTTGTCGCTAAGTCTTGTAGTTCGTGCTCTGACCAGCTATAATATCAATCTATTTAGCGAACCGCAAGTTTGAAATAGGGCGATCTCCCCTAATGGATATAGACGTGTTGTAGTAGTCATGTTGTGTCTCCCGAATGAAGTGATGTAGGCATAAATTTAAACTTACTGGAGGCATTGTGCATCCTTACCGAACTCCTATATTAGTTTTAAAGATATCTTCAATTGTAGTGCCTGATTTTGTAAAGTGATTCAACAATGTCTATGATTGTGGTGTCAAAATTAAATTTTCTCTGCATGTGCCATAGACCAGCATGCCAAACGCGGTCAATGTCCTCTGTAACATCAATGCAATTGTGGCATGCATGTCTCGTTATTGAGGCATATGTGTTTCATTTAATATTCTGATGTTAAATATTTCTTCAACAGTGCTTCTCCTTGCGCAAATAACGACAATTTCTGAGATGTAATTGTCTGAAACAAGTAGGAAGCAATACCGAAGACAATATACAAGAGCGTTTCAACCTTTTCTAAGAAAATACAAGAGAAACAGTGAACCCGCAGTAAAACAGTCAAAATTAAGAAACTATCAGACCAGATATTATAAATCTGAGTCAATGATATTATTTATGCATGCACATGACTGCCCAAAGATACAGTTCTCGCTAATTCATGACTGTGTCCTTGAGTTACCTAAAGTTGACATCACAAATATAATGCAATCAATATCGAACACTCTGTGATCAAACCCTCGTAGATAAATATCCATTTTCTCATTTATAAATGTTTGCAGAATTAATGTATTTGGAAGTAAAATTAATTATATAATGATATAATATCATTAATTTCACAAAAACACTAGCTTTAATTACATAATTATATTATCTCGTAACATTCGTTTATGAGTGTCTGTTATTTTCTTCAACATCTTGCACGCATGCGATCCTCGTAATTTGCATCATATGAGGGCATACATTAGCTCTCTTGCTTGTTAATTATTCAGGGTCGATAATTGTGTACTGTACTTTCTACAGCTTGATATAATTCTAAATCTGTTGTCCTATGTACAGCATACTAATTAATTTAGAATTATGAAAATTAGATCCAACAAAAATAGAATAAGGTGCCGGATTAAATTGAATTTAGAGAAGGATGAAACAGCGATTAGGAGTTTAAATTTAGTGGATTTAAAGTACAAGTTGTTTCTGTCCGCGATCAGCTTGATATACTGCTGAAGCTATTTGTCGTATCAGCAAAGGTTCGCGTGTTGTCATTCCCGGTCTGGACAATTTGTTTGCAAGTGCATTATTTCGAAGATCCCCGGGGATTATAGGTTAAAGCTACGGACTTATGTGTGTTGAGTGTTATCCTTAGCGGTCGGTGTACCGGCTCCCTGAGAGTATGTATACGGACATATGCATACTATCAAGTCAAATATCTACTAATGTTTGATTTTTTTTGAGAACTCGTATGTCGCTGGCAAGCTATGCTATGCTATTTTACAATATGACACATTATGTCATGCTACAATATGACACATTATGTCATGCTACAATATGACACATTATGCCATGCTACAATATGACACATTATGTCATGCTACAATATGACACATTATGTCATGCTACAATATGACACATTATGTCATGCTACAATATGAGACATTATGCCATGCTACAATATGACACATTATGTCATGCTACAATATGACACATTATGTCATGCTACAATATGACACATTATGTCATGCTACAATATGACACATTATGTCATGCTACAATATGACACATTATGCCATGCTACAATATGACACATTATGTCATGCTACAATATGACACATTATGTCATGCTACAATATGACACATTATGTCATGCTACAATATGACACATTATGTCATGCTACAATATGACAATATTATGTCATGCTACAATATGACACATTATGTCATGCTACAATATGACAATATTATGTCATGCTACAATATGACACATTATGTCATGCTACAATATGACACATTATGTCATGCTACAATACGACACATTATGTCATGCTACAATATGACACATTATGTCATGCTACAATATGACACATTATGTCATGCTACAATATGACACATTATGTCATGCTACAATACGACACATTATGTCATGCTACAATATGACACATTATGTCATGCTACAATATGACACATTATGTCATGCTACAATATGACACATTATGTCATGCTACAATATGACACATTATGTCATGCTACAATATGACACATTAAGTCATGCTACAATATGACACATTATGTCATGCTACAATATGACACATTATGTCATGCTACAATATGACACATTATGTCATGCTACAGAGAGGAGCACAAAATACCGAGACTGTTTACCTTCCATGCATGTTCTAAGAAGAAACTAAGAAGACTAGGAGTAGAGTTAGCTTTCTATTTTCATACACGCTGAAAGTGACACAGAGGACATGCTGAAGTCCAATGTTTATGGCCACAACGCGAAAATATCGCAACACAGCCGTAAACCACGATACAACGATTTTACGTTCTCCAAACTACATCCTGACAATCTGCAGGGGCTTAACAAGAGAAGTGTCATTCTCTCAGTTTCATGTTTAATCTGCTAGAGTATGATATTTTGACACGAGAAGTGTCATTCACTCAGTTTCATGTTTAATGCTTCCTACGTTTTCATGAAAAATAAAATCATAAAAATCTGGTTTGTGATTTGTCACTTGACACGACCACTCCTCCCGCCGACTCAGCTGTAAATGGGTACCTGAAGCATGAGATAGGGGAAGTAACGTCTGCAAGGAAGGGAACTAGCCACCCCACCTAATAGTTTCTGTGGCTTCGTACATCAAGGGGAATCATCATCCTCGATGGTAGGTTGCTGCCTTGAAATCTACCTTTAACTTATTCATGAAACAGTTCATGACTTTTTTTAGAAAAAAATCGTAAGGGGCTGAGGGTGTAGGTGCTGAGGGTGCAGGTGCTGAGGGTGGTTTCTCTATCATTTGACTAACCTCCTAGAACTGAAACGCATGTCCTATTTTCCAAAGGGCAAAAGTGGTTGGAAAGTAGGGGGGGGGGTTGTTGAACACTCCACCCATTACTTCATATCGACGGACCTGTGTTTCGATCTAAGATCTTCGTGAAGACCAGCATACAGTAATCTTAAACCATTTACCGAACCCAGTAACTTATAAATCATCATCATCATTATCATCAAGTGCCGTCTCCGAAACGAAGGTTTGCTGCAACGGATCTCCAACATCCCCTGTCTCTTGTCTTGGTGGTGCACTCTGCTAGACTAACCCTTCCATCGTGTGATGTTACTCTCCCACTTGTATCTCTGACTACTTCTTGCTCGCTTCCCTATGACTTTACCCTCAAGTAAGGTCTTCAATAAGGTGTCATGTCTTTTAATATGTCCAGAGTATTTTATTTGCCTGATCTTTATTTCTCTTAGTAGTTCTTTCTTCATATTAAGTGTCTTTAGCAACTCTTTATTTGTTTTCTTCTCTTTCCATGATATTCTCCCTATTCTTCTACATACCCACATCTCAAAGACATCAATTATATCTTCTAATTGTTTATTTAGTGTCCATGTTTCTGAGCCATACATTAATATAGAATAGATGTAGCATTTTATAATTCTCATTTTAACTTGTTTGTAATTTGTTTAGATGTTAATATGTTCCTCATGTATAAATATGGTTGTTAAAAAAATAAGTTATAAATAATCCAATTGCCTGGAGAATTGAAATTATACCATATCTGCAGTCCGATCAAGAACAAAAAAGTGCGCAGCATTAAGCAATACTTTGAAAATATACAGAGAATATCCAGCGAATTGGGTAATATCTAACCACAAACACAATAGACTAGAGCCCTATGTCTAAATACTTTTCTTTACCGATGCCAAAATGTGAAATCTTTGCTGTTCAAATGTTGGCGAAAATTCTTCGGCGACTAGAAATCTTACTACCTCTGAGAAGGAGGCATCTTCTCAAAACATTGCACACGATGTTAGTTGAAGTCGTTTGTGTATAAAAGTAAAGTTCTGGATATATTTTCATATTGCATGCATGGATACAGAAGCTGTATTGCTCGTAATATTAGGGAATGAAACAGACATAATTCGATATCCACACTGACTAGTATTTCAATTGTGTAATTCCTGTGCTTGATTTAATGTGGTCGTCACCAATTTTATCTTGTTTATGGAAACTTGTTTCAAGATGCTGTGTAACCCCGCCTTCCTCAGTGTCGCAGACAGCTATTAAGGTAATTAGGTGGAAGCATTTCTTGTTGAAAGAGTTGAGCAACGTAGGATTACCAACAAGAAACAGTTGGGAAATGTCAGATCACAAATATGACCGCGAAGAATACAACAAGGAAGACTGCCTTGTCTGTCTGGCTACCTATATGTTTGTTTACCTGCTGAAATTTATGTATGTGTCTTTTTCTGTACGTATGTTTATCTATCTATGTTGTTATCTATTTGTCTGTCTTTCTGTTTGCATGCCTGACTGTCTTGACGTATATTTGTCTGTCTTTCTGTTTGCATACCTGACTGTCTTGAAGTATATTTGTCTGTCTTTCTGTTTGCATGCCTGACTTGACGTATATTTGTCTGTCTTTCTGTTTGCATACCTGACTGTCTTGAAGTATATTTGTCTGTCTTTCTGTTTGCATGCCTTACTGTCTTGAAGTATATTTGTCTGTCTGTTTGCATATCTTATTGTCTTGAAGTATATTTGTCTGTCTGTTTATATATTGACTATTTATCCTCATTCATAATAATAGAGAAAACATGGTTCAAGTAACATCCAAGAAGGATGTGTGCATGGATTAGCCCAGGAGATAATACTCGGAACCAAATTGATTATATTTTAGTCTCTAAAAGACATAGAAACAGCATTAGATCTATGAAAACAAGGCCAGGTGCTGACTGCATCAGTGATCATATACTACTGGTGACGAAATTGTGTTTAAGATTAAAGAAGATCAAGAGAGCACCAAGGAATATGAAATTAGATTTAGCTTTATTGAAATCAGATGCTGACATTAAAGAAAGATGCAACATAATTGTACAAAATAGATAGAATTCCATTGCAAAGATTCAGAGTATTGAAGATCAATGGAACATGCTAAAACATTCGATAAACTAAACATCTACAGAGATAATACCAAAAGTAAAACATACATCAAAACAAAAATGGATGACTGAAGAAATATTAGACTTGATAAGCACCAGAAGGAAAAATAAACACAAGGTAGTGGAATATCAGAAAATACATAAGGAGATAAGAGAGAAATGCAACATAGCAAAAGAAAGCTGGCTGAACAAGAAATGCACGGACATAGAATCATATTACAACCAAATTAAAACATTATTCCTTCATGCATTCAGCAGTCATTATTCATAATCCTTCATACATTCAGCAGTTATCATTCATAATCCTTCATGCATTCAGCAGTCATCATTCATAATCCTTCATACATTCAGCAGTTATCATTCATAATCCTTCATGCATTCAGCAGTCATCATTCATAATCCTTCATACATTCAGCAGTCATCATTCATAATTCATAAGCTTGAGGAGGTGAATACCTTCAAATACCTCGGATCCAGCATATGCAGCGATGGTAAATGCAAAGCAGAACTAAAAATAAGGCTGGAGATGGCTTTAGCGTCCTTGTCAAGGCTAACTGTGATTTGGAAAAGCAACATCAGTGTTGGAGTGAAAATCAAACTGTTAAAGTCGCTGGTGCTTTCTGTTGTGTTGTATGGTAGTGAGAGTTGGACACTCACTGCGGACATGGAGAGAAGTTTACAGGCTTTCGAGTACAAATGCTACAGAAGAATTCTACGAATTTCCTATAGGGAACATAAGACCAATGTGTACGTAAGAAATAAAGTAGAGATGTGTGCAGGTGTTCAGGAGCCATTGCTTTCAATAGTGAAACGACGAAAACTAGCATGGTTCGGACATGTATGCAGGCACGATTCCTTGTCAAAAACAATATTGCAGGGAACTGTCGAGGGTGGAAGAAGCAGAGGAGGACAAATAAAGACATGGACAGACAGCATCAAGGGATGAACAAGGCAAGATATTTCCACACTCATCCGCATCGCTGAGGATAAAATTCGCTGGAGGACTCTGTGTGATGAAGCATCTAATGTGGTACCCCTACGACCCTGAAGGGTTATGGGTTTATTAATTGATTGATTCATAATCCTTCATACATTTAGCAGTCATCAATCATATTCGTTCATCCGTCATTAATTATATTCACATTTCGTCTCCTAGAGTTATATTAATGTCATTTAGTTCCGTGATGCCAACAAAATCTTGTCAGATTTTTCACTGTGCAAACAGTTGTGCAATATTATCACATGATCAAAATAAAGCCCGTATACATGACATATTCTTTATTGTGGGAACGGTTGTGCAATATGATGACATCTTTTGCGCAATTTTTACTTGATAAGTACATATATTCTCTTGTATACAATGTTTGCTGTTTACGATGTTTACAAATTAGTTAATGAGTAGTCTGATCAAAGGAACCGCGTAGCGCAGTGGTTAGCGCACTGGCTCCGCATAAGATCGCAACGGATCATAGCCTTAAATGGGTACTGGATTAATCTGGGAAGTAAAGACTCCGAGGGAGAGGAGATGGCTACCGCCCTCATTTGCAGAGCCTCTGAAATGTGAGATCTGTAACATCTGACACCCCTACGGCATTAATTAATGATATTGGTTACTTTACCTTTTACTTTGATCATCAGAAGGTCACTGAAAAATTTATCATATTTTGTGTTTGATCTGTTAGTTCCGTATGTCATTCAGCTTGAGTGATTGTTCCAGTTCTGTATTAATTGCTGATTGAGTTATTAAATTGTCCAGTACATTACATGGGTATACTGCCCTGGTCATGTTGGGGTCAGATGAAACGAGAGAGCTGACGTATTGGCAGGTAATGCGGCGATAGACGGAACATTGCTGAGATGAGATAAAGCAGACTTGATCAAGGCAGTAATAAATGTATTTCAAGATGAAGATGGTGTCAATGAGGCTGAGAACTTACACATACAGATAATGTCAGAAATGGATATATCTAGAAAGGATGGAATGAAAATTAATTTTGTTTGAAAGGCTCCGAAGATCACACAATCAACATCTGACCGGGACTCTGAGTCTACATACACTGGGATGGCTGCTGGCACGGAGGGTCTAACACTTACGGGAGTGTCCAACGTGCTGTGAAGCTAGTTTCTAATCTAGAATCAAGAATGAATGTTTGATTCCTGTTTTCTTCGTTTGTGCCGATCCTGTGTGACAATTCAATTTTAAATTACCATATTGTATTCTCGACAACGACACGGACGACGAAACAGACATCTGCATTCTTCAAGCTGACCTAACTCCTTGATTGGATTGATAAGATCAGAGAGACCAATCTGCCACTGTAGCCGAGTTTACAAGATTATCATTTTATTTTCCATAGAAAAATATTCAAAAGACGCAGATGTTTCATTTCTATGTATACGGATATCCCGTATGTACTGCACCCATAGTAACGAAGCGACACGATGCAGGCCAGGATTCACAACACTTATCTCAGCAGCTTCATGCGATATTCCCTAAGATTGTTCCCAAAACTCTCTTAAGGTTAAAAACATAAACGCCTGGACTTCTGTGACAATACCAACAGTTGTGAAAAAATTATGCTTGATCGGTGTTAGATTTCAGGTTGGCATCCAGCGTACAGTATAGGAACTAGTTCTCTCGTACTGCTGACCTACCAGCAATATGACTACAGACGATCACCGTTCGGTTGAAGAGGTTAAAACACTGTACGTATTCGTAACCAAGCCGATGTTGGATGTGTCATTCAGTGGCAGTAGTAAAACTGCGACACAAAGCATTTATGTTCCCTGTCTGTGCTACATCCAACTGTTCCCTGTCTGTACTACATCCATCTGTTCCCTGTCTGTATTACATCCTGCTGTTCCCTGTCTGTACTACATCCTGCTGTTCCCTGTCTGTATTACATCCTGCTGTTCCCTGTCTGTATTACATCCTGCTGTTCCCTGTCTGTACTACATCCTGCTGTTCCCTGTCTGTATTACATCCTGCTGTTCCCTGTCTGTACTACATCCTGCTGTTCCCTGTCTGTACTGGAATCCAGCTGTTCCCTGTCTGTACTACATCCATCTGTTCCCTGTCTGTACTACATCCTGCTGTTCCCTGTCTGTACTACATCCATCTGTTCCCTGTCTGTACTACATCCATCTGTTCCCTTTCTGTACAACATCCTGCTGTTCCCTGTCTGTACTACATCCTGCTGGATATAAAACAAAGTCATTATTTTTGTACAAGAGAGATTCACTGGGAGTTTGAGAACGAGTCACACACATACATAACTAATATCTTGCTCCGACAGACATCTAATTAACTATGTGCATGCGTCGCTGATCTAGTGCCCGACATAATAACAGACGCACAGTCAGGAATAATCAGAGAAACTGAATGATTTATTATTTTGTGACATTGGTATTCGTGCCTGTCTCCGTGTGAGTATTTTGCGCACGCTAGCGGGCGTGACTATAAACACGCGCACTAGACAATGTGTTCTGTGAATTACGAATTAGATGTGGCACAGAATGCTTTATTTCATTTGACACCACCCACCTACAGAACATTATGGTCATCGCTCTACCTGTAACGCGTTCTTACAATGTTTGTGATTGTGTCATGAATTCAAAAGGAATATTTTGTAAATTTTCTAAGAAATTTCATGTTGCAAATTTACTAAGAATTATCGCTCGTTGAGAACAGGTTACTACTTTCTCTGACCACACTGCGACTTTCTTGAAATAGTTCTTAATTTGTGAGAAATACCTGGCGAAATGTCAGCTATTCAAATGGAATAACAAGTTGAATCAGTAACAGGTAGGTGTTACAAGTAACGAAATGTTATTTATCTGTGCTATTCATTGAATTTAGTGGCAATACCAGCCTGCTGTGTCAGTGTACGTCGTTAGATTTTTCTACAAACATTACCTGGGCGTCGGCAAGCATATATATATATATATATATATATATATATATATATATATATATATATATATATATATATATATATATATATATATATATATATATATATATATATATATATATATATATATATATATATATATATATATATATATATATATATATATATATATATATATAGATATATCCTATCTACATACGTAACAACCTACCTACATAACACAGATATATATGTCTATGTATCTGTCTATGTATCTGTCTATGTATCTGTCTGTCTATATACGTAACAAAATGTAAATATATATATATATAAATATATATATATATCTGTTGTTGTTAGTCCATCACAAGAGATGATGACCATTTGTTACATTCAATTTTGAGTTATATCTTTGACCATTCACTTGTAGATGACTAGTAATGCATATTCTGGCAACAAACGTCCTTGAACTGTTCAGGCGAGGCTATGTATGGTCCAGGACTTCTAGATGAATTTATGAGGCCTTCACTCGTTACTTTTCTTGATTATTACCGTGTTTTCCGTTGGCCAATAATTATATACTTGGAATAGCATGCCAAAAATTACCAAGGATACTTAAAGCATGTAAATATTAACCAACGGAAAGCGTTACAATAATCGAAAAACGTTAGGAATGAAGGCCTCATTAATTCAGCTAGAAGTCGTGTACGTCGGGAGCCACGTTGTGGCATGTTATGACCATTGTAGATGTTTTTAAAAAATCTTCCTGTGACTTTCTAGCCACTCTACACTGTTGAGATTCTGTATTTCTCCTATCAGAAGATTCTGCGACATTTTGACTGCAGAGCGCCATCTAGCTTTATTGAGTTTAGTTTGTTCCCTTGCAGCTTGATTTACCTGACCTGCATTGAGAGAAGTCTTTACGATTCCTAGTAGCTTATCTATTACCAACTTGAAAGCGTGTACCCTTCTGGATCTCACCATGGAGACGGTATTATAGAACGGCAAGGATCTTACGTACGTACTAAATAACCATAGCCTAAAATAATTTAAATAATTGTATGTGGTTGTTGTTCGTGATATGGCCAATTGTTACATCTACTTTGTAAAATTAATTTATGTCCTTGTCTATCTGTTCGCAAATGGCTAATATGTCATATTATTGCCGCAAGCATTTTGTCATGGTAACTTTAGATGGTCTTTATATTACACGTATCAGTTCTCCCTTGTTGAGCTGCCAAATGTTTTTTTAATAATTATTTCTGACTGTAGAACGTAATGTTGCTATATTTCTCGCAGAGTCTACCCATCTTGCATGATTTCAAGTCAAATATTTTCTTCCGATTGTTTAACGAGTCCTTGTAGCGATTGTTGGTCAACCCTGGGAGCGTATTTTCTTCTGATTGTTTAACGAGTCCTTGTAGCGATTGTTGGTCAACCCTGGGAGTGTATTTTCTTCTTCAATTCACCATAGATGGAGATCTTCATTAGATAATAGTCTATAATGCGTACCGCATGATTTGCGAAACGAATCCGTGTTCTCATCAGAATAGTGGCAATGCACAGTATACCAGATCTGTCAAGAATAGTGATATCTGGAATCTTCTCTTACCTTCTTCTTCTTCTTCGTCATACGCCTTGCGGCGAACCATCTGAAAGCATTCCGCTGACCGTCCTGAGAAGGACGCATGAGGGTGATCTGCGTTGTGTCTTGTTTTACAGCAAGTTGCGTTATCTGCGCCTTTCGTCCTGACACATCCGTCTTCAGCCAACATTTTTTTGGGCCGGGTTGGCATTCCCGTATCTTCGATCCCTAGTACTTGGCCAGGCTACAGCAGGGTTGCTGCACTCCTGTTTCCAGGCACACTGTGTGGAAGTATACTGAGGGTCTTGACCAGCTATGTTTCGCTGACCCTGATGCTCGACCAGCTATGGAGCGCCGGCCTGTGCACTCTGGTGTGCATGTCATCTCTGGGCCCTCTTACCATCTAATTTTCATAACCTTTCTAAGACAAGTTATGTGAAAGTGATTGAATATCCTCGCATGCCGTCTATAGACACTGTCCATGTTTCACTAGCGTACAACAACACTGGAAGTACCACTGCTCTGTAAACTTTCAGCTTAGTCTGTATGTTAATGTCATTTCTATCCCATATTTGCGCACACTGCGGGAAGTGCGGCTTGCCTTAGAGATCCTTGTATACATCTATCAATCCATCGATCTATCCATCGATCTATCAATCCATCGATCTATCAATCCATCGATCTATCAATCCATCGATCTATCAATCCATCGATCTATCAATCCATCGATCTATCAATCCATCGATCTATCCATCGATCTATCAATCCATCGATCTATCAATCCATCGATCTATCAATCCATCGATCTATCAATCCATCGATCTATCAATCCATCGATCTATCAATCCATCGATCTATCCATCCATCGATCTATCCATCCATCCGTCCATCTGTCCGTCTGTCTGTCTGTCTGTCTGTCTTAACATATATCTATCTATCTGCCGGAAAACGGACTGTTCGTCTGCTTGTCTGTGTGTAAATCTGTCTGTTCTGTCCGACAGAAAATCTCTCCTTTTTTCTGTACGTCTGTCTGTTAAAGCATGTGTGCATCTAACCATCTGTCTGACCCTCTGTTTGCATGTTTATCTGAGTATTTTTTCATATATGTGCTTATTCGTTATGTAGTGACTAGGTTTTCATATGTCCGCTATGGGACGGAGTGGTACTGTCAGGGGCATCTATGGAAAATGTCCAATCCCCGACACAGGTAACTATACATCTGGTTCTGTCAGATTCCACATCTGGATCTGTCAGATTCCACATCTGGATCTGTCAGGTGCTACATCTGGATCTGTCAGATTCTACATCTGGATCTGTCAGGTTCTGCATCTGCATATATCAAGAAGCAGTTTCAACCGACTGAACATATGTACATCGTTTAGAACATTAATCCAGTCACAAATGGATGTCGATCGCTAAGTCCCAGATCTAATACATTACCTACTTTCTTGTAGGGTGTTATATAGTACACAACTTTTCTGTAGGGTGTCATATCAATCTATTTTTATTTTGGTAGAGTGTTATATTAAGATAATTTAATTTGTAGGGTGTTATATTGTACACATATTTTCTGTAGGGTGTTATATAAAACCTATTTTAGGGTGTTATATTCCACTGATTTTTTTATAGGGTGTTATTTGCCAAGCATTTTTTGTAAGGTGTTATATCCCATTATATTTTTCCATGAGTATGAAGCGAGAACTGTAAATACACATTCCATAGTGAACTGAAGGCACCTCAGATGTGGTTGTTGTGAAGAATAATGGAAAAAAACACACGAACAGATAGGAGAATTAAGGATGAAGACTCCAGAGTTGCTGGAATTAAGAGACACATTCTAGCAAAAATTAGAGACATACAGACAAGATGCCAGGGCACGTGATGAGAAAACAAAACTTGAATATTTAGTAACTTTTTCTCGACAGTCCGTCCATTTTTTTTTCTATCAAAATATATGTATCATTTTCTATCTTTCTCTCCCTGTGTTTCTCACCCTCTCTTTCTAATTAGTTGCGTGTCACAATGTATTACAAACCTTCTCTTCTCACGATATCGCCCTAAAAACTATGATTATCTCGTTCTGAAGTTAATAATGGGTTTCCTGTTTCGGCTGACCTGGAGATGGTGGAATTAGCATAGTTAAAACCAATGTTGCATGCTGAATACGGTTAGCTAACAATTTAATCAGAAATGATCAAACTCTGAAATTATGAACACATAGATGCACAATACTCGCCGAATACGGATGTGTCGGGCCTTTGGCGCAAATACAATCTAGTAGGACTGTGATCTTGCTGTAAGGGAGATCCAGCGGGAGTTTGAGAATGAACGCTGAAGAAGAAGATGCACAATACATACTACAAAAGTAAAAGTTAACCAATAGTATTTAATAATTTCGTAGGGGTGTAAGATTTTAGCGATCTTACATTTCAGTGGCTCTGCTATATGAGGGCTGTAGCCATCTCTTCTCTCTTACAGACTTTACTTTCCGGATTTATCCGGTACTCAATTAAGGCTGGGTCGACCCTGAGCCCTTGTTACCTGAAAAAAACATTTCCGCCTCAACTGGGGAATGAACCCATGACCATTAATATGTGAAGCCAGTGCGCTTGCCACAGCACCATGCAGTTCCACATAGTACACACTTGAACTTAAATACTACAATAAAAGAACTATATAATTAAAATTTCATATATAACAAATATTATAGTTTTTGGTTGTGTTTCTGTGGCTAGAAGTAAACTTTGGATATTTCTAATGTTTCTGTGGCTAGAAGTAAACTTTGGATATTTCTAATGTTTCTGTGGCTAGAAGTAAACTTTGGATATTTCTAATGTTTCTATGGCTAGAAGTAAACTTTGGATATTTCTAATGTTTCTGTGGCTAGAAGTAAACTTTGGATATTTCTAATGTTTCTGAGGCTAGAATTAAACTTTTGATATTTCTAATGTTCCTGTGGCTAGAAGTAAACTTTGGATATTTCTAATGTTTCTGTGGCTAGAATTAAACTTTTGATATTTTTAATGTTTCTGTGGCTATGTGTGAAAACATGAGATTTCTAATGTTTCTGTGGCTATGTGTGAACACCTGATATTTCTAATGTTTCTGTGGCTATGTGTGAACACCTGAGATTTCTAATGTTTATTTGGTTAATTATGAACACCTGCGATTTCTAATGTTTCTGTGGTTACTTATGAACACCTGAGATTTCTAATGTTTCTGTGGTTACTTATGAACACCTGAGATTTCTAAGCAATAATAATGAACTCAACACCAATGTCGATTTTGTCAACGGTTACAGAAATATATACGTACATATTTTTATATATATATAAATGTCGTTGCTTTATATCACTGTTTTTTTACTTACAATACACACGTGTAGCCTAGGTAATAAACACAATACACCTGTATAACCTACGTAATAAACACAATACACCTGTATAGCCTACGTAATAAACACAATACACCTGTATAACTTACGTAATAAATACAATACACCTGTATAACCTACGTAAAAAATATTTTAACATAATATATTAACCGTGGTCGACTTCTTGAGCTGTCAATTATAATTGCGCAAACCATGCAATACAGTTGTTTTAGTGGAAGATATCATACCTTAATCAACAAGTAACTTCATTTTATACGTGAAAGTCCTAGATCTAATCAATTGAAGTAACAACAAATGATGCACAGTAAATTAGATTCTCGCTGTAACGTAGTCTATTGTCTATTGTCTATCCCCAGGTGGTTTCTGATCCACTCTTGTTGTTAAGCGTAGGGGTGGTTGGAGCTCGAGCTTGCGTTCTATCGCCAGATGTGTAGCCTCGGCTGTGCTATGACCATTTCTGTACAGGATGTCCCTGACGTTTTCTATCCATCTTTTCCGTGGTCTTCCTCTGGCTTTGTACCCTGATCTCATTTGGTTATATGCTTGTACGGGCAACTTTTCGTGATGCATTCTCATAATGTGGCCAAACCACTTGATCTGTTCTCTCTCTATGTAATCTGTACAAGATATTATACCTATTCTTTCCATGATATATTGATTTCGTAATCTATCAAGCCTGGTGACCCCTGCAGCTTTCCTCAAGCATTTCATCTCACATGTAACGTAATATGTTGTGAAAATGAAGACAACTTCATACGTGGGAAGATACACTAAAATATAATATATACGCAATTTATATCATTTGAACATGCTCACAAGCTTATAGTGTAATAATAACAATAATGTAATAATAACAATAATAATAATAATAATAATCATAATAATCATAAGTGTCATAACTTGCCATGGTTGTAGTGGTGTCACACTGGGGTCATCAGCCCAATAAGTTCTTCAAACAATTACATCCCCATCCATTCTGAGAATGATAGAAAATCACTCCCAAACCATTCTTAGATATTATCAATCCAGGATTTTCTTAACGCATCTTCTCCTTCCACCCTCGAATGTTCCTTGCAAAATTATTTTTGAAAACGAGTCCTGTCTCGCTACATGTCACACCAGACACGTTTACACCACAAATGATTCTTGTTAACCTGCAAGGTTGTTTATGTGCTGCTGGACAAATATATTTGCCTTGAGTTCTATTTTGGTTATACTTAACAAACGGCTGTATCACTTGATGTTATTACTACAAGGACAACATACGGATTATCTTGTATATGTGTGTTTTTTTGTGGGCAATAATCTAACCGACAGTATATTCCTACCAACACTGTGTTACCAGTGCCAAACCTGGTCTCTCTCATCTTCACATTACAGAAAGATAGTGACATGTGAGATGAAATGCTTGAGGAAAGCTGCTGGGTCACCAGGCTTGATCGATTACGAAATGAATATATCAGGGAAAGAATAGGTATAATATCTTGTTCAGATTACATAGAGAGAGAACAGATCAAGTGGTTTGGCCACATTATGAGAATGCATCACGAAATGTTGCCCGTACACGCATATAACCAAATGAGATCAGGGTACAAAGCCAGAGGAAGACCACGGAAAAGATGGATAGAAAACGTCAGGGACATCCTGTACAGACTCGGCCATAGCACAGCCGAGGCCACACATCTGGCGATAGAACGCAAGCTCGAGCTCCAACCACCCCTACGCTTAACAGCAAGAGTGGATCACAAATCACCTGGGGAAAGACAATAGACAATAATCTAATCACTAATTAACTAAATATGTAAACGCTATCTGTAGTTGTTGAATTCGTCCACATGTGATTTGTCCGTCAACAGGTTAAACTAAAGCTAATTTGTTTATTGTGTAAAAGCCATTTGTATGACTTCTTCTTCATTTTTTTGACATGCGTAGTATTTTTTGTATTTGTATTTGTCTATATTCGATCTGTTATTTTTAGCAGTTAGCGGTTGTCATGTCTCGAGAAATTTAGAAAATTGTGTCACATTTCTGTACGTATTTTCTAATCGATCAGTGTTGCAGAGTGTTATGTTCATTCTAGATGGAGATTGAGAAAATACGTGTCTACTATTTGTGAAATGCATTTTTATTTCTGATTGTCCGCGAAGCTAGTAAAAGCGTTTTGTGGCAGCGTGCTAAAAATCAGTAGGTAATTGTCAGCAATATTCTGAAATGAAAATTTGATCTGTGTTGTGAATGGTCGCCGAAACTACCGAGTTAGTGATTGTCTCTAACACTGTTTAACAACAAGACATTATCATAGGTAGTTGAGTTCTGACAGTTATTTATTTCTTAAAAACTATATAGAAAAATATAAAATATAGATCCATCATCACATGCGTATTTCCAGTGGTAATATGCGATTGTGAAGCATGGACATTAAATAAAACAATAGCAAAGAGAATCGCTGCTTTCGAAATGAGATGCTACAGAAGAATGTTACGTATACCATGGACAGCTAAACATACAAATCAAGAAGTGTTAAGATCAATAAAAGTCTAAGAGGGCTGGCAACATTAACAACATCATAAACAGAAAGTTGTGTTATTTAGTCATATAAAGAGACATAACAACATGGAAAGTTTAATAGCTGAAGGTAGTGTTTACCGTAACATGGAAAGAGGGCGCCCAAGACTACGATTGTGCAACGAATATTTCACATTACTTAAACATGTCTCTAGCTGCGGCAGGTCAATTCGCACAGAATCGCTAAGTGTTCACAGAATTCATAAGGAAGACCTTATTATTTGCATAGGTCTGTGTACAGACGTAATGATGGTACATATTGTCTTTTCTCAGACTATAATTCTACATAACGTAGATCCCTTATTAGTCTGCCATTTGTCATCCTCTTATTAGTCTGCCAATTTTCATCCTCTTAGTGTTGTCCAGTCATCTGAGCCATGATCTGGCTGGGCATAGAAATGCTGTGGTATTGTGTTCTTTCCACTGCAAAAGTAGTTGACGCTGTCCTGCAAGAAACATCCAAGAATTTACGCAGGCACCGCATATGAAAGCTGTGTATTCGTCTTTCCTGATGCATATAGATTGTCCATGTTTCACTGCCGTAGAGAATCAGTCTCCTACTTACATGTATCTATCTGTACATATACGAGAAAATGGATTATATGTTGTACGCGAATATCCAATCACTTGAAAGATGCCTAAAGATAAAATCTGGTTGCAGGTAAGTTGGCTTACTTTTGACCGCACATCTATAAAGGCCGCGTCTTCAATGCGTTCGGCTCGATACATCTAATAATAACATATTAATGATGTATCTAATATGTAATACACAGATATCAAGAAATAACTAGGTTTCAGATCATTAGCTAGACTTGTCATGGCTGCAGCTAGCTAAGAACAGCAACACTAATGATATGAATTGGTTCAATAATGTTTTGTCTATATGTTTCGATACCTGGTCATTACCAATAATAGAAAACCTGCATCACGTGGTACATGGCGGCAGTGTCTCATATTTCACACGTAACATATTTATAACTGTCAATGCTGAGCATTGCTTTACGAGATCTACACCTTTCTATAGTACGCAATACTTTGTGAAGGCAACACCTTTCTATAGTACGCAATACTTTGTGAAGGCTACACCTTTCTATAGTACGCAATACTTTGTGAAGGCAACACCTTTCTATAGTACGCAATACTTTGTGAAGGCAACACCTTTCTATAGTACGCAATACTTTGTGAAGGCTACACCTTTCTATAGTACGCAATACTTTGTGAAGGCTACACCTTTCTATAGTACGCAATACTTTGTGAAGGCTACACCTTTCTATAGTACGCAATACTTTGTGAAGGCTACACCTTTCTATAGTACGCAATACTTTGTGAAGGCTACACCTTTCTATAGTACGCAATACTTTGTGAAGGCTACACCTTTCTATAGTACGCAATACTTTGTGAAGGCTACATCTCTCAATGATACGCAATACTTTGTGAAGGCTACATCTCTCAATGATACGCAATACTTTGTGAAGGCTACACCTTTCTATAGTACGCAATACTTTGTGAAGGCTACATCTCTCAATGATACGCAATACTTTGTGAAGGCTACACCTTTCTATAGTACGCAATACTTTGTGAAGGCTACATCTCTCAATGGTGCACAATGCTTTGAGAAATCGACATCTGTGAATGAGAGTTGGATGTTGTGGCTATCACTGCCGAGATTTGGATTCCGCTCGGTTTGAATCTGCCTTACCCACAAGAAAACGAAACACAACACATACATACTCTAATATATCTATGTTACTCGACATTTCGTAGAATCAACAAACACCCAAGACGATCGACCAATGAACAATAAAGATATAAGTAGACAGCGTAGGTGTTCTTTAACAGAATACTGTTAAGAATTCTTTAAAAATATTTTTTGAAGCAGTTGTCTGCTAAAAAAAACTACCTAAACATATGCGATTTGACTTTATCGATTACAGCGTGAACGTGAGGTTAGGAAATATCATCCAATTGTCAACTCATTTCCTATTTACATCTATTCCTAATGCTCTTAGATACGATGCCAGCTCCGAATTGTGAAACTAATAAATCCTAAATAATATCCGTTGCATATTTCATCTCCTGTGTGGTATATGTTGTCAAAACATGCGATATAGATAAATGTGTGTTATACGTGTATTCTGGTTGCCATGGTTACTGCGGTTATAATCAAGAGGAACGCAATAAGAATGATTTGGGTTTGCATGTAAACTCTGACTGGGTTTATGCTGAAGAACATTAGCGCAGGCAATCATCAAGGCTAAACAGATCAATATGGGTTAATTAGATCAATATAGTAACGAAGGCATGTTTAATATGAATACAGGTGAGCGGTCCATCTCATCTTAATATCAAGTCCATCTTATCATAATATCAAGTTCATCTAATCGTAATATCAAGTTCATCTTATCGTAATATCAGGTCCATCTTATCGTAATATCAAGCCCATCTCATCGTAAGTTCATCTAATCGTGATATAAAGTCCATCGTATCGTAATATCAAGTTCATCTAATCGTTATATCAAGTCAATCTTATCGTAATATAAAGTTCATCTTATCGTAATATCAAGTTCATCTTATCGTAATATCAAGTTCATCTTATCGTAATATCAAGTCCATCTTATCGTAAGTTCATCTAATCGTTATATGAAGCCCCTCTTATCGTAATATCAAGTTCATCTAATCGTTATATCAAGTCAATCTTATCGTAATATCAAGTCCATCTTATCGTAATATCAAGTTCATATAATCGTAATATCAAGTCCATCTTATCGTGATATCAAGTTCATCTAATCGTAATATCAAGTCCATCTTATCGTGATATCAAGTTCATCTAATCGTAATATCAAGTCCATCTTATCGTGATATCAAGTTCATCTAATCGTAATATCAAGTCCATCTTATCGTAAGTTCATCTAATCGTAATATAAAGTCCATCTTATCGTAATATCAAGTCCGTCTTATCGTAATATCAAGTTCATCTAATCGTAATATCAAGTCCATCTTATCGTAATGTCAAGTTCATCTTATCGTAATGTCAAGTTCATGATTTGTTAGAGATGGGAAATAGAACACATAAAGTGTAGTCAAAATGAAAACAATTGTATCCAGTATACAGTAGAGGTGAGAGCTGTGCCCTAACGTGTAGACCAGTGGAGTTACAAGAGACAGCAGCGTATATATATATAGCGCTAGAGATAAGGAAGATTTGTACCCTAATGTGGAGACCGGTGGAGTACCGTGGAGACCGGTGGAGACCGGTGGAGTTGTAAGAGACAGCGATAGAAATACAGAGAATTATTATAGATTAACACAGAAACGTAACATCCACCACGTCGTGAAGAACATAACGATTAGAAAATTACAGTATATGTATATATATATATATATATATATATCAGCGTGTCGCCAGAATATTGAGACTGGCTATAAGTTATTTACACGGAAGGTAATATACACAATACTTTGCTTGCTACCAGAATCAGAATTAACTATGCCTTCATTAAGGCTGTAGCTACTAATTTCTTTACCCCGTTCATTTCTAGTGGCAACATTAATTAACTATTTGTTCATTATGTGAATCAATATTAAACATAGTTACTGTAAAGACAAATCCGGGTTGTGATTTCTCACTTGACACGACCACTCCTCCAGTCGACTCAGCTGTAAATGAGTACCTGACGCATGAGTTAGGGAAGGTATATAAAAAAAAACAGCAAGGAAGGGAACTGGCCACCCCACCTAATAGTTGCTGCGGCTTAGTAAATGAAGAGTTATCTTCATCCCCGACAACAGATGCCATGAGACCTACCTTTACCTTTACCTTACCGTAAAGACATACATGGGACCTACCTTTACCTTTACCTTACCGTAAAGACATACATGGGACCTACCTTTACCTTTACCTTACCGTAAAGACATACATGGGACCTACCTTTACCTTTACCTTACCGTAAAGACATACATGGGACCTACCTTTACCTTTACCTTACCGTAAAGACATACATGGGACCTACCTTTACCTTTACCTTACCGTAAAGACATACATGGGACCTACCTTTACCTTTACCTTACCGTAAAGACATACATGGGACCATTGAACTTTTCCTAAATGTAAAGAGGACATACGTATATCATTGGATTTACTCTATATAAAAGTCAAAATTTAAAAATTAATCATTCGAGTTTAATAGAAACCAAGTAGAAGGTGAATTCCTTGGTTAGGTTAAAAAATAGAGACAGACCTGTGGAATTGTTTACCAGTTCAATATAACGCAAACAATTGTTCAACAGTTCAATATAACACAAAAAATGACGAACACTTTAGAATCCTGCGTTTTTTTTCTATTTAAATAGTTTCGTTAACAGATAGACTAACATTTTAAAACACAGTTTTGCGATGTGCAAGTCTCACAATCTGCTATTTGTATCTTGCTGTAGAGTGAACAAATGAACTATTCTCGAGTTCTAAGTCCCTAATATATTAATATTTCTTAGAACAATAAATATTGAAATAGCTAAGCTGTATGTTTGTGGGGTGGCTCCGTGTATCCGTGTTTTCAATATAGAACTACACAGGAACGAGCAGTGTTGGCATGTGTATACAACTCAAACACATCATTTGCTATCACAAAACGGGATGAAACGTTCTGTAACTGTGAAAATATGGATATGGATAGGTAACATGACTGGATTGGATTTCTCTACGTCACCGATGTTTTGAATGTAGTTGTTGGTAGAAATATATCGCTATAATTTGGTTTACTTTTTTACTATTCTGTCTTAATTAGGTAATTTATTACATTCCATCTTGCTTTTTTATAAGTTGTTTTCTAAAGTAGATATAACATTCATTCTCAAATATTGGGTTATGCCCTATTCAGCTGTATAATAAAAATATAGTTTATATAAACATTGATATAACTTCTGGTATGTGAGTAAATTGTTCAATGAAAAACAGCTGCAGAAATAATAATTGAGTTTTACCGGAGCAAACAACGGCAATATATTTTATATACTATTGCAGATAACTTTCTTCATAAAAAATATCTGCCTTCACTATGAGATTGTTCATGAGAAATTTATCTTCACTATAAGATTGTTCATCAGAAATGTATCTTCACTATAAGATTGTTCATGAGAAATATCTGCCTTCACTATAAGATTGTTCATGAGAAATAACTGCCTTCACTATAAGATTGTTCATGTGAAATATCTACCTTCACTATAAGATTGTTCATGAGAAATATCTACCTTCACTATAAGATTGTTCATGAGAAATATCTACCTTCACTATAAGATTGTTCATGAGAAATATCTACCTTCACTATAAGATTGTTCATGAGAAATATCTACCTTCACTATAAGATTGTTCATGAGAAATATCTACCTTCACTATAAGATTGTTCATGAGAAATATCTACCTTCACTATAAGATTTTTCATGAGAAATATCTACCTTCACTATAAGATTGTTCATGAGAAATATCTACCTTCACTATAAGATTGTTCATGAGAAATATCTACCTTCACTATAAGATTGTTCATGAGAAATATCTACCTTCACTATAAGATTGTTCATGAGAAATATCTACCTTCACTATAAGATTGTTCATGAGAAATATCTACCTTCACTATAAGATTTTTCATGAGAAATATCTACCTTCACTATAAGATTGTTCATGAGAAATATCTACCTTCACTATAAGATTGTTCATGAGAAATATCTGCCTTCACTATAAGATTGTTCATGAGAAATATCTGCCTTCACTATAAGATTGTTCATGAGAAATTTATCTTCACTATAAGACTGTTCATCAGAAATATCTGCCTTCACTATAAGATTGTTCATGAGAAATATCTGCCTTCACTATAAGATTGTTCATAAGAAATATATGCCTTCACTATAAGATTGTTCATGAGAAATTTATCTTCACTATAAGATTGTTCATCAGAAATATCTGCCTTCACTATAAGATTGTTCATGAGAAATATCTGCCTTCACTATAAGATTGTTCATGAGAAATATCTGCCTTCACTATAAGATTGTTCATGAGAAATTTATCTTCACTATAAGATTGTTCATCAGAAATTTATCTTCACTATAAGATTGTTCATAAGAAATATTTATCTTCACTATAAGATTGTTCATGAGAAATATCTACCTTCACTATAAGATTGTTCATACGAAATATCTGCCTTCACTATAAGAGTGTTCATGAGAAATTTATCTTCACTATAAGATTGTTCATCAGAAATTTATCTTCACTATAAGATTGTTCATAAGAAATATTTATCTTCACTATAAGATTGTTCATGAGAAATATCTACCTTCACTATAAGATTGTTCATGAGAAATATCTACCTTGGTTGTTTAAAGTTAATGTCTGCCTTTCCTATCGTTATTCATCATATATGTATATGGTTTTACTGTGTGTGATCGTCCATCACAAGTGATGATGACCATTTGTTACATCCACTTTTGAAAATTCAGTTAGAATTATGTCCATGTCTTATAGTTCGTAGATGGCAAATGAGCCCTATTCGAGCTGTAAATGTTCTTGGACAGTTCGGACATGGAATGACGAAAGAAGACGGATCTTGGTCTATCCGTGACTTTCTAGCTACTCTCCATTGTTGGGCTGCTGCATTTCTCCTCTTTTCACAAGATAATGCGCTCTTTTTAATTTTAGAACGCCATGTATATCTATTTTGTGCAAATTCTTCCCATGTATCTTGGTCTATTTAAAAAGCTTTCTGTGAGTTCTTTAACGAGTCCTTGTAGTGCTTCCTTTGGCCACTTTCAGCTCGTGAAACCTTCTCCAGCTCACAATAGAGAAGTATCTTTGGGACGCGATGATCTGCATAGGTACCAATTGACATGTTTTCACTGTAGGTTGTTCATTACAAAATTATGTCTTTATTATATGTTTTTCATATTTGACCCTACCAACACACCAACGGACATCAAACTAAACGACAACATTCATGAAAAAGCCAACAACTTCACATACCTTGGCAGCAAGCTATCAACAACAGGAGATTCATAAACAGAAATATCACACCGTATTGCACTGGCTGCTAACTCATTCAATAAACTATCAAATATCTGGCATTAAAAAATACTAAGAAATAACAAAAAAATCAAAATCGTCAACTTCTGCATAATTCCAACATTAACATATGGATGCGAAAGTTGGAAAGCAACATCAAACTTAGAGCAAAGGCTAAACAGATTTGAAAATAAATGTCTTAGAAGGCTACTGAACATAAGTTGCTCAGACATCAAATCAAACACAGTTGTCAGACAAGAATCAAAACAAGAATATGTATCCACCTATATTAGAAAGCGTCGCTGGAATTACATCGGACACGCGATACGAATGAATACTGAAGGACTCAGCTGTCAAGCTTTGATGTGGTCACCAAAAAGCAAGAGAAAACGAGGAAGACCATAAGAAACTTTACTTAGAACTATTACAAGAGAATGTTTCACCATCGGTATAAAAAACAATGAAGATCTAACGCAAATTGCAATGAAACGAGAGAAATGGAAATAGAAATGGAATAGGGCCAAAGACGGCCCTAGAGGAATAACTAACTAACTAACACAAGATCGACCATTTGTTTTGATTATGTAAAATTTTCAGTTTAATGTTCATTAACCCTTTAGCTGCTGAGGTTATCTGCTGCTGCTTAAGGATATGAGGGGTTGTCGCCATTTTGCTGAGATCTTCTTCTTCTTCTTAGTTTCCCGGGGAAACAATTCATATGATGAATTATTATAAGCATCTAGATGGATTATTTCCCTAGGAAGCTACGAAGAGGAGGATCTCTGCAAAATGGCAGCGGCTTTTCATCATATCCTTAAGAATACCTCCACAGCAGAGGGGTTAACACCGGAAGTTGTCTCTACCACTGCCTGCTGCTGGAAAAAAACAACAACCTGTGTATATGTTTTGTTTATGGAGACGTAAATTTGTAGTTGTAAGAATAACGTTAATTTGTAGTTGTAAGAATAACGTTAATTTGTAGTTGTAAGAATAACGTTAATTTGTAGTTGTAAGAATAACTTTAATTTGTAGTTGTAAGAATAACGTTAATTTGTAGTTGTAAGAATAACGTTAATTTGTAGTTGTAAGAATAACGTTAAATTGTAGTTGTAAGAATAACGTTAATTTGTAGTTGTAAGAATAACGTTAATTTGTAGTTGTAACAATAACGTTAATTTGTAGTTGTAACAATAACGTTAATTTGTAGTTGTAAGAATAACGTTAATTTATAGTTGTAACAATAACGTTAATTTGGTTTAGTATATTTACATTTTTGACATGGCATAATCTTGTTCTAGATCGTTTGTGTGGGAATAGTGGTCACTCTTCATGGTCACTGGCAATATATATTCCAGGAAACGTTAATTAACTATGGCTTCATTAATACATGATTTAAATAGTTTTGACATAAGAATATAATCTATTTGATAATACCTTTCTGTGGATGGTAAATACCACCTTCTTCTTCTGGATGTTCTATTAGGAAATAGAGTTTTATGAGGAAATAGAGTTTTATGAGGAAATAGAGTTTTATGAGGAAATAGAGTTTTATGAGGAAATAGAGTTTTATGAGGAAATAGAGTTTTATGAGGAAATAGAGTTTTATGCGGAAATAGAGTTTTATGAGGAAATAGAGTTTTATGAGGAAATATAACTTTATGAGTAATATAGTTTTTTGGGGGAAATATATTTTTATGAGAAAATAGTTTCTTTTTGAGAAATAGAGTCTTAAAATATCTACTTTGTAATTATTGTCAAATTTAATAAAATTCTTCGTTTACTCCCATTTCTTCCCCCAAACACATATTTTCCTACGGTTCCAGATCGCTGCTAATAAGCATCTGGTCCACTGTTTGTATTACAATCTCCAAGTAGTATGAGGAGATATATTTTTGGAATGCTTTTAAATTGTCTGTTCTAATCTAGCATATCATTGATCAAGTGATGAATTCACTTTCAGATGAAAGCGCGTAGACTTAAACGACAGATATGTTCTTTGGTTCCAGTCATGCGTATGGTGATAAGCCGGCTGTTGATCGACTACAATTGATGATTGTGTCTATTGTATTCTTATTGACAAGAACCTGCTCCATGTTGATGATTTGTTTCTTCTCTGCTAGACCGTATTTTATGCCCTTCTTCTGTGTTAGTTTCTTAAAACCCTGTCCATCTAACTCCAATATACCCAGTATAGCCCATATGTATATTTATATTTCGTATGTCAGTTACTTTACTGCTCGGACCGCATGAAGTGTCCTAACGTTTCATGTGCCAATTACACAATTCTGTTGACAAAAAATAAAGAGGTGATTCACGATATGCCCTTATATTGGGTTGAATATTATTTATGATATTTTCGTTGGCAAAAAGGTTGATTGATGGCGCCCACCTCCTCTTCAAGTCTACTTGTTTTGAGCTTACATACAAATATTAATTAGATGTAGTCTACTCTCCCCCCCCCCCCCAGTTACATTGTTAAGAACACGTCGTTCTAAACAGTTCATAGTTATCGCCATTTTTGAATAACCTAAGTGGAAAAATGACACATTGTTCGCTCCATCTAACCTATTGTCATGTCCTATGACATGTGACGTATTCTCTCCAGAACGTTGTCGTCCAAGGAACTCCATGAACCCTTCTCTGTTTTCGGCGATGCAGCTTGCATTTTCCAACGACGTATTCATGTTACCTTTAATGTCGTCAGTCCATCGTCTTCTTGTCAGCCTGTCCTCCTCCGTCCAGGATCTCTGCCCTCCATTATTTATCTTTCTAAACAGTTGTGTCTCTTCATATAACCAACAGGTGTAGTTTTTTTTTTTTTTTAAATTGTGTTTAGTAACCAACACTCTGGAATCTTCAATATGTTTATAATATTTATATTTCTGATTTTATCCTTCCATGATATTCTAAGTATCTTTCTGTAGCATTTCATCTCGAAGGATCGATCTTCTTTGCCGATGTTTTACTTAGTGTCCATGTTTCACAGCCGTATGTTGCAACCGGAAAAATAAAATTTCGTAGCATTAGCAGTTTCGTTTCTATTATGTTGTTTTTCTATATGTTTTTCAACAGTGTTATTTTACAATATGCCATTGCCAATTTCTTGCTTACATATCCATCTTATTAGGTTGACAGAACACAACAACACCATATTATCCTCCTAATGAGCGGTACAACTTAGAACTCTGAATATCTTACACGGCTGACAGAGACATTTTCCATAGAACAAATTACATCTCACGTTTGTGTGGCGGACACAGATTCAAAGTAACCGCCATATTGATGACGTCGCCTTTAGAACTTTCTGTTAACGTGAGATTCGATGGTACTAGAAGATATATATATATATTTTTCTTTTCGCTTTATACCCCTTTTTGACCTGCAGCCTCAGGGGTAGAAGAGTTCTCTGCAGATGGATTTGTGCTGTGCAGCGTCAGGTATAGAAGAGTCCTCTACAGTTGGCTTTCTGCTTTGTAGTTTCAGGGGCAGACGTTCTCAGCAGATGGCTTTCTGACTTGCAGCTTCAGGGGTAGAAGAGTTATCTGCAGTTAGATTTGTGCCTTGCAGCGTCAGGGGTAGAAGAGTTATCTGCAGTTAGATTTGTGCCTTGCAGCGTCAGGGGTAGCAGAGTTCTCTGGAGATGGCTTTCCGCCTTGCAGCTTCAGGGGTAGCAGAGTTCTCTGGAGATGTCTTTTTTGTTTGCTTAATATATATTTGTTTTCGTAAAGATCGTTTCTATGGTTTAGCATTATAAGACCTTTCAACAAAAAATGTAAACATGAACTGTAAACCCATTTTGATAAAGTACGTGCAATTGGTTGCTCGACTTTGGCTATTCATGACGTATGACTCCATGACTTTGTCTACCTAGTCTTAAAAAGTCTCTTTGCTGCGAAATTCTCGGAAGATGTTGGCAGGTAACTCAACGGGTACATAGGCGCTAACAGCAGAGCTGTGTGGACAGCATAGGGCACAGTTAGACACATAGTACGTTCTGGCCATCCACTGCACCTGATTTTTTGATCCAGTTGTCTCGACTTTGTCTTGCCACTGGACCAAGATAAAACTCAGGAGAGAGAGTGTGGTTGACGATTAACGCAACTCTTCCACACTATAAACCAACTACAGCGCTAGTCATTTCTCAACCCATTTATTTACTTATCTTTACTAATTAAATATGAAGAGAACAAAGTGTGAATCAATCCTAGACAAGTATACCATGCTGCTGTTATACCAACCCTACTATACGCCTGCGAAACGTGGACAGTGTATGCTAGACATGCAAGAACATTAAATCATTTCCATGTTACCTGCCTACGTAAATTATTAAACGTCCATTGGTGGGACAAAGTACCAGACTACGAGGTCTTGGAAAAATCAACCTCAATAAGCATCCACACAATACTTATGAAGGCGCAAGCACGCCGGGCAGGCCATCTTGTGCGTATGGAGAACTCGCGTTTGCCAAAACAAATATATTATGGAGCACTAAGGCAGGATTTCGAAAAGTTGGTGGACAGAAAAAGCGCTTCAAAGACACGCTCAAGTCATCCTTGAAACATCTTAACATTGACGTAGGCGCTTGGGAGAGCCTCGCTCAGGATAGAACAGCATGGCGTTACAGCATTAGAACGGGAGCACTAGCGGCGGAAGAATTCAGACAAGAAACTGCAAGACAGAAGCGGACACGTAGAAAAGAAAAAACATCTCAACCTCACACAAATACCTTCTATTGTTGTCAATTCTGTAAAAGAACATTTTGTGCGCGCATTGGACTTGCTAGTCATTTAAAAACGCACTATTAACTTTATTATTTTATTATTTATTGTTATTATTATTATGGTTGAGTTTTTGGTCATCGTCGATCACGACGGACGAACATCATCATCATCATCATGACTTCAAGAACATACATAGTGGTCAACTAAAAGCGCTACAATAATTAAAAAGGCAACAAGTGAAGTACTATTTAATCTGTGCAAAGATCTTCTAAACTCTAGACGGTCGTGCTATTTCACAACGTCGATATTTTACAACGTCGATATTTTACACAGACCATATTTTACCAATTCGATATTTTACAACCTCGATATTTCAAAAAGTCAATATTTTACAACGTCGATATTTTACATCGTCGATATTTTATAAAGTTTATATTTTACAGAGTCGATTTTTACAACGTTAATATTGTAGTTAAATTCATATTTCTATGTTACACAAGATTAATCCTTATCTAAATTTGGGACATGTTGCACAGGATATTTGCCATTTTTTCCACAAGCTGCTTTTGTCCATCATATTTTAGTTCGTGTATCTGGTGTTATTTGTTTTTCCATCCGATTCTACCATGGTTCTCATATAATTACACGTGTGAACCTGTTTTTATCGCCAAGACCCCCTCTGTGTAGAAGACTCATTCAATATGCATTGCACTAAGTCGAAAACTGAAGTCTCCTGGATACGAAAGAAATCGATCCCACTGCACATAGGAAGTAAGAGCTATTCGCTCGAAACGTCTGAGGTTTTCAAACAAGCGAACAAAATAAACATCGTTAAGACAGTCATTGTGAGGTTTCATGTTGGTGTAAAATAGATAATTGTTTAAATAACAGGTGTACGTCAAAGACATACATGCGATCAACGCTTCGACCTAAGGGTCTTCATTAAGTTAAGAACAAGTAAACTGATCATGAAAACAAACGTTTCCTGAAAATTAGATGAAATTATGTAATGGAAAATACATCTTGATGAACACCTTCATCGTCGATTCTTCTTCTTCTTCTTCTTCTTCAGCGTTTATTCTCAAACTCCCGCTGGATCTAGCAGGTCCATGGTCCTGCTAGTTTCCAGCAGGATGTAGTCCAGAGAATGGAAATGCGTTGTGTCACCGTTTTATTTGCACCATTGACCCGACACATCCGTCTTCAGCAGAATCTTCGATTCGATATTCCCTGTATTTGTATAACAATGTAAAGTTGTGAAATGTATTTGATTCATATATTCATGTTGTCAGGTAGTAAACTAAAACATTTATGTCTAGGCTAGTCGCAGATAAAAGAACTACAAGCGGGATAGCAACAAACTATTTTATGTTATGTTTTCGATTATTCATAACCATCAAGTGCCGTCTCCACAACGAATGTTGTACGTAAGAAATAACATAGAGATGTTTGCAGATGTACAAAAACAGTTACTTTCAATAGTGAAACGACGAAAACTAGCATGATGTGGACATGTATGCAGACACGATTCCTTGTCAAAAACAATACTGCAGGGAACTGTCGAAGAAGGGAGAAGCAGAGGAAGACAAATACAAGCATGGACAAACAGAATTACAAATGTAAACATGTTTCAAGTGAACGAAAGAAGAAGAAGAAGAAAGCATGGGCAAACAACATCAAGGAATAGACAGGACAATATTTTCCCTCTCATCCGCTTCGTTGAAGATATAAATCGCTGGAGGACAATGTGTGTTGAAACATATAAAGTTGTACCCCTACGTCCATGATTAGTTATAGGTTTATATATATAGTACTATTGACAAAGTACATCCTTGCCGTGCTTAAGAAGCAATGAAATATCGTGAATTTTCAAGATAAAAAATGAAATTGTTAAGTAAAATTTATCTAAATGCTAAAATCAGTAATCTAACCAGAAACTAGGGCACGAACACGAACCAGGACAAAATCATCTTGAAGTAATCACAAACACTAAGACAAGATGTATTATAGTGATGGCGTTGCTAGTTGTTTTCTGAAATACATTGTCATGCGCACTTAACGGAAATGGACGAAATATTTACTGAACCTGTCTAGATCAATAGCACCACAGCACATGGAGAAATGATGGGGCGTTCAAATTTAACAGACGTACTTTTATCTTTGTCTGAATATAATGGCTGATAATGGGTAACGAAATTGTGAAATGTGAATATGTATTGATAAATTTATATGTGTATTGATACATTTGTATGTGTATGGATAAATTTATATGTGTATTAATACATATATGTGTATTAATATATTTGTATGTGTATTGATAAATGTATATGTGTATTGATACATTTATATGTGTATTGATACTTTTGTATGTGTATTGATAAATTTATATGTGTATTGATACATTTATATGTGTAGTGATAAATTTACATGTGTATTGATACATTTACATGTGTATTGATACATTTATATGTGTATTGATACATTTGTATGTGTATTGATACATTTATATGTGTATTGATACATTTATATGTGTATTGATAAATTTATTTGTGTATTGATAAATTTATATGTGTATTGATACATTTATATGTGTATTGATAAATTTATATGTGTATTGATAAATTTATATGTGTATTGATAAATGTATATGTGTATTGATAAATGTGTATAGTAAAAAAAAAGTAAAGTAACCCTTAGCATTTATTAATTCCGTAGGGGTGTGAGTTGTTAATGATCTCACATTTCAGTTACTCTGCAAATGAGGGCGGTAGCCATCTCCTCAGTCTCGCATCTTTACTTCCCGGATTAATCCGGTACCCATTTAAAGCTGGGTCGATCCGGGAGCTGCTGCGATCTGAAAAACATTTCCGCCTCAAATTGAAAATGAGCCCAGAACCACTCATATGCGAAGCCAGTACGATAACCACTGCGCTACGCGGCTCCTTTATTGATACATCTGTACGTGTATTGATAAATGTGTATGTGTATAGATAAACAATGGCATACGAATTGCCCTAAAATAAATTATCGCCACTACATAATTGTCGGTTGTTTTCGCTTCATATTTTACTGTTACTATATTTACTGTTTCTATATAACTCCCACTAGATCTCTCTTGTAGCAGGACACATTCTCAAACTCCCGCTGGATCTCTCTTGTAGCAGGACACATTCTCAAACTCCCGCTGGATCTCTCTTGTAGCAGGACATTCTCAAACTCCCGCTGGATCTCTCTTGTAGCAGGACATTCTCAAACTCCCGCTGGATCTCTCTTGTTGCAGGACAATTATCCTACTACATATCCAACAGGATGTAGTCCAGAAAATGGAAATACGTTCTGTCGCCGTTTTTTGTGTGCCAATGACCCGACACATCCGTCTTCGGTGTTATGTAATCAAGATGTGTTGATCTTGTGCGGGGTGCGAAGGGAACGCATTGCTCTAGGCGGACCCAGGGTTAGCAGATAACCAAGATCCCAAATGTACCTCCTCGCGGTGCACCCTGGAAACAGAAAACAGCAGCTCGAGCTGATTCTGGCCAAATCATTTGTGGATCGTGTCCGAGAATGTGGAGGAAGCAGATGGAAAGAGATTTTCCTGCAAAAGAGACAGACAATATCTCCGACACTATTTGTATCACCACATACAGCGACACTGTCGACATACAGTGACGCCTGTTAGTCAGTCAGAACATTGGAGGGGCGGCCAATGTAAAAGGCACGTAAAAGTGGATGCATGACGAGAAACAAATATATGTCATAATGAGTACAATGACACATTGAAAGGGCAGAACACCGCCAGAGGGCAGCGTGAACTGCAAATGAAAAGTGAAAGGTTCCTAGGAAAGGGTAACTATAAGTTCTGTTAGCTCGAGACGAGTTTCTAGTTACCCGTGATCCTTATAGGCAGAGATCCAGACCAAATCGTGGGCGTTCGGAAAAGCAAGAAGACCTAAACCAACTCTAATGTCGAGCCTTCCTATACCGGAAATATGCTCGCGAAGAGAAAGGGTTCCGAACCCGATGGGCTTAGGCGAGAAAGGGACAAAGATGGCAGTCCTTGCCCAACTCTACTGTCAAAATTTCCTATACCGGAAATACACTTGCAGAGAGAAAGGGTTCAGTACCTGATGGGCTCAGGCGCTATTTGGACAAGGTCGCTCAGCTCGAGAACGCCTTGGTCTCAAACGCGTGGTGTGAGACTCAAACGTGTGCGAGGGGCTCACGATGTCTATGAATGACGCCTCGGGTAGGAGGGCGAACGAGCCAGGGTACAACTCTTCTGGCGAGTTCTTCCTAATACGGAACCAGGCTCGCGGATGAGAAACGGTTCAGTACCTGATGGACACAGGCAGAGTTTGTCCAATTGCACGAGATGGATTCATGGACGGTGGAGCACCTCGTGCCAGATAGACGCGCTGGACAGGCGTCTTGGCGAAGAGGCACTACACACCAGCGTGCCCGGCGACAGATAGAGGCTGTCACGGACTAGGGACAAGACCCGAAATAAAGGAATGACGAAAACGGATGTGCTGGACCTCGGACGTCCTGACCACAAGTGGCCAACCGGGATGCAAATAATCACAGTTCTACTGTGGAACTTGTAGCACAACGTATTTCACGCTCTCCGGCGGAAATCACACGAAAAATTCGTTGTGGTTATATGAGAGCGAACGCAGAAGAAGAAGAAGAAGAAGATCTTGTGTGAAGAAAACAGTTTTTCAATCATTCTGTGAAATTATAGAGATATTTATATCACGTGTGAAGACAACCCCCACCTAAAATCTCACGGAAAAAAAGAGACGAACTTCAATTCTGTGAACCCCACCCTCTTGTTCTACCGTTGACTTATTTCTGGTCCTGAATGAGGCATTGATCTATAACTTCTATACGTGGAAGCAGGTGAGGTCAGCACAGAGTTTGAGTAGCACAAAAGTCGAGACAAAATGTCCATCACGTCGTATACAAGTGTTACTTCAAATGAAAACATGAATCATTTTTTAGAAGTGAAAATAACCAGTGCATTGTCTTGAAAGTTATTAATATCGGCATTAAATATGTCATTCATGTTCTGTATGTGACATTTGTGTTAAATATGTCATTCATGTCATGTATTTGATATTTGTGGTAAAATGTCATGCATGGTTTGTATGTGATATCTGTGTTAAAGAAAGCATTCATGGTCTGTATACGACAGCTGTGTTAAAGATGACATGCATGCTATGCATAAAACATCTTTGTTAAGACGATCGATTTGGCGTTATAATGACAGTTTACAGATAGACAACCCTCTATTGGCATGCACCAAAGACAAGCAATGTCATATTATCCGATGTTTAATCATTAAGGAGCTATTGTTTCATGCCAATCCTAGTATATAAATAGTGACCATTGAAAAAAGAGGGACAATAATCATAAACAGCAAATGAAGTCATGTAAATAGACGTCTTCAACTGCTGCTGGTTTCGACCCTACTTCGGCTAGACTTAGATTATCCCACTGATGCTACGAAGATTTGCCAGTAAATTTGTTAACCTTATAGCAGACATTTAAAGTACGCAGGTTCCAAATCCACTTTTCAAGAGAAGTAAATCCCAACAGAAAACTAGTAGATTATAACGTGACATAAACTGCCTCAAATTGAACAATCTCTGCTATGAATAAACCAATAATATGAAGACATATAATGGTACAGTACACATAACTCCGACAACGATATGTGGACTTTATGGTTCAGTCCCGCGGCTATGATAAATAGGACAAGTTTAAAATGCCAGGTCTGAATCATAGCAGTCGGCGGTATGCTAGAATTGACCATCGTAGCAGGAGAACAACGATCGATGTTAGAATCTCGATTTGGAGTCTGCATTTGTCGTCATTTGATAAAGCTAATTAAAATATTATTTATACATAGTTTGTGAAGGCTGCTATTACTAATACACAGAGGCAAGTAACTGACAAAGGAGGCTTATTAGGAAAAATACTGAAAAAAACAACAAACTTCAAATGTGGACATGTTACGAGAAAGGAGAGTTGTGACATAATGCTCTAAGTGGCTTCATTATTGGAGAAGTCACACGTGCTTGTAAAAGAGACGAATGTGTATATGTAACAATTTGTCTGTACCATATGGAAATATACATGTGCTTGTAGAAGACTTGGGATGTATATATTAGGTCTGTACCGTATGAGAAGGCACGTGTATTTGTAAGGATATATGTGTTTGTATGGATCCATATCTTGTAGGGATCCATGTACCTATATGTATCCATGTATTTTTAGGAATCTATGTGCGAATAGGGATCCATGTGCGAATAGGGATCCATGTGCGAATAGGAATCTATGTGCTTGTAGAAAGTCTGAATAATATGAAAAAATATATGTGCTTGCATAGATGTATGTACGTGTAGAGATATATTTGTTTGTAGGGATCCATGTGCTTGTAGGGATCCATTTGTTTGTAGGGATCCATGTGCTTGTAGGGATCCATCTTATTGTAGGTATCCTTGTGGTGGTATGGATCGATGTTCACGTATGGATCTATGTTCATGTACGAATCCATGTGCTTGTAGGGATCCATGTTCTTGTAGGGGTCCATACGCTTGTAGCGTTCCATGTACTTGTAGGTATCCATGTTCTTGTATATGATCTGTACCATATACCAAGAAATGTTATTGAAAATTATATGCCACAGAGTTGTGATGTTACAAAAGACATTTCCTGAGCTGCTGGCAGAATGTCATAGACATAGGTACTCCCTTGAAAATCGGTTTGCTTTCCAGTTAGGTGTCCTTAAGACTTTGTGCATTAATTCCAACCATTCATTTGTTTATTTTTATGTTTGGTATAGACCTCAGGTTCTTGCATTGCTGTCCATATTTATTTTGTGCAATTGTTTTTCATTCCCGTTTTCATTTTCCGTTTGCGTTCTCTGAAAAATACGACTACTTTTGTATACTTTTGTCATTTTGTCTTGACGTTGCACTGTTTAATGTCTGCATTGCAGTGTATCTGTGATAAACAACATTGTTTTTACAGTTTTTCTTTGTTCACTGTTTGTTTTGTATATTCTTGCTAAAGACCTTGAGGTTGAAACGCTGAAAATGTCGTGTATATTGTTATTTGTAAGTTTTGTACATATGCCACACAGCGTCGACCGTCTGTTAGTCTTCGTAAAACTACGGAAAAGTTTGTGTTCTACGTCACGTATTATTTGTATAGGATAATGCTTAGTATTGCATGAACAGCTAGAAATACTAACGAGGAGAAACATCAGGAGGAGGAGGAGGTGGTGCTGAGGAATGTCACATTCAAGATGAGGGTTTTTTAATAGCAGAAGGAAGCCATATTTATTTTGTGAACATGTTATGAGGAATGATGATGATGAACGAATCCCATTAGATGTGACCGCGAAGCTCTTGACAGCCACTATCCCTCCTGACACAAACACAGGTTCATCTCAGTTATGTAATTGATGTGACACTCGGACTTACATAGGTTTCAAAGGTATGCATGAGTATGTTAGTATGCATGAGTATGTTTATGTTAGCTTCACCAGAGTGTTGATGGACCGTGAAAGGGGATCAAAGAATAGCAGGTTTATGGGTGAATCTCTATGATCCGAAATGAGTAATACCAGTGCGCCAGTATCCCAGTGTTACTACGTCACAGAAAGCACAGCCTACACGTCCGGATAAATTATCTGGTTATGCCTATGTTATATTTGTTGACCAATCCGCAGTGATGGCACATCCATCATTGCCTTTACCTTCGCCTATTATCTATTCCCAGGTAAATGATAGTTGATAGTATCCACACTTGCCGCTAACGTAAGGGTGGGAGCTTCAGCTGTCGTTAAAAGGGCAGATGTATCAACGTGTTCGCATTAGGT
Source organism: Meghimatium bilineatum (assembly GCA_034231615.1). NCBI lineage: Eukaryota > Metazoa > Mollusca > Gastropoda > Stylommatophora > Philomycidae > Meghimatium > Meghimatium bilineatum. Next base: position 64,195,595 of record CM067300.1, read on the forward strand.
CCATGTTATTCCAGTTTATTTTGACGTTTTCTACCCAAAGTCTTCATAGTCTACCTTTGGCTTTATGATCGAATAGTCTTGTGCTATATTCTCTTATTGGTATTTGGTTTGGCTTCATTCTCATAAGGTGACCGAACCATTTTACTTGCTGTCTTCAAATATGTTCAATGTATGATATTAAACACACTCTTTTCCTAACTTTTTTTTTTCATTTATTATTTTATTTAGTTCATTGAAATTTGCAGCTTTTCTCAGACATTTCATTTCACATTTAATAATTGTCCTCTACTGCAAAGCTGTTAAATACCATAATTAAAATTGATAGCAGCATGTTGGTATAACAATTGTAGATGTCCGTCATTTCATTTCCATCTTGATGTTCCGGTGAGGAAGTACTGCTAAAATTATTGGTAAGTCGCAGTGTTTGTAATTATCTCGGTGTCTGCCACAAAAGGAAAAATTTGCCATGTCCTCTAGTCTACAATACATCGTTATCCATGGGTACAATTTCATGGAAGACAAAATTCAGAAATTGAAACAAGATGCTCCACCGAAGTTGGATGTTTCGAGCAATTAACGCAAATAAAACGGAGACACAACGCATTTCCATTTTCTGGACTACATCCTGCTGGAAATCTGGTTGGACCATTGTCCTGCTAGAAGAGAGATCCAGTGGGAGCTTCAGAATGAACGCTGAAGAAGAAGAAACAACTTGCGACAATGAAGATTTTTTTACAAGTGACAGTCTGCCAGCCTCTAACTGATATTTGATGCTCGTATATATATATATAAACATAAATTATCGGTTCCTGTATGAACTTCTATATGCCGATTTACCATTCTACCCATCCTCTAATGTGCACAAATAGATCTGTGGTATCATTCTGCGTGCTGTTACATAACCACACAATTGTATTTCTCAGAAACTGACATGGAACATAGGTCTTCACCACCTCCACTGTCTTTAAGCAATGATCGAATATCGGGAGGATCACCAGAGTTATCACCTGTGTCCTTACGAAGGAAAGCTCAGATGGTCACCTTTGCTAACGCCCCACATCACATGCCTATCTCGGTGCAGTCTATGGATGGCCTGCCTCCCTTTACATTACAGGTAAGCAACTTACGAGACTGGTAATATACCAGTATATCTTTATATTACAGGTAATTTACTTACGAGGCTGATAATATACCGTTATTTTTTTACCTTACATGTAAACTACTTAGAAGAAAACGAACAAAAAAGGTTCTGACAACATTGCTTTTGGAAAACAAATCATTAAAGAAAATAAGAACTTAATAAATAAAATGTTTAGTACATAAAGAAACCTTACTGATTGAAGACTTTCCTTGACCGTAGATCTGAAGCGAGGCCAGTTACACGTAGGCAAAGATACACGTGAGAGATAAATACTACTAGATAGATATGATTACAACTGGCAGAGTGCACCAACCACGTTAAGTGAAACATGAAAAGTTGGATGACTGTTAGGGGAAAGTTCTTTACGAAGCGACACCTGATGATTATGAGATAATTTTATGATCCTGAGGACGATGATGGTTCCGAGGAAGCTGAAACAAAAGAAGATGTGTTCTCAGTGGGTACCACGGCTATTGTCTGGTCACCATGGGGTAGAACGAATGTGGCGGTATTTGACACATTTGAAGTTTATAATCCAAAGGTGATAGATTTATGTCCCAAATAGTGGCAGTCGATAAATCATGGGAGCATTATATCACTACTTCAAAACATGCAGGAAAGCAGCCAACATGCAATAGAAACATCCTGGGTTAAGAAAGTGCAAAACATTTAGATCAGAAATATTTGCAAGAAAGGTTATGCTTACCGCATTTTTGGATGAATCAGGAATTTTGGTGTAATTTAAATGACCTAGTGTCAAGATCAATGCTATTGGAAAGAAGAACACACACACACACACACACACACACACACACACACACACTGCACAATATGATTGTAACCATACAGAATAAACGACTCTACATGTCACGCGGTGTCATCTGCTGCACGAATTTACTGTCAGGTGGTGTCATCTGCTGCACGAAAATACTTGTCATGCGGTGTCATCTGCTGCACGAAAGTACTAGTCACGCGGTGTCATCTGCTGCACGAAAATACTAGTCACGCGGTGTCATCTGCAACACGAGAATGTTGTCACGCGGTGTCGTCTGCTGCATGAAATTACTGTCACGCGGTGTCATCTGCTGCACGAAAGTACTAGTCACGCGGTGTCATCTGGTGCACGAGAATGTTGTCACGCAGTGTCATCTGCTGCATGAAATTACTGTCACGCGGTGTCATCTGCTGCTCGAAAGTACTAGTCACGCGATGTCATCTGCTGCACGAAAGTACTAGTCACGCGATGTCATCTGCTGCACGAAAGTACTAGTCACGAGGTGTCATCTGCTGCACGAAAGTACTAGTCACGCGGTGTCATCTGCTGCACGAAAGTACTAGTCACGCGGTGTCATCTGCTGCACGAAAGTACTGTCTTCGGTGTCACTTGCTGCACGAAAGTACTGTCTTCGGTGTCATGGACGATAATAATGTCACGCATTTTCCTGAAAAATCTGGTCAAGAACATTAGCACACAAAAAAGAAGTGAAGCTCTGCCACAACTAGAGTATAGCCCCGACATATCGGCATGTGAGTTTCATTTGTTTGATCCATTGAAAAAAGTTCGAAAGCTAAGACTATTTCACATCTATAAAAATGTCAGCCTAGTTTGGTTTTAGAAGAGCAGTACGATGCACAGATCCACTATTTACCATTAAACAACTAAGCAAAAATGTTATTGAATATGACACAGCACTAATCGTCCTTATGTCTATTGACCAAAAAGAAACGTACAACAGAATACACAGAAATATGCTATGGGAAACACTAGAAATATACGAAATCAAGGAATAATTACTATATACAACCACATCATTATACAAAAACTGCCAAACAAGGTGAGAATAACAGATGGAGTATCAGAACCATTCCCAACAAAAACAGGAGTCAGACAGGGATGTGTGCTGTCGCCTATTCTATTCAATGTCTACATAGACAGAATTATAAAAGAAACACAAAATGAGATATTTAACGAAACGTCAGAGAATGAACAATTTAACAATGAACTCAATAAACTGCGTTTGGCTCATGATCAAAGCATCACATATGATGACGAAGGCAAACTGCAAACATCAACTCTCTATCAAGGATATACGATAAATACAACATGCGGATTAACAAATAAAGGACAGACAATATGGATATAGCGAGATCAACTGACTATCCAGAGAACACAAAGATAAAACAAGTCAAAGAGTTCAAGTACCTAGGACGTATTTTTACAGAGAACGGAAGATTCGATAGGGAGATAGAAAGAAGATGTCAAAATACAAATGCTGTGACATACCAGATGTCTCCTTTTCTTTTGAACCCGAACCTGAACATATAAGTAAAAAACAAAAGATTAAGGTAATCGTTATACCAACAATACGATACCACTGCCAGACTTGGCAACTGACATCTACACGTAAGAGAAAGATCAAGACTTGTGAAATGAAATAGCTGAGGAAGGCTATTAGAGTATTCAGACTCGACAAAATGCTCAGTGAATACATCAGAAAGATAATAGGTATCACATCATGCATCGAATTTATTTAGAGAAACAACAGATAAAATGGTTTGGACATCTTATGAGGATGAACAATCAACTTCACATAAGAGCTTATAGCAAGATGGACTCAGGATACAGAGCCAAGGGCAGACCTAAGAAAAGTTGGATAGACAACATCAAGGTCATCCTGAACAAACATGGCTATACCTTAACCAGAGCAATAGACCTGGCTCTGGAACGCAGTCTACATCTCCTTCACAAATCCCTACACTCAACGGGAAGTGTGGAAGCTACGACAACACCGACACCTGGGGATGAACAATAGACAAAAGGCAACGAATATATAATTTTAGAGAAAGCCAACCACATGGCTCATTGAGTAAACGAAATCTTTCACTAACGGAATTCTCCCTAACAGTGACACGTATGTTTAAATGCTCATGAAGACGCCATGTGGGTGTATGTCCGTAATTAATGTTTTACTTATTTATAACCCACTCGCTGATGCACATTTACTAATCCTGCAATAAACTAACCTAGGGCCGGGTTCAGTTCACGTGTAACATCCCTAGACGAGACGAAGAGTTAGAAAAAAAAACCCAACTTAAGTCACGTCTGCGAACACAACGGTTTGAAACTCAACCACAGAGCACATGTACTACAAATCTATCGTTTAACCCAGAAACTCCAATACCCATTTTCGTGTGGATTGACTACGGAATCGATGTTACCGGAAATTAAACACTGCACGATCATGCACAGATCCAACGTACTTCCGCTTTGCGCCATCGACTCTCCAAATTATGAATAATCAATACAACTGACAAAAGAAAGTTTGCATAAAAATTCTCAGAAATGTCACTTTAAAAACATGCGTATATTCTCGTGGATAGAACGAAAGGATTAATGATGCTCTGTTAATGTTAATGTTAATCACAGACAACGGTTTCAATATATTTGAAAAAACACGCATATGGCCAGTGTTATTTTGTTGGTAAAATAAATGTGTAGTCACTTGTAGGAAAATTACAAATTCATAAGAAAACATACATAAGATGATGTGACAACATGGAGAATTGATGACGACGAGGATGATAATGACCAGGATGATAATCATAAATGAAGTAAAAGTTTGTCAGTATTAAGTCTTATTCCAACAAACGAACATTGCATGCGTGGTACAAGTACCGACAATTATTTTATCATTTTACATCCTTGTGTGATCATTGGTATTACACTCTTTTACATGTTATGTGATATGGTGTGTCCTTTATAAAGACATTGTGGTCGAAACGTCAATTTTGTGTGTTATTTGATGTGGGTTTCGTGTGATTAGCTAAGTTTCCGAAATACAACTTCTGCCTCGTGGATGATAAGTAGTTAAAATAATAAAACATCGAAACAGTAAACATGTATCACTCGTTGTAGACAGACCGACACTCTCTGTTGACAGACCGACACTCGCTGTAGACAGATCGACACTCTCTGTTGACAAGACCGACACTCGCTGTAGACAGATCAACACTCGCTGTAGAGAGACCGACACTCTCTGTTGACAGACCGACACGCGCTGTAGACAGACCGACACTCTCTGTTGACAGACCGACACTCGCTGTAGACAGACCGACACTCTCTGTTGACAGACCGACACTCGCTGTAGACAGACCGACACTCTCTGTGTCGATGATGGAGATACTGATGTATCTTCTTCTTCTACAGCATTTGTTCTCAAACTCCTGCAGATTAGCAGGAGATAGTGAAGAGAACGGAATGCGTTGTGTCATATTTGAAAGGCGCAGATATATCTGTGATGTGTTATATCTGCGCCTTTTGGTCAGAACCATCAGTGAGAAAGAACAGACACAAAAATAGTAAATAATTGCCTTAACTTTTTTTCAGCTCAGCCCCAAAACCAGAAAAAGCATGTCTCCATCACTGCTACGCCGGGCCTTATCGCCATCTTTGAGACGAAGAAATAAGATAAGGAATAGCAAACGGTCTCACAGCACCGGAAACGTCGACATGTGCAACGGATGTGGATTTCCAATTATGGAGGAGAATATGGTTTCTGCTCAAGGTGCGCACTATCACACCACGTGTTTCCGGTGTACAAGGTAAGATAACATCTGTTGCGCACAAGAAACCTAGTCTCGGTCTTGCAATCTTATAATCACACATTCAGCGAAACACATTCACTAAGGACCAGTGTCTGTTTTACTTTAATTGTAACTAAATAACTATCATAAGCCAATCTCTGTGACATCAAATATGTACGCGATCGCTGAATGTCGTATATTACGTTATATTTGTTGTTTTCAAAAAAAATAACATTTTTCGTTATATTGAAAAAAAATACATATTTCGTTATAATGGAAATTACACATATTTCGTCATACTGAAAAATAACACATAATTCGTAATATTGAAAAAACACATAATTCGTTATATTGAAAAATATCACATAATTCGTTATATTGAAAAATAACACATATTTCGTTATAATGAAAAATAACACAATACTATTTCGTTCACATGCCAAATCGATATTTGATTAGTTAATATTTTATTAAATAGTTGTGTTGTGACTATTCCTATTTTCAAGCCGTTGCATCGTATGTCTTAAATTCAACACTGGGAATTAACTTATTAGCAACATATTATACTCACCACGTATCGATCAATTATCAAGTTTTGCTTCAATGATTTTCCAGGCATAGACCGTTCTGAGATGTTTCCCCATCACTGAACAATCTTATTCATAAACTATTGTGCCGATGACATTTTTGTTTAGCAGGTACAATTCAAGTTGTAAAAAAGTTACATGTGAACGTCGCAATGCAATAATACTAGAAGGAAAACAGATTAATATATTTGAGACACTTTTAGAAGAAGATGGATAGCCAACAATTAGAAAGCAGGCAACAATGACCATTTAACTATTTTGTCTCTTTAAACAAAAATATAACTTTAGAGTGAATCTATTAAGTGGACGGGATACATTGTCACAACTGTACTGTCTTGTTTCAACAATTTGAGTACTCTCACTGTGTACATAAAGTAACAATTTGAGTACACGTTATTGAATACTCTCTCTCTCTCTCGTGTACATAAAGTAACAATTTGAGTACACGTTATTGAATACTCTCTCTCTCTCTCTCGTGTACATAAAGTAATAATTTGAGTACACGTTATTGAATACTCTCTCTCTCTCTCGTGTACATAAAGTAATAATTTGAGTACACGTTATTGAATACTCTCTCTCTCTCGTGTACATAAAGTAATAATTTGAGTACACGTTATTGAATACTCTCTCTCTCTCTCTCTCTCGTGTACATAAAGTAATAATTTGAGTACACGTTATTGAATACTCTCTCTCTCTCTCTCTCGTGTACATAAAGTAACAATTTGAGTACACGTTATTGAATACTCTCTCTCTCTCTCGTGTACATAAAGTAACAATTTGAGTACACGTTATTGAATACTCTCTCTCTCTCTCTCGTGTACATAAAGTAACAATTTGAGTACACGTTATTGAATACTCTCTCTCTCTCTCGTGTACATAAAGTAACAATTTGAGTACTCTCACTGTGTACATAAAGTAACAATTTGAGTACACGTTATTGAATACTCTCTCTCTCTCGTGTACATAAAGTAACAATTTGAGTACACGTTATTGAATACTCTCTCTCTCTCTCGTGTACATAAAGTAACAATTTGAGTACACGTTATTGAATACTCTCTCTCTCTCTCTCTCGTGTACATAAAGTAACAATTTGAGTACACGTTATTGAATACTCTCTCTCTCTCTCTCTCGTGTACATAAAGTAACAATTTGAGTACACGTTCTTGAATACTCTCTCTCTCTCTCTCGTGTACATAAAGTAACAATTTGAGTACACGTTATTGAATACTCTCTCTCTCTCTCTCGTGTACATAAAGTAACAATTTGAGTACACGTTAATGAATACTCTCTCTCTCTCGTGTACATAAAGTAATAATTTGAGTACACGTTATTGAATACTCTCTCTCTCTCTCGTGTACATAAAGTAATAATTTGAGTACACGTTATTGAATACTCTCTCTCTCTCTCGTGTACATAAAGTAATAATTTGAGTACACGTTATTGAATACTCTCTCTCTCTCTCGTGTACATAAAGTAACAATTTGAGTACACGTTATTGAATACTCTCTCTCTCTCTCTCGTGTACATAAAGTAACAATTTGAGTACACGTTATTGAATACTCTCTCTCTCTCTCGTGTACATAAAGTAACAATTTGAGTACTCTCACTGTGTACATAAAGTAACATTTTGAGTACACGTTATTGAATACTCTCTCTCTCTCTCGTGTACATAAAGTAACAATTTGAGTACACGTTATTGAATACTCTCTCTCTCTCTCTCTCTCGTGTACATAAAGTAACAATTTGAGTACACGTTATTGAATACTCTCTCTCTCTCTCTCTCGTGTACATAAAGTAACAATTTGAGTACACGTTATTGAATACTCTCTCTCTCTCTCTCGTGTACATAAAGTAACAATTTGAGTACACGTTATTGAATACTCTCTCTCTCTCTCTCGTGTACATAAAGTAAAATTTTGAGTACACGTTATTTAATACTCTCTCTCTCTCTCTCGTGTACATAAAGTAATAATTTGAGTACACGTTATTGAATACTCTCTCTCTCTCTCGTGTACATAAAGTAATAATTTGAGTACACGTTATTGAATACTCTCTCTCTCTCGTGTACATAAAGTAATAATTTGAGTACATGTTATTGAATACTCTCTCTCTCTCTCGTGTACATAAAGTAATAATTTGAGTACACGTTATTGAATACTCTCTCTCTCTCTCGTGTACATAAAGTAACAATTTGAGTACACGTTATTGAATACTCTCTCTCTCTCTCTCTCTCGTGTACATAAAGTAACAATTTGAGTACACGTTATTGAATACTCTCTCTCTCTCTCTCTCGTGTACATAAAGTAACAATTTGAGTACTGTCACTGTGTACATAAAGTAACAATTTGAGTACACGTTATTGAATACTCTCTCTCTCTCGTGTACATAAAGTAACAATTTGAGTACACGTTATTGAATACTCTCTCTCTCTCGTGTACATAAAGTAACAATTTGAGTACTCTCACTGTGTACATAAAGTAACAATTTGAGTACACGTTATTGAATACTCTCTCTCTCTCTCTCGTGTACATAAAGTAACAATTTGAGTACACGTTATTGAATACTCTCTCTCTCTCTCTCTCTCTCGTGTACATAAAGTAACAATTTGAGTACACGTTATTGAATACTCTCTCTCTCTCTCGTGTACATAAAGTAACAATTTGAGTACACGTTATTGAATACTCTCTCTCTCTCTCTCGTGTACATAAAGTAACAATTTGAGTACTCTCACTGTGTACATAAAGTAACAATTTGAGTACACGTTATTAAATACTCTCTCTCTCTCTCTTGTACATAAAGTAACAATTTGAGTACACGTTATTGAATGCTCTCTCTCTCTGTCTCTCTCTCTGTCTCTCTCTCTCGTGTACATAAAGTAACAATTTTTTTGTTTGTATATTATGCCGTGGGTGATTATATATATATATAAAACAATACAAGAAATGTCGCTGATTTTGATAGAAATGTGCTTAGATATAAGATCTATAAATATTTGCTATAAATTAATGTGCTACTCTTCAGAAATTGAAAGTTCATCTAAAATCAGAAAGTCAATAGAAGTATAAAAATCGAAATGTGTAAGACGTGATGGTTTCACGTTTATCAGTTATGCAGGTCTGAATCTTGATTGTGAAAAATCGAATATGATTGCAGGCAGAAGCATATAACTGTTGGGGATACGCTAACGAGAGATGGAAGAAGTTAAGACAATGTGTAGTCGAGACGTGGGTAAATTATCATCATAACTATACAAAAGAATGACAGTTATTTGACAGAATGGAGAGAAGGAATATTTCAACTAATGAAGGGCAAACTTTTGACAGAATGGAGAGAAGGAATATTTCAAACAATGAAGGGCAAACATTTGACAGAATGGAGAGAAGGAATATTTCAAACAATGAAGGGCAAACATTTGACAGAATGGAGAGAAGGAATATTTCAACCAATGAAGGGCACACATTTGACAGAATGGAGAGAAGGAATATTTCAACCAATGAAGGGCAAACATTATTCTAGCGAACGGTTGAAGTAGAACAATGAACTCAATGTCTGTAGACGAAGGGGATTATCACACTCAAATTAATCTTGACGTATTCAGAGACTAATAATGTCAGGTAAATACAAATAAGGTAGGAAGGTTACTGAAAAATAAACTGTCGATATAAAATAATAAAATATAGAAAATAACCATAACACAAAGAACAAATACAATTGTCAACGTGTCGGTCCAAATGGGACCTTTATCAAGACAACAAAAACAGTTAAGAACACAAAACCATAACGAATATAAACACAGTGACTGGGAGACGGATTTGCTTCACCAGGAAATCATCACCCAGCAACAACAGATCCAGCGCAACACAAATTTATTAAGTGCATAAATATAATTTTAATAGTTGACATGTTACGACATTATACGAAAGAATTGGAAATCTCTCTAGTCTACCTTTTGGAGACATGAGGCAGAGGAGGAAAACGACTGACACTAGCCCAGAGGCAGGTATTCACAGAAAGTTGTATGGAACCACCGATAGGCTCTCAAATATAGCAATACTTATTAAGAAAAAAAACTGCTTGTTTGTGTAGGGAATATACATGTTAAACTTCGAACGAGGTGGTCAAGAAGATAGAGCACGAATCTTGGAACCAACTATAGTATTTTACCCTCAGTTCGTTGACATTGATATAGTTATGTGATTAATGTACTGTTTCCTAGTCAAGTGATTCAAGCTTACATTGATATAGTTATGTGATTAATGTACTCCTTCCTAGTCAAGTGATTCAAGCTTACATTGATTAGGTTATGTGATTAATGTACTCCTTCCTAGTCAAGTGATTCAAGCTTACATTGATTAGGTTATGTGATTAATGTACTCCTTCCTAGTCAAGTGAGTCAAGCTTACATTGATATAGTTATGTGATTAATGTACTCCTTCCTAGTCAAGTGATTCAAGCTTACATTGATTAGGTTATGTGATTAATGTACTCCTTCCTAGTCAAGTGATTCAAGCTTACATTGATTAGGTTATGTGATTAATGTACTCCTTCCTAGTCAAGTGAGTCAAGCTTACATTGATATAGTTATGTGATTAATGTACTCCTTCCTAGTCAAGTGAGTCAAGCTTACATTGATATAGTTATGTGATTAATGTACTCCTTCCTAGTCAAGTGAGTCAAGCTTACATTGATATAGTTATGTGATTAATGTACTCCTTCCTAGTCAAGTGAGTCAAGCTTACATTGATATAGTTATGTAATTAATGTACTCCTTCCTAGTCAAGTGATTCAAGCTTACATTGATATAGCTCTGTGATTAATGTACTGCTTCCTAGTCAAGTGATTCAAGCTTACATTGATATAGCTCTGTGACTAATGTACTGCTTCCTAGTCAAGTGATTCAAGCTTACATTGATATTGTTATGTGATTAATGTACTCCTTCTTAGTCAAGTGATTCAAGCTTACATTGATATAGCTCTGTGATTAATGTACTCCTTCCTAGTCAAGTGATTCAAGCTTACATTGATATAGCTCTGTGATTAATGTACTGCTTCCTAGTCAAGTGAGTCAAGCTTACATTGACAGAGTAAATGGATATATTGTTGTAAACGTTGAGGATTCTTGTTTAGACTAACACTTCACAATATATTCCAGGTAATTAGTAACATTTTCTGACAAGTAAAATTGGCGGCGGCGAGGCTGCGCATATGGTGATATATATGTATATGAATACATGCCACGACTTATATATATATATATATATATATATGCATATGTATATATGGCATGTCATGTGACGTATTCCTTCCAGAACTTTGTCTTCCCAATGAACTCTCTGAATCTCTCTCTATTTTGGGCGATGCGGCTTACATTTTCCAACGATGTATTCATGTTATCTTTAATGTCGTCAGTCCATCGTATTCTTGGTCTGCCCTTTCTTCTCTCCCCTCCATTATTTGTCATTCTAAACAGTTGTGTCTCTTTATATGACCAAACAGGTGTACCTTTGTTTGCTATTGTGTTTAGTAACCAACACTCTGGCACCCTAAATATCTTTATAATATATGAGTTTCTCGATATTCCTTTCAAGATATTCTAAGTATCTTTCTGTAGCCTTACATCTCGAAGGCGTTGATGGTCTTTGCCACCCACTGTTTCACAAAGGGTCCATGTTTCACAGCCGTATGTTGCAGCTGCAAAACATTAGTACCATTAGCAATGGTACTAATAAAGTTCGTAACATTAGCAATTTCATTTCTATATTCTGTTTTTCCATATGTTTTTCAACCGTTAGTTAGTTAGTCGTCGGATCATCATCACTGCAAACTGGACACATCCATAGTTGCTCCGATCTCTCCTTGAGTGTATCCGCCATCACACTACTGCAGACAGTACCGGTCCTATGCTGGTTGACCATCATTCTTCTGCGCCCTCCAAAATGTTCACCTCTAGCAACACCGCATCTCAATCCCCGATCTTTAATCCTAGCCATTGAAAAGGAATCATCATCCACATTAATCTCACTCTCGCGTGTTATATCTCTTAAGGAGTTCAAAACGTCAGCGCGATCCATTGCCCCATCGCCCTTTGCCACAATCGCACACGATGCCAGTTGATCCGCTCTTTCAACCGTGTTAATTTACAATATGCCATTGCCAATCTATTCATTATCTCTGCCATGCAGTCTCCTGCAACGTTGATGTTTGCTCCTAAGTATTCGAATTTATTAACACATTCTATCTCGTAGTGTCTATTCTGATTTTTGTTTGTTGTGTTGTTATATCAATATATATATATATATATATATGTATACACTGTTCGTCAGTATAAAAAATACCTTTATAACACTGTGTTCTCCAGTATGTCTCACGGGGGGGGGGATATGTGAGCTTTCCATAACTTTCTGAACGGATCGAGCGTGCAATCTACTTAAACAAATATATTGAAAGTATATGTTCGTACACACTGGATCAGGCACTCTAAATTGTGTATACATTCTTCCATAGAGTCATGTAAATTTATCTCAATGCTTTCGATTTCACTACCAGACTGATCAATACTGTATAATTGTCAAATACATTCGATGTGAAGAACTTGCACTAGCAATAAGCAAGATCGATCTGAGCAATTATTTTGTAACTGTATTAGCGTATTGATACTTCACATGTACTTGACCCACTGCAGAACATCAATCAAGTATGTGTAGTGTCTGCTGTCTTTAAGTTTGGAGTGGTCGATAAGTTATAATATAGGTCAAGAAATGTAGAGTATCGATATGTGATGGCGGATGTTATGTTGTCAGTGAGGTCATGATTTTAGTTAACAAAACGGGATCGATTTCTTTATGTTCTGCAGATTGTTGATAATTGGACACATAGATTTCTCTCTCTATATATGCAACATAGTGCTTTGTGTATACACGTGTATATATATATATATATATATAACATACATGCCCTATAAATTTGAAGATAGTTGTGTTGTTTATATATGTATCATTGTAGCCAGTGAGAAAGGGAGATTGGTATGATTGATTCAACCAACCACATCTTTAGAAAATGTAAACAAGACAACAAATAATTGTTGGCAATTACAAGACAATTTGAATTGCCTGAGTCTATGTATTTTCGAGGACACAATTGTAGACGAAGCCGTTATGTAAGAAAGTGAAGTTGTGCTAACAGCTGCTTACCAAGATGGCAAGAAAGTGCGGAGAAGATATTCTGTTCATGGCTCAGCAATATAATGTATTATGGTGAAGATTGAGGCTGTGACAGCGGCTCTCACTTGAAAGATGATGCACCTAACGATATCAAAAGTGATTATATTACACTCACAGAGACAGGTGCACGAGATACAAAATGCAGGTAAAGTTAGGGTGGGTCACACAAAGTAAAGTATTACATGGATCTGCTGACCAGATCTTGTTGCATGGATCTGCTGTCCAGATCTTGTTGCATGGATCTGCTGTCCAGATCTTGTTGCATGGATCTGCTGTCCAGATATTGTTGCATGGATCTGCTGTCCAGATATTGTTGCATGGAAAGGAACAATTAGGAATGATATTAATCAATCAATAAACCCGTAACCCTTCAGGGTCGTAGGGGTACCACACTGGACGCCTCAGCACCCAGAGTCCTCCAGCGAATTATATCCTCAGCGATGCGGATGAGTGTGGAAATATCTTGCCCTGTCCATTCCTTGATGGTCCAGGAATGATATGAAAACAAACGAAGGAGTTCTAGAAAGACACAAACTATCAGACGATGGTACAAGCGGGTCTGCGATACCTTGTACATATTGCGCAAGACTCGTATCTCAGACGATGATACAAGCGGGTCTGCGATACCTTGTACATACTGCGCAAGACTCGGTCGTATCTCAGACGATGCTACAAGCGGGTCTGCGATACCTTGTACATACTGCGCAAGACTCGTTCGTATCTCAGACGATGATACAAGCGGGTCTGCGATACCTTGTACATACTGCGCAAACTCGTTCGTATCTCAGACGATGATACAAGCGGGTCTGCGATACCTTGTACATACTGCGCAAGACTCGGTCGTATCTCAGACGCTGGTACAAGCGGGTCTGCAATACCTTGTACATACTGCGCAAGACTCGTTCGTATCTCAGACTGATCTTGTGACTTAATCCGTCATAGTCATGAATAGTAGATTATATTTCATACAGTATGACAGTAATAGATTCTGAAAAGACGAACATACGTCTTCTACTGTCCAGATCGTGCAAGGGTCATAGACAACAATACAGCAGAAACATGTACAGGTAAAGATGTAGCGGATGACAAATTAATAAAAAGAGACATAGTTGTTTTAATCAGGGAATAGACATGATAACTTAAACAATGACAAATCAGAGGTTGAAAACTACGAGTATAATGTCTGTTGTTTAGACAATGTATATTTATGAACTTAGTTTGTCGTCATCGGTTCAGAATAACGCTGAACATAAACTTTTTTCTCGTTCATCAACTAAAGTCAGACACTGAAACAGATTTCATAACTGAACTGTAGTCTGGTCAACACACGAAATCAGACACTGAAACAGATTTCATAACTGAACTGTAGTCTTATCAACACACGAAATCAGACACTGATATAGGTTCTATCAATTAACTGCAGTGTGGTCATCAGCCTCAAGACTTGTCGTAGAACTAGTATTGCTTGAGTCTCTTGAGGCCGTTCGTGATATAAAATTAAACGTTTGTTCCTATCTTCCAATCCACTGGATAGCGTGTGTTTTTGAGGCATGGGTGACTCGATTTTCATTCCAAGATGTAAACTATCGTGTAAAAAATAAAGCAAAATACGGAAATAGATAACAGATTATTTAACACTATTTGAAACAATTTAAGTATAAGTGGAAATACATTACTCATATACGGACCTGATGGCACAAAAATGGTATAGCAGAACTACCTGGAAAATATCTATAACCACCCACGAGAAAAAAAAATAACGATTTAAAATCAATAAGTTCGCTAGTTTCTGGGAGAAATGCGCTATTTTAAGACTTCTTTGATAGTGATTAAAGATGTATTCCCTTATAATCCTATAATCTATATCGAGATTAAATGTTGGTTTACTCTTTGATCAGAGAAACTAGTAGACACGTGATCAGATAATGACATCTGATGTCCTGTCAGTTGACATCCACCCATTTAGTCAATTTATCCAACGTTCCCATTGATCCTGAAATATCTAAAGGTTACTAGCAGGAAGTACAATCATTTATAGAGAAAGATCTGTAAGTGTGTCTACAACAGTGTTTTCCAACGTGAGCCCACGCCCCACAGGCAGTACAGGATTTACGTAGAAGCTAAACAAGCTATAGCTTAGGGTCCGGGGCCCTAAAAAATTATATTTGCCACTGACGTATAATATCTGGATTTATTATGGGTCCCATATCTCAAATAATGTAGGGGCTTATCAAGTATAAATCCGGCGCTGCCCACAGGTGGGAGGGGGGCAATTTGTCTGTTCAGGAGGGCAATTCGAACAAGTTGTAATTAGAATACATTTGGAGAATCATTCAATTTTTTAATATAAAAAAATATGTATGTGTTACATAGTGGGACATGATAATTTCAGAACGACTTAGGTGGGGCATGGTAAAAAAAGGTTTGGGAAACACTGGTCTACAATAATATACAGAAACAAGATATCAAATACTATCATGTTCCAAAAACATATTTGTGAAAAAGTGTCTGCTATGAGCGAACCGTAGCCGTGTAGTGAGTGACTAGAAATAGGACTAGGCGTCGTGCGTTCGTGTTAGCTTATAACTCCCGGTTTTCGATAAAAATACATTCGTCATGTCGACCAGTAAATGAATTCACCATCTGAAATTGCTGATCATGACGTCATAGCTGCGAAACATATGCAGAATACGGCACTAATCTCATACACTGTATGTTCTCAACTACTAACTCGACAGATTGCACGGTAAGGAAAACAGAGTGGTACGGCGCCGATTCATACTTCAACTACGTTCTACCAACAATGGCAGTAATCACTTAGAGAACATATTCAAGGACACACATTTTCTTTCATCAGTACAATTTATAATCATTGACAACTATTTTTTGGTGAAAAAGTATATATGTATGTTGTTCGCACATCACAAGTGATGATGACCATTTGTTACATCCCCTTTTGAAAATTCAATTAGAGTTATGTCCTTGATTATGAGTTCGTAGATGGCTAATGAGCCCTATTCGAGCTGTTAATGTTATTGGACAGTTTGGGCATGGAATGACCACTGTAGACTGATCTTGGTCTATCTAACTACTCTCCGCTGTTGAGCTGCAGCATTTCTCCTCTGTTCACAAGATGATGCACTCTTTTTGACTGTAGAGCCCTATGTAGATCTATTTTGTGCAAGTTCTTCCCATGTATCGTGGTCTATTTCAAAGATTGTCAGTGAGTTTTTTTAACGAGTCCTTGTAGCGCTTCTTTTGACCATCTTGAAATCGTATATCCTTCTCCAGCTCACCATAGAGAAGTA
Organism: Meghimatium bilineatum; assembly: GCA_034231615.1. Lineage (NCBI taxonomy): Eukaryota > Metazoa > Mollusca > Gastropoda > Stylommatophora > Philomycidae > Meghimatium > Meghimatium bilineatum. The sequence continues at coordinate 64,212,435 of CM067300.1, forward strand.
TCTTTGCCAGGCGATGGTCTGGTATATGCACCAAATGACCTGTCCATCGAATCTGCGTCTGCATCAGGATCTTGTCAATGCTGGGGATACCAGATCTTTCAAGGACAGTGGTATCTGGAATCTTGTCTTGCCATCTGATGTTCATAAATTTTCTGAGACAATTTGTGTGAAAGTGATTGAGTTTCCTCACATGAAGTCTATACACAGTCCATGTTTCACTAGCGTATAACAGCACTAGAAGTACCACTGCTCTGTAAACTTTCAGCTTAGTCATATATGCTGTTTTCAGCTTATATATATTATATATACGTTACATCACCGTCGTATATGATGGATAGAACATAAACCGGAGCTCTCCAGTTCCAGATGTTGAGATCTATAGTCGTAACCTCTTTGATGGTTGTTTATCGAAGAATCTCTATTGATCTTCCTGTTTTTTCGAAGAATCTCTATTGATCTTCCTGTTTTTTCGAAGAATCTCTATTGATCTCCCTGTTTTTTCGAAGAATCTCTATTGATCTTCTTGTTTTTTCGTTTGCAATCCGATACCCATTTTAGTGACGGTCTCTTTTTAATTCAAAATACATGTCCGCTATAAGTCCATTATATTCTTGTTACTGCTGTATAAACATATTCCTGATTAGTATTTTCACTTAGTTGTTTCACTTGAATTCTTCCTAACGAGTATTTAATAATTGTCTGTGATATTTACTTTCGAATGAATACACTTCCTTCCCCACTGCTTTTATCTTCCAACTTTCACAGCCGCACGTCAATGCAGATATTGATGATGATGTAATCGACAATGACCAAAAACTCAACCATAATAACAATAACAATAACAATAACAATAAATAATAAAAAATAAAAAATAATAAAGTTAACAGTGTGTTTTAAAATGACTAACTAATTCAAGTAAATTTAAGTAGGAAGCCAGAGGACAATTTTTAAAAAAATTCTTGAGACTAACGGGAATTGAACTAGTCGCCTTGCAACTATTGAACGAGCAACTTTGAATTAATTGTCCTCTGGCTTCCTACTTATATTTACTTGTATAAACAATTATTCGAAGAAAAATTGTATTGTCTATATATGTTATCCATGTTTACAAGAAGACCTATCAGCCCTTGTATAACTAAATACGAATATTATGTTATATGTTTGTTGTTACTGAGGATATTTAAAAAAACATGTACGGGGTGTTTGTTATTGTTGTAATAGTCCTTATCTCGATCGGTCCGTTCTGGTGACTTTGTGTGCACGGTTTGAAAGGCTTGATGAAATCGCATCTTTTTTTGGAGATGCGGTTAGTCAAGTACGGATTAACGCGTGTTCAATAGTTGCTAGGCGATTTGGTGCCTTTGAACGGACTGGTTCAATTCCCGTTAGTCTCAAGAATTTTTAACTAATTCAACACGAGCACAAAAAGTTATTCCACATAATTGACAACTGTAGAGGGTATCTATGGGACGTTGAAATGTTTTTTTCTTTCTTTCTTACAGATATTACATTATAGTTGAACGGTCGTATCTTGGTATATTTACTTATTGTTTTTTTATTTCATATATATATATATATATATATATGTATTTATTTATTTATACACTCAATCAATCAATCAAGTTCCATGCCGAATGGCGGAGGCGATCATGTTTCTCCACGACTCTCTGTCTCTTGTGTTGTCAATAAGCTCCGTTGGTGAGCTTCTACCGTGCCACAATACAAGTGTTTAGATTTATACATACACACTTATTATATTTGAAGTCAGTGTTACGGAGATAGGGTCAGGTTTAGTAAAGACAGATCCCTCTTGAATATTCTAAGTTGTATATCCAACTGTTAATCACAAGATGGTTTTCTCATCTCTACAACCGACCCATTTGTCCTATTGTCTGTTAAATTATTTCCTGACAGACGAAACTATTTAACATCCTGTGTTTTTATTTGTTGACTTTGTTATTTGACATTACTGTCTGTCTCGTCTATCTGACAATCAACATCAAACTAGATTTTAATTTCAATTTGAAATCAACAAATTAAACATTTGAAAGGTCAATCTAGATTAATCTAGAATATAACTGACAACATCAGACATTCAAGCAAATTAATTTCGAAGAAGTTAAACAGTGGTCAAACACAAACAACGAAGGTGGTAATTAACATGGAAACCGTGTATTGGTAAGTTATTGATACTAGCCAACTAGAGGCTCGTGAACTTCGGCCTAATACCAGTGTGTGATATCAGATGGAGAAGATTGGATACACTGTTTTCTATGTCTGCGGTCCATCAACAGGGCCTAATAATACGACGTCACAAGGTCTTTGTATATTGGTTTGCATGTCTGAAATGAACCATAGAAAAATTCGGTACATCCAGTGGGCAATGGGTGGCGGGTAATTAACATAGTGTGACCTATCTTGTCTGCAAAATCTTGAGACAGTGTGTATATACAAACGTAGTGCATAGATTTCAGGTTATGTGACAGTTATTTCTGGAAATCTCCCTGGATGTGTAAAATACCGTTTGGAATAAAAAATATACTTATTACAAAGAAACATGACATTTAGTACACAGAAATTTGACATTTAGTACAAGAAACATGATATTTTATACAAATAAACGTGACATTTAGTATAATGAAACGTCACATTAAATACAAAGAAGCGTAACATTTGGTACAAGGAAACATGACATTTGGTACAAATAAACAGGGCATTTAGAACAAAATAAACGGGACATTTAGAACTAAAACACACAAAAGAAACGTGCCATTTAGAACTAAGACACACAAAAGAAACGTGACATTTAGAACTAAGAAACACAAAAGACGCGTGGCATTTAGAACTAAGACACACAAAAGAAACGTGACATTTAGAACTAAGACACACAAAAGAAACGTGACTTTTAGAACTAAGACACACAAAAGAAACGTGACATTTAGAACTAAGACGAAACAAAAGACAGAAACTGAGAAAATGACTTGCGTAAAATGTGTTCACGAAACGATACAAAAAAATTCACAAGGGAAGTCAAAAGATTTTGTTTTAGAACGCTGCACTCCTTGAACAACGTGGGGAACACTGTCAAAGATAAAAACTGAATGCTTGACATATCGATCAGATCTCGGATTCCTGTACCCCACCCCCCTCCACCCTCCCAACTTCTCTAACAAAGTGGTGACACCGGTCAAAGAGAGACACTGAATAGTTGAAATAACGATCAGATTTCGCTGACTAATGACATGATTTGATTATCTGAAATTCAATCTTCTAACGTTTTTTTATGTTTTAAATTGGCATATGTACTAATTGACATATGTACTAATTGACATGTGTACTAATTGACATATGTACTAATTGACATGTGTACTAATTGACATGTGTACTAATTGACATGTGTACTAATTGACATGTGTACTAATTGACATATGTACTAATTGACATGTGTACTAATTGACATGTGTACTAATTGACATGTGTACTAATTGACATGTGTACTAATTGACATGTGTACTAATTGACATATGTACTAATTGAGCCGCGAGGAAATGTCTTCTATTACCTAACATCATGTGCATCCCAATAAGGAGGCACTTATTCTACCCCAAAGACAGCAAACATCCCAGCAGCTAACCAATCAACCAACCCAACAACTAACCAACCAACCAACCCATTAACCAACCAACCCGGCAACCAATATTGCATATTTGTACAAATTAAAGTAACCAAACATTACAAGAATGGCCGACACGTTGAGAAGTCCGCGGTAAGAAACCAAGGGGGATAAATAAGATACTATTGTTACTAGTCTAACTAAATTAAAAACAAATAATACAACTAATGTAAAAACATTGCAGAAAACAAAGAAACAAGAAGTTTTTATATGTTATAGATTTGTGTTATGTGTTTTAACTTTAGTGTTATTATTTGTTAATTATGAGTTTAACCAGCAATAATATTAGATTAATTTTAGTTATACCATTTTGTGTACAAGGGAGGTAAACCACAGAGCATGTACATGTTACGTATATACAGAGTTAGTTACCGTTATCTATTGTTTATTATTATTTACGTTGTCTAGGGAACCATGTGTTAAAATGCGTTCATTGCAGTGTATACATATGCAATTCCTGGTTCCACTATCTATTCTACAGAAAGCAATAGCAAACTAATGGACGTAAATATTACATAAAACATTACAGCCAACAAAAGCTGGACTGTTAGTTAGTCTTGAATATGAAACCCACAATTTTTCTGCGTTGTCATATCTGTTCAATCCTAGACTCGTGAAGATTAGGATATACTCCGAGAACGGAATGATTTGTAGCAACGTTTACAGCTTGAGTACGATAGCTAAACCTTTATACCAGATACATACGTCTTCGTCGTGATTCCTGTTTTACTTGAACTCTCTATTTGACGGAACAGTGAACCCCACTACCATAACCTCATTTGTTGTTTATTGCTACATACATGGAAGGCAACCGTATCGATATTCTCACTTCGACAAGAGAATGAAAACAAATGCAGTTAACGGTTATATATACTTATATATATATATGGAAGATATACTATATCAGTTATTGCTAATGTTTTTGGCAGATAGATAGATAGATAGATAGATAGATAGATAGATAGATAGATAGAGAGATAGAGAGATAGAGAGATAGAGAGATAGATATAGAGAGATAGGTAGGTAGGTAGGTAGGCAGGCAGGCAGGCAGGCAGGCAGGCAGGCAGATATATTCTTGCAGTGTTAGTGAGTTTATATGTCAGAGAGAGAGAGAGAGAGAGAGAGAGAGAGAGAGAGAAAGTTTGAGGAAGTGACAGAGATTGTAGTTACGGAAACACAGAATACGATAGACGATAAGTATTTCCTCAATATTTATTTTACTGATGTTGTAGTCAATTTTTAGCATGGTCTCTCCATCTCCACTACTAGCAACATCTATATAACATAACGTATAACATAACGTATAACATAACGTATACAATCAACATCTATATAACATAACGTATAACATAACGTATAACATAACGTACAACATCAACATCTATATAACATAACGTATAACATAACGTATAACATAACGTATCTAAGAAGATCTACATAACACAATGTATGTGTTACTGGAGTCTTATATTTAATGAACATATATTAACCACATACAAGTTTAAGTAACATTTATGTAACCACATGAAAGATTAAGTGACATTTATGTAACCACATGAAAGATTAAGTAACATTTATGTAACCACATGAAAGATTAAGTGACATTTATGTAACCACATGAAAGATTAAGTGACATTTATGTAACCACATGAAAGATTAAGTGACATTTATGTAACCACAGGAAAGATTAAGTGACATTTATGTAACCACATGAAAGATTAAGTGACATTTATGTAACCACATGAAAGATTAAGTAACATTTATGTAACTACAGGAAAGATTAAGTGCCATTTATGTAACCACAGGAAAGATTAAGTGACATTTATGTAACCACAGGAAAGATTAAGTGACATTTATGTAACCACAGGAAAGATTAAGTGACATTTATGTAACCACAGGAAAGATTAAGTGACATTTATGTAACCACAGGAAAGATTAAGTAACATTTATGTAACCACAGGAAAGATTAAGTAACATTTATGTAACCACATGAAAGATTAAGTAACATTTATGTAACCACGGGAAAGATTAAGTGACATTTATGTAACCAGAGGAAAGATTAAGTGACATTTATGTAACCAGAGGAAAGATTAAGTGACATTTATGTAACCAGAGGAAAGATTAAGTGACATTTATGTAACCAGAGGAAAGATTAAGTGACATTTATGTAACCACAGGAAAGATTAAGTAACATTTATGTAACCACATGAAAGATTAAGTGACATTTATGTAACCACGGGAAAGATTAAGTAACATTTATGTAACCACATGAAAGATTAAGTAACATTTATGTAACCACATGAAAGATTAAGTAACATTTATGTAACCACGGGAAAGATTAAGTAACATTTATGTAACCACGGGAAAGATTAAGTGACATTTATGTAACCACGGGAAAGATTAAGTAACATTTATGTAACCACAGGAAAGATTAAGAAGAAAAGAAACAGAGTGTGCACAAAAGAGAAGTTGCAGGTATGTTTTTGTCAACAGTACATGGGAGACGTTTCATTATTTGAACTCTCGTATTAACAACATAGAGACATGGGAGCTGTCGAGAAACATATTTTCTGAAGAGTGACGATTGACGTCGACAAATTACCTGTCACATATACCAACTCTGGCCAGGTGTAAATGACGTATGTAAGTTTTACCTGAGCAACATAACATACACATTCTTGCTGTATCGAATTATAGAAACGTTATAAGTGCGTGATGTCGTTATAAGTGCGTGATGTCGTTATAAGTACGTAATGTCGTTATAAGTACGTAATGTCGTTATAAGTACGTAATGTCGTTATAAGTACGTAATGTCGGCTCTAGTTTCTCATTGAGCTCATCAGAAAAACTGTGATGTATATGTTCCTTCAGTAACAAATATGGTGCATAGGGCAGAAACCAATGCTCTCCAGTTCAAGGAATATGACGCGTGGAATATTTATGTTAGTCGTGTGGTAGTGAACATTTGACGATGAGAATAGTTAATGAGTAGTGTGAAAGTATCGAGTTCGATTCTCGCCACATGCAATTGTGTATCTGGAGCGTTCAGAAAGCAATGGCGAGCTCCTGAACGTTTTTATATTGCCCAGAAAATCAATACAGTCAAAATATGCTTGGTTGATTTATACACCCTGAATGGATGTAGCAATTTTGTTTATATGTGTGTGCTTGAGCTGAAGGTTCATGGTGTGTATGTATGTGTTTGTCTATGTTTCGGAGCATCAGTTAAAAGACCATGAGATAGATAGATGGTACCTGCTTCACGTTCCGATATATCTTGGTCGAGGATTGTTTTGCAACGTGTATTGCTCGGGGAGTGTATCCGAATATGTATTCTTCGGGGAGATTTTGTTACGGGAAATTGTTACCTATAGTGTTTCTGTGTATATGAGTGCTAATGTCGTACAACCATAAGTACCTCTTGAGAAAGATTTAATCAAAGATGACTTGCAACCATAGATTATTGATGGTAATTGAGACGTTATGAAAAATGTGTGGCTTTTGTGTGTTTTTATAAAATCCACCAATATAGTGTTCAAGTGCAACATTTTTGTGTGAAGTTGTTGCAAAGATTGAAGATTTCTGCATTGCATTTAACATTATTGTTATTGCGAAGATCAGGTAGACAAAATATGTCGGCATACCAGAAATGACAAGATAAACATTCACGATTTGTCAACAATTCATTTGCTGAGCCGACGTGCAGGCATAGTCGCTCTTCCTAATCATTTATACCTCATTCTCTAATATCTCTTAGAGTTGTTTTGTACTCTTTATTTCTTTTACTACCAGTCTGACTCGTGTGCTCTTGAAGTCAGACTGTCGGATCTCTCCCTCTCTCTCTTTCTTTCGGTCTCTCTCACTCCTGTTCTGTCACTCTTTCTCTCTCCTGTTCTATGTCCCTCTTTCTCACACTCGTGTTCTCTTTCACATTTTTTCTCGCAGACGCTTTCTTTCTATCGTTCACTCTTGTTCTCTATCGCTGTTTCTCTCATACTCTTTCTCTCCCACTCTTTCGCTCCCTCACTCTTTCTATCTCACAACCTTTCTCTGCCTCTTTAAACTGCACTTCAGTTCAACCAGAGAAAACTAACCATTTAAGTACCTGCAAGTATAAACAACCAACATATTGTACATTCACTAATCATACAAACATTCAATTTTGACTTTCCTTGATCGCCAACCGGGAGATGCGGTTAGTCAAGTACTGAAAAACGCGTGTGCAATTGTTGCTAGGCGATTTGGTGCCGTAGAACGGACTGGTTCAATTCCCGTTAGTCTCAAGAATTTTTAAAAATTGTCCTCTGGCTTCCTACTTAAATTTACTTGATCGCTAACTGAGAGTTCAAACCTGACCTTCGACGGTACTATGAAACATATCTACCGAAAATTCAAACATGAACCCCTTTTTGACTTATTTTCGCACATTTCATTAGTCGGCCTAGGCTATTTTACGCAAGTAGACTCCAGGTATATAAATAGTGACCAACGAAATCCTAGACAACATTAAAAACCTAACAAATGAAGAAATAATTAATGAAGTGCATATGTCATCTACCATTGACAGTCTGGGTTCAACGCAATAACGACTTTGTTTGCCCCTGCTAGCAGGAATACATATCACATAGTTACTAGTAGCTATACATTACAATCATTCAGGTTGTTTGTTAACACATGCATCCGCTGATCCCTTACCCCTCCCAATACTTTGTAGATTTATGTAAACGATTTACATATTTTTGTCACATTAAGCTAGAAGTCTCGCCATGGACTTGACGCAGACATCTTCGTTTCCACGAGCTAAGCGTTATTACGGTGAGGGTGCTCTAAACTACTACATTCTATGATACTACATATTAAATGTAATCAAACATGCTGCAGATAATTCGTAAGGGGATAAACACAACACAGAAATGAGACAATAGTTGTATATTCACATATTTACACGTATGTATTGTTTGTAGTACACATCCAGGTGTTGCTAAGTAATTCAGTCTGCTTGTCTGTGGTTCAGGACATAACCTTGGTTCGGTAAAGGCAAACGTACTTCTTATAATGAGGTACGTTTTTATCTACAGTAGGCTTTAGTTGAATTTTGAGCATTACATAACTTTCAACCACAAACAAAGTATGGGGGCGTGGTTCAGGTAATCATGTCGCCTCAATCTCCGAGGTTAAGTATAATATCCATAATGTCGGGACATTTTCTATTTATCAACGATTCAGTACAGTACCTATAGTTCAAGAGGTCATGTGTTTCGATACCGGACCGATGCGCCATGTTTGCAAGTGCATGATTTAGGATCTACTAAAGACACTGATTAGGGTACTCTGAGTGACTCTCTACGTTGGCGTCGTCTGTTGAGATAGATCGTGGGGGTTGGCGTCGTCTGTTGAGATAGATCGTGGTGAGTAAAGTATAGTTCTTCACTGTGATCTTTGTTCCAGTTTTGAGGTATTACCTAACCTGTGTTGTGTGATTTGGCAAGCTTAAGACAAGTACTTAGAGTAAGGTTAGGATTAGAAATAATATTTCTATTGTGAGCGCGAACCTCTCCCGTGTGTAGCTCAGTACAAATCACTGGAAATAATTTTTAAATATGTGAATTGTAAAACAAACAGATTATGCATAAGTTCATCTGTGTCTAGATTTGAACTCAAGTGATTGTCGGGATGTGACGTCATAGCAGCTATTATTTTGATTAGTGCTATACGGAAATCCGTGACTTTGGATAGTTAAAATTGTCAACAGTGTGCTATTTATAGCACAGTGAAGAACTCATCTTTACTTTTACCAATCGTGGCTATGGACGGTACTACATACCTTCTAACTGAAGTAATCTGGAGCCCCGTTCGTTTCGTGTTCCAAAATTGTTGGGATTTTGATTTGTCGTTATTTACATACTTGGAGTCACAAGTTAAAAATAACCAAGGTCAAACAAAATAAATGCACGTAGATCGGAATCTAGTTCATGTTTACGACTTACATGACATGTATTTTATACGCTGATAGGTCACGAATCGAAGTAATGCACATGTTGACCTCAATTACAGCAACTCAATACGTTACTTCATTTGAGCTTGTCTTCGACTACTCAGCGGACAGATAGATCAGTCTACTTTTTCATATTCCAAGATAATAGTTTCACCGGCTAATCGGTATCGATTATAAATCAATAAATAAACTGTGACATGCGTTCCTAATCTAATTATTCGAATTTCTCGAGAACAATTCGGTAGTTGCCCGTGTACACTGAGTTGGTTTTTTTTGTTCCTATGAAGAAACAAGAGTGTGTTAAGGAAATGGATAAACACATATTTGAAAGGTAAGTGATTTTTATTTTAACAAATACATTTCGCATACATCGCATAAATACATTTCTGAAACTTTAGCAGAAAAGAGAGACTGACATATGAGATAAGAGAGGCTGACATATGAGATAAGAGAGGCTGACATATGAGATAAGAGAGGCTGACATATGAGATAAGAGAGGCTGACATATGAGATAAGAGAGGCTGACATATGAGATAAGAGAGGCTGACATATGAGATAAGAGAGGCTGACATATGAGATAAGAGAGGATGACATATGAGATAAGAGAGGATGACATATGAGATAAGAGAGGCTGACATATGAGATAAGAGAGACTGACATATGAGATAAGAGAGGCTGACATATGAGATAAGAGAGGCTGACATATGAGATAAGAGAGGCTGACATATGAGATAAGAGAGGCTGACATATGAGATAAGAGAGGCTGACATATGAGATAAGAGAGGCTGACATATTATGAAATAAGATAGACATGTTTTAGAATCTGACTTCTGTTGTCTTCCTTACTTTGTATTTACTAGTATTATGCTGTTGTTTGCTAACTTGTCTGAAAGACTAATAGCAAAAGTTGCATTCGTTATGTTTATTGTCACTTAAACAGGACATATCAGTCGTGTGCCTCTGATGTACAGGCAACTGCTACTAAATCGTTCTTCTCGTATGACCCGGGCTCGTTAATAACTTGAGAATCGTCCTGTCAATCAATTTGGTACACTTCATCCTTTTGGTATGAACCTCCCGACATGTCTACGTGTAGATAACGTGTTGTGCTCTGTTAATTTCTGTTTGTATTGTTTCACCTGTATCATTCCTAGATTTTACGTTTTGATTATCCATTTCAACCCTTTCTGAATGTATCCATATTACATTTATTATGTGACTGTAGACAGTGCCGTTCTTTACTCGTCGTGTAGTACGTTGTTTTCTTGATGAAGGCTTTTTAACAAAACGTCTGTTTGTATGTGTAAAGATGGACGTTTGTTCCTGTGTGTTTTCAGTGGTTATCAAAACTCCATTACATTGTGTCCAAACTACCTCGTCAATAAGTAATGTAGTTATCGGAGAGTTGCTTACGTTTTGGGGAACTCCCGTATACACGGAAATCTAGAGAAGGGCTACTCTGGCACTGAAATTAAACGTCACATTGCCTGGAATCATCATCATCACATCCATAACCATTCAGAGTCGGAGGGATACCACTCGGGAAACATTCTCACACAAATTTCGCCACGACTCTCTGTTCACATTTCTGTGTGTCACAGGATCAACGTAACATACTCGTAGAACCTCGGAAGTTCTTTTATGAACATTTTCATGGTAGATAACTAATGATGTTTTGAAATTTCAAGTAAATGTTGTGGTTGTCTCGCTTGCACTATAACATATTTGGTTCTTGTTTGGAAAACGCGTCTCCTGCTTATTTTAAGATTTATTTTATTTTTGGTACAATCTCATATTCAGGACGTGGCTATCAACGCAGCATTTTTTTGGCTGTAATGATGTTTTTTAGGATTAATTAGCATAAATAATAAATCAATTTAATCAATAATTAATTTAAAAATTCATTTTTTGATATAGGGTTAGGGGTTAGGGGTTAGATTTAATTATAATTTACATAACTAAACCTAACCCTAAATATATTTATATTTAAATTAGTAAATGATAAACATAAACTGATAAACATAGACATTGTTTCCCCTTCTTTCAGTCTGGTGTGTTTTAGAGTAGTTGTAGGTCTTCCTTGTTCTCTTTTCCCATCTGGTGCCCACATGAGAGCATATTGGTTTAATCTATTCTTATCTAATCTTAGCTCGTGTCCCAGGTAGACCCATCTATATTCTATTTTGATATTTGATATGTCCTCTTGGTGTGTTTTATTTCTTATATCACTGAGACAATTATATAAAATGTATTGATAATTATATTATGATTGATTAATACATCAGACGTTTTGGAATTCGAATTCGTTTATGTACCACGGTTAGACTCAATTAGTACAATATGAATGATTGTTGATCGAACAGCAATATGGATGATTGTTGATCGAACAGCAATATGGATGATTGTTGATCGAACAGCAATATGGATGATTGTTGATCGAACAGCAATATGGATGATTGTTGATCGAACAATGAGTTCAAGCAAGTTGTGTTTGTGAGAAGGATTCACAAATTTCTGTACTACACGATTAAATCAATCAAGGCACTATGGGATGCATAACTGTGTTTACATCTTCGTTGAATAGGCTACGGAAAAGGTAAGGACGTATCATCAATATCTCTTTGATTTAATATAGTCTGAGACTAATTCCATGTGAATGGCAACACTGTGACATCGCAGTGAACCTCTTCATTGTCACTTTCCTCCATTCGTTTCCACGTCTTCACAGATCATTTTCTCCCTGCGGGTTCTATAACATTGATCAACCAGCTGTATCTTTTACTTGTTTTCTGAGACGGTATGCCAGTCAATCACCGAGCTATGAGATTTACATTTTTGTGTAAATTCCGCAAGATGGAATCTTTATTCAATGAAGGTCCTGTGTGTGAAATCTATCTTGACTCAATGCTTCAAGGAAACATTTGTCAGTCTGTGAATCCTCGGGATAGACGTAACATTCAGAAATAAATCAGGTCTTGTAGACCAAGGTGCATTATCCATCATTGAATAAAATGTGCCCTCAGACAAGAAGTCTTTTCAAAGAGTAACACAAATTGGTTTCTCGCGATCCCATTTAATCAAATTCACAGACAACCAAGACAAAATTTCTAGAATGTCTGTAGCACAGACATGCACAATCGCTGCCGTTAATAATTACCAAATGAATGACATATCTCATTTGTTGATTATATCAGAATTGATTATATTAGAATTGAAGACCAAAAACTGAAAATTCATCCCATTTGTATTACAAACACATTTTATAGCCCCACACCCCACTCACTATTTGTACCCATGATAAGTTAGTACGCTGCATACCCAGAGTACAGAACATAATACTTCCCGTAAAATCTAGATCAACAAGTTGTTTCTGAAACTGTAAAACAAATGATATAAGCTATGCTTGATTGATACAGGCAGTAGATGATTGATACAGACAGTAGATGTTTGATACAGGCAGTAGATGATTGATACGAGCAGTAGATGATTAATACAGGCAGTAGATGATTGATACAGGCAGTAGATGATTGATACAGGCAGTAGATGATTGATACAGGCAGTAGATGATTGATACAGGCAGTAGATGATTGATACAGGCAGTAGATGATTGATACAGGCAGTAGATGATTGATACAGGCAGTAGATGATTGATACGAGAAGTAGATGATTGATACAGGCAGTAGATGATTGATTGATGTGAGCAGTAGATGATTGATTGATGTGAACGGTAGATGATTGGTACAGGCAGTAGATGATTGATTGATGTAAACAGTAGATGATTGATTGATGTGAGCAGTAGATGATTGATTGATGTGAACAGTAGATGATTGATTGATGTGAGCAGTAGATGATTGATTGATGTGAGCAGTAGATGATTGATTGATGTGAGCAGTAGATGATTGATTGATGTGAGCAGTAGATGATTGATTGATGTGAGCAGTAGATGATTGATTGATGTGAGCAGTAGATGATTGATTGATGTGAACAGTAGATGATTGATTGATGTGAGCAGTAGATGATTGATTGATGTGAGCAGTAGATGATTGATTGATGTGAACAGTAGATGATTGATTGATGTGAACAGTAGATGATTGATTGATGTGAACAGTAGATGATTGATTGATGTGAGCAGTAGATGATTGATGTGAGCAGTAGATGATTGATTGATGTGAACAGTAGATGATTGATTGATGTGAACAGTAGATGATTGATTGATGTGAGCAGTAGATGATTGATTGATGTGAGCAGTAGATGATTGATTGATGTGAGCAGTAGATGATTGATTGATGTGAGCAGTAGATGATTGATTGATGTGAGCAGTAGATGATTGATTGATGTGAGCAGTAGATGATTGATTGATGTGAACAGTAGACGATTGATTGATGTGAACAGTAGATGATTGATTGATGTGAGCAGTAGATGATTGATTGATGTGAACAGTAGATGATTGATTGATGTGAACAGTAGATGATTGATTGATGTGAGCAGTAGATGATTGATTGATGTGAGCAGTAGATGATTGATTGATGTGAGCAGTAGATGATTGATTGATGTGAGCAGTAGATGATTGATTGATGTGAGCAGTAGATGATTGATTGATGTGAGCAGTAGATGATTGATTGATGTGAACAGTAGATGATTGATTGATGTGAACAGTAGATGATTGATTGATGTGAGCAGTAGATGATTGATTGATGTGAACAGTAGATGATTGATTGATGTGAACAGTAGATGATTGATTGATGTGAGCAGTAGATGATTGATTGATGTGAGCAGTAGATGATTGATACAGGCAGTAGATGATTGATACGAGCAGTAGATGATTGATTGATGTGAGCAGTAGATGATTGATTGATGTGAACAGTAGATGATTGATACAGGCAGTAGATGATTGATTGATGTGAGCAGTAGATGATTGATTGATGTGAACATTAGATGATTGATTGATGTGAACAGTAGATGATTGATTGATGTGAGCAGTAGATGATTGATTGATGTGAGCAGTAGATGATTGATTGATGTGAACAGTAGATGATTGATTGATGTGAACAGTAGATGATTGATTGATGTGAGCAGTAGATGATTGATTGATGTGATCAGCAGATGATTGATTGATGTGAGCAGTAGATGATTGATTGATGTGAGCAGTAGATGATTGATTGATGTGAACAGTAGATGATTGATTGATGTGAACAGTAGATGATTGATTGATGTGAGCAGTAGATGATTGATTGATGTGAACAGTAGATGATTGATTGATGTGAACAGTAGATGAATGATTGATGTGAGCAGTAGATGATTGAATGATGTGAGCAGTAGATGATTGATACAGGCAGTAGATGATTGATACGAGCAGTAGATGATTGATTGATGTGAGCAGTAGATGATAAATTGATGTGAACAGTAGATGATTGATACAGGCAGTAGATGATTGATTGATGTGAGCAGTAGATGATTGATTGATGTGAGCAGTAGATGATTGATTGATGTGAGCAGTAGATGATTGATTGATGTGAACAGTAGATGATTGATTGATGTGAGCAGTAGATGATTGATTGATGTGAGCAGTAGATGATTGATTGATGTGAACAGTAGATGATTGATTGATGTGAACAGTAGATGATTGATTGATGTGAGCAGTAGATGATTGATTGATGTGAGCAGTAGATGATTAATTGATGTGAACAGTAGATGATTGATTGCTGTGAACAGTAGATGATTGATTGATGTGAGCAGTAGATGATTGATTGATGTGAGCAGTAGATGATTTATTGATGTGAGCAGTAGATGATTGATTGATGTGAGCAGTAGATGATTGATTGATGTGAGCAGTAGATGTTTGATTGATGTGAGCAGTAGATGATTGATTGATGTGAGCAGTAGATGATTGATTGATGTGAACAGTAGATGATTGATTGATGTGAACAGTAGATGATTGATTGATGTGAGCAGTAGATGATTGATTGATGTGAACAGTAGATGATTGATTGATGTGAACAGTAGATGATTGATTGATGTGAGCAGTAGATGATTGATTGATGTGAGCAGTAGATGATTGATACAGGCAGTAGATGATTGATACGAGCAGTAGATGATTGATACAGGCAGTAGATGATTGATACGAGAAGTAGATGATTGATACAGGCAGTAGATGATTGATTGATGTGAGCAGTAGATGATTGATTGATGTGAACAGTAGATGATTGATACAGGCAGTAGATGATTGATTGATGTAAACAGTAGATGATTGATTGATGTGAACAGTAGATGATTGATTGATGTGAGCAGTAGATGATTGATTGATGTGAGCAGTAGATGATTGATTGATGTGAACAGTAGATGATTGATTGATGTGAGCAGTAGATGATTGATTGATGTGAGCAGTAGATGATTGATTGATGTGAGCAGTAGATGATTGATTGATGTGAACAGTAGATGATTGATTGATGTGAACAGTAGATGATTGATTGATGTGAGCAGTAGATGATTGATTGATGTGAGCAGTAGATAATTGATTGATGTGAGCAGTAGATGATTGATTGATGTGAGCAGTAGATGATTGATTGATGTGAGCAGTAGATGATTGATTGATGTGAACAGTAGATGATTGATTGATGTGAGCAGTAGATGTTGATTGATGTGAACAGTAGATGATTGATTGATGTGAACAGTAGATGATTGATTGATGTGAGCAGTAGATGATTGATTGATGTGAGCAGTAGATGATTGATACAGGCAGTAGATGATTGATACGAGCAGTAGATGATTGATACAGGCAGTAGATGATTGATACGAGAAGTAGATGATTGATACAGACAGTAGATGATTGATTGATGTGAGCAGTAGATGATTGATTGATGTGAACAGTAGATGATTGATACAGGCAGTAGATGATTGATTGATGTAAACAGTAGATGATTGAGTGATGTGAACAGTAGATGATTGATTGATGTGAGCAGTAGATGATTGATTGATGTGAGCAGTAGATGATTGATTGATGTGAACAGTAGATGATTGATTGATGTGAACAGTAGATGATTGAGTGATGTGAGCAGTAGATGATTGATTGATGTGAGCAGTAGATGATTGATTGATGTGAACAGTAGATGATTGATTGATGTGAACAGTAGATGATTGATTGATGTGAGCAGTAGATGATTGATTGATGTGAGCAGTAGATGATTGATACAGGCCGTAGATGATTGATACGAGCAGTAGATGATTGATACAGGCAGTAGATGATTGATACGAGAAGTAGATGATTGATACAGGCAGTAGATGATTGATTGATGTGAGCAGTAGATGATTGATTGATGTGAACAGTAGATGATTGATACAGGCAGTAGATGATTGATTGATGTGAGCAGTAGATGATTGATTGATGTGAACAGTAGATGATTGATACAGGCAGTAGATGATTGATTGATGTGAGCAGTAGATGATTGATTGATGTGAACAGTAGATGATTGATTGATGTACTAATACATGCTTGTGTTCACCACTTTTAGTGAACTTTCAACGTCTGTTGTAATCGTATGATAGATTTTCTGTTCATATTTCAAGATGGTTTTCAACCTCAAAGTTAAAGCCGAACAAGCTTGCCTGATACTTGTACAGACGCCTGCGTCGTTAGATCTCTACACAGATGCACAGGAAACGTTAAGTATGTCGTTATATCCGAATGTTCCATTATTTTTATTGGCTGAAGATACAGTGTATATATATATATATATATATATATATATATATATATATATATATATATATATATATATATATATATATATATAGCGGCGAATGGCCAGCCGCATTATTCAAGATGATTGAGGCTATACGAGATCAGACACAAGAATGTTTCTGAGAAGGACTTGAAAGGTAAATATTGTACGTGAAATCCCAGTTATTTTTAGTAATATTCGCCTCTTTCGGTGACATGTGTGCTAAAGTTCATGTGTATCTTGAAATATGTAGAGTAATGCAGTACGTGCTGATATAAATGAATGCCCTCCCGGTCTTCGGTTGAAAGTGTCATGTCTTGGCAAATGGGGCTTTAATTTCCCTATTTAACAAACTCCAGATTGGCAACCATGACTTGGACCAATGCTAGATGGTCTAGTCTGTCCTCCATCGATCAAATACATCTTCTAGTCTGTCCTACATCGATCAAATACATCTTCTAGTCTGTCCTACATCGATCAAATACATCTTCTAGTCTGTCCTCCATCGATCAAATACATCTTCTAGTCTGTCCTACGTCGATCAAATACATCTTCTAGTCTGTCCTACATCGATCAAATACATCTTCTAGTCTGAACTACGTCGATCAAATACATCTTCTAGTCTGTCCTACATCGATCAAATACATCTTCTAGTCTGTCCTACATCGATCAAATACATCTTCTAGTCTGTCCTCCATCGATCAAATACATCTTCTAGTCTGTCCTACGTCGATCAAATACATCTTCTAGTCTGTCCTACATCGATCAAATACATCTTCTAGTCTGTCCTACATCGTCCCACTGACGATCCACTGGAGCAAATACATCTGAGACACAATGCATTTCCTTTCTCTGAATTACATCCTGCTGAAAATTATTTCTAAATTATTTTCATTTATTCCCCATGCTTCCTACGTGAATTAACTTAATATGGTGTTTAACAGCCAGCCATCTTGAACGTTGTTTGTTGTTAGCACGTCTTAGTTGGTCTGTCTTGCTGTCCATGGTACTCCCATGACTCTTCTATAGCACTTTATTTCGAAGGATTCTATTCTTTCCGAGTACATCTGGCCGATCTGCAGAAGGTTGGCAATTGAGATCCCACCGAACTCAACCATAACCCACATTGGAGAAACCATACACTCAACCTGGTTGTTTGCAACGTGCTGTTTAATAGGCGAACAGTGGTAGAACACAAACTACGGGCTCCAATTTGAGTAAACTACGGGCTCCCATTTGAGCAAACTGTTCATTTATCGAGTAACGTGAAACAGGTAAAGATTTGCACACCTGAAATAGAGCTACCGTTGTAATGATGTCCCCCATCTTACTCAAATAACAGGACAATCTTTCTTTGATTGTGTCCGATTGCTGGGTTCATAGTGGTCAGTCATTTTTGACAAAAAATTGCTACGATCAAGCAAAACTAACATAACACAACGTTTAATGTAATAACACTGTCACAGTTAGACGATAATTATTCGTTGGTCAGATGTGAAGTGACAGAGGAAGACAGAAAGAGAAATTTCTGGATAGAATGTCACTGTGGCACAAATTTATTTCACGAGCTGAACTTATTAACAACATAAGAAACAGAGTTGTGGAGAAGCATGATCGTCTACGCCACTCGAGATGACACTTGATCGGTTTATTCTTTGACAATTTAGTGTGAGAATAGACAGCACATTATAGAAATATAAGAAAAATAGGCGAAACAAATAAAGAAACTGTCATCGTGTTACCTTAGCCCTTCACAAAGGTAAATGACTTCAACATTATTATTTGACATCCAATCACCCTATGTGTTGACTAAGTGGATAGGGCTTGAGGCTATTGATCTATCCGTATATCAAATGAGCCGCGTAGCGCAGTGGTTAGCGCACTGGCTTCGCAGATGAGTAGTGCTGGGTTCATTCCCCTAGTTAAGGCGGACATTTTTGTCAGGTCGCAACGGTTTCCAGGTCGACCCAGCCTTAAAATGGGTACCGGATTAATCTGGGAAGTAAAGACTGCGAGGGAGAGGAGATGGCTACCGCCCTCATTTGCTTATCCTCTGAAATGTGAGATCGCTAACATCTCACACCCCTACGTTATTAATAAATGCTATGGCTTACTTTACTTATTTACTATACCAAATTAACCCAGTAACTACGATGAAATGAAATATCAAATCAAACTACGCACACATCTGAGTCATGAGACATTACGTGTGGACTACGCACACATCTGAGTCATGTGACATTACGTGTGGACTACGCACTGTCAACCAACAGGAATTTGAGAATAAATTGCGAGAAAGTAGAAAGAGAAAATGGATTAGAATGTGTTTACCGTCAAATTTAATTTTGTGTTACAGATGAATTCTGTGCGGTGATTAAGAACATCGTAAATACTCAACAAAGAACTTCTTTTCGCTGATGATGTTGTACTAGCGGTACACAGATGTTGTACTATCGGTACACAGATGTTGTACTATCGGTACACAGATGCTGTACTAGCGGTAGACAGATGTTGTACTAGCGGTAGACAGATGTTGTACTAGCGGTAGACAGATGTTGTACTAGCGGTACACAGATGCTGTACTAGCGGTACACAGATGTTGTACTAGCGGTACACAGATGTTGTACTAGCGGTACACAGATGTTGCACTAGCGGTACACAGATGCTGTACTAGCGGTACACAGATGTTGTACTAGCGGTACACAGATGTTGTACTAGCGGTACACAGATGTTGTACTAGCGGTACACAGATGTTGTACTAGCGGTACACAGATGCTGTACTAGCGGTACACAGATGTTGCACTATTGGTACACAGATGTTGTACTATTGGTACACAGATGCTGTACTAGCGGTACACAGTGAGTTCACATTACAGTCTCAAACTGACAAGATGGCTATAACTTGTGATTTGTTGTCTATGGCATTACGATTCATAGCCACTGTAGTAATGTGTTATGGAACAGCAGTATCCACAAAATATCACATTAAACAACAATAGTACACAACAAGTTGAAAATTGGTGGTACCTGGGATTCACAATTACATCCACCCGTACCCTAGATAATCAAACAGTGTTGTATTCAAGAGGTCACGGGTTCGAATCCGGCTTGTGTCGTCTTGTTTATAGGGTGGATTTTTTTCGGAGATCCCTGTGGATTATCACTTGCAGCTGCGGAGTTACGTGCTCTCGGCAGGCGAAGTGCTGCTTCGTTGAGAGGGACGGAGTACATATGGAAACCGAGTACAGTGAAGTCAATCTTCTACGGCTTTTAAACCCTTTAATCAAATAGACGCACATGTAGGGAAAGCGGTTATGATTTTATGCCGGACTGTCAAAATGCGCTTGGGAAAACCGAAAGGTAACATTGTAATCAGAGATATAAATCTATGACACGTACTGAGCATACATAAAATATGGATCGGAAACATGGACAACCTACACAAAACACGAGAGGAGGCTTAACACGTTTCTTCTAAGATGTCTCCAAAAAACCTTAAATATTAAATGATACAGCAAAATCAACAACATGGTAGTCTTACGACACCCCATCAGTTGCCATCTACCATCTGCCATGGAAACATTGTGATAAATAGATTGTGATGGCTGAGTCACGTTCGCAGAATTCCAAACTGTCGCATTAACAATCAATTACTATTCAGAGAACTGTCGGAAGGTCGGTGGGTCCCTGATAGACCATTTATGAGGTACAACGACACATATAAGTCATCAATGAAAAAATTCTCTATAGACTGTAAAAACTGGGTAAAAACGGCTGAAACTCAGGCTATGTGGAGGCACACTCTGCGTGCTATCTGGAGGCACACTCTGCCTGCTGTCTGGAGGATCTCCCTGTGTGCTGTCTGGAGGCACACTCTACGTAGGTGGCGACATTGTTTGGGAGCAATATTATAAAATATTGGGAGGAGACAAGAGGAAGATAAAAATAAAACTCGCCTGTTGTGATAAGTCTTCCATTCCTGAAAGAAAATGTTCAAATCTTCTGTTTCTGTGACACCATCGCTGAAAAAACTCTTCCATTTCTGAGAGAAAAATGCCGATTGACTGACATATTATTAATGACCGTCTGCGAGAAACAAAAATCCATAGATGCATAAATAATGATAACACGAAGATTAAAGATCATGATTTTAAATGTATAGATCTAGTTTAATAATTGAATTCATTCAATCGTGGGTCGTACACCGGCACTGATAAAGGTATTAGCTCAATCTCTGACATCAAAGATTACCTTAATATTCGATGCGATGAGATGTCTGAGAAAAGCCACAGGAGTGACCAGAAGACACAGAATTAGAAAGGATGTCATAAGAGAAAGAGTGGGTGTCATATCAATTCTACAATACATACAAAACCAACAGATACAATGGTTTGGTCATCTGGGAAGAATGTTGTATAATTCATTAGTTTATAAAGCATATATGAAGAGAGGAGAAGCGGAAAGACGAGCCAAGGGTTGACCTAGAGTACGCTGGATCGACAACATCAAAAAGACATTACACGAACACCAAATAACTTTATCTGAAGCTGCCAGAAAAGCGAGAACAAGAACATTGTATCTCCCTCGACACCCGTAAAGGGTAAAAGAGGAAGGAAAGAAGAAGAAGATTCGTGCCTAATCATGTTGATTCTGAACGCTATAAACAATCTGATACTCTAGCGAACGTCAACACATTATCCATATATGGACTTCAATACAATCTTCAGACATTGTCAATGTACATAGGTATACAAAATATAAATCATGGTCCCAACTTCAGACATTGTCAATGTACATAGGTATACAAAATATAAATCATGGCCGTCACAAGATGGCGGGGATTGCAGTAAAAATCTGGATACAATATTCTAGTGATAGATGGCTGTGGAGATACATGATCGCCTACAGCTAGACGACACAGCATCAGTTTGTGATGATAAAATAAATATATAGTATGAGGCAGACATAGACAGAGAGAGAGAGAGAGAGAGAAAGAGAGAGAAAGAGAGAGAGGACAAAACAGAATGATACAAACAGTTAAGAAACGTTTGTCCCGTCTTAAAAAAAGATCGTTACACTTGCTGGAACATCGTTCAATAGTTACACTTGGGGAGGTTTCATTATTTTGTACAAATATCATTTTGACTTCCCATTTGGGAGTAGTTACGATATCTCTTTCAAAAGCGAGATTAACATTGTTGTGATTATAAATGTTTACCAGTTTCACAAACAATGCGATTCATATATCGTGTTCTATCAAAAATATACATTAATTATGTTAGTGATTATATATAATGATATGTTGTGTATTTAACAAATATAGTTAAGTAACTTTCGCGTAATAACCGTGCGGGATGAACAATACTTTCATTCTTATTCCAATCAATTAATTTTGTATGATTAATATAATATTAGATTGAAATTAATGTCAAGATTTCTGTAATCTAGTATCCATACCATATGTTAACATTAATGCATTGTAAATTATGTGTGTAGAAAATACACAGTGTGTGATATTCAAACACACGGATGTTTGATACATGTGATGTGTAAGGATGTGAAAACTGTTGTGTTTTATGATCTTGATGGAGAGCACTGTCCTGGGCTCTTGCTTTCATGTCAACAGTATGGCGTTAGAAATGATGTGTTCAGAATCACGCTTGCCACCTTTATTGATTTCAATAGTGTTACTTGTGTACATTGTCTGTTATATTTAAAAAAATATATCCTATAGGTGAGGTGAAAAGATATCCTTTAGGTGAGTTTCGCTTCTATCGGGTGGCGTACGGAAGCCATCGTTTTTGTATTACGGAAGCTGGTTTGGCCGATAAGCCAAGTTTCAGAGAGGATGTGGGTACCACCACGACAATTTCGGCCCATAAAAAATGCACTGTAATATCGAAAGTTGTTTGGAGAGATTTTTTTTATGAAGTCTCCAGTGTGGTAGGTCTAGGATAATGGCGGGTTATGTCTCCCGTGTGGCAGGCCTAGGAATATACGGGTTATGTCTCCCGTGTGGTAGGCCTATGAGTTTGACGGGTTATGTCTCTAATTGCGACAGGCCTAGGACCCTGACCCGTTATGCATCTTATTATTGTTCTAGTACAGCAGCAATGTGTAGTGTTGACATCTATATCTTAATTTGTGTTAGCAATGTATAGCGCTTCTTATTTCGAGACCATTCTGCAGATACGCATTGTAGATTGTATAACAGCTAATGACTTCATTTGGTTATAGGTTACCGACACATTATCAAAACACAGTACAACTTACTATACAAATTACTCGGCGGGACGGGGTGGAGGTGTGTAGCGCAGTAGTTTGTGCACTGACTTCGAACATGAATGGTCCTGGATACAGTCCCCAGTTGAGGCGGAATTGCTATTCAGATCGCAACTGCTCCTGCGTCGTCCCGGCTCAATTGGAAAGCGGATTAATCCGAGAAGTAAATACTTCGTAGGCGAGGAAATGGCTACCGCCCTCAAATAGCAGAGCCACTGAAAATGACATCACTAACATCTTACACTCGCACATCGTTAATAAATGTTACAGGTTAAGTCGACTTATATAAAAATTAGATGTTCCGACCGAGAAGTCTTTATTAAACGAAACAGTTGTTTTTAAAATTGTAAAACACGGTTCAATGTGTGTTCCGCTATGGTTATTGACAAACACGTTTACAGTATCACACCGATTATCAATTGAGAAATTATGTATGAAGTCTTCAAAGAGTAGACAACTGCGATGCTCGTAGAATTACATCGTACAGCGGCAGTGAGTAAGGCAAACATCTAGAACTGTACACTTCCTGGACGATACATCGTACAGCGGCAGTGAGTAAGGCAAACATCTAGAACTGTACACTTCCTGGACGATACATCGTACAGCGGCAGTGAGTAAGGCAAACATCTAGAACTGTACACTTCCTGGACGATACATCGTACAGCGGCAGTGAGTAAGGCAAACATCTAGAACTGTACACTTCCTGGACGATACATCGTACAGCGGCAGTGAGTAAGGCAAACATCTAGAACTGTACACTTCCTGGACGTTACATCGTACAGCGGCAGTGAGTAAGGCAAACATCTAGAACTGTACACTTCCTGGACGATACATCGTACAGCGACATTGAGTAAGGCAAACATCTAGAACTGTACACTTCCTGGACAATACATCGTACAGCGACATTGAGTAAGGCAAACATCTAGAACTGTACACTTCCTGGACGTTACATCGTACAGCGACATTGAGTAAGGCAAACATCTAGAACTGTACACTTCCTGGACGATACATCGTACAGCGACATTGAGTAAGGCAAACATCTAGAACTGTACACTTCCTGGACGATACATCGTACAGTGACATTGAGTAGGGCAATCATCTAGAACTGTACACTTCCTGGACGTTACATCGTACAGCGACATTGAGTAAGGCAAACATCTGGAACTGTACACTTCCTGGACGATACATCGTACAGCGACATTGAGTAAGGCAAACATCTAGAACTGTACACTTCCTGGACGATACATCGTACAGTGACATTGAGTAAGGCAAACATCTGGAACTGTACACTTCCTGGAGAAATTCCCAAACATACATGATCACCAAGTGAAACGTTCTTCTCGAGGAGATACTAAACATGTACAACATGGCACATGCAACACAAATGATATTCCTGTACGTGCTCAGGGTTTTCTATCAATATATAGTTGAAACATCCATGTTTGACATGAACTGAGTGTAATTCAAATAATATCAATTCGAACATGACATGCATGTCGTCATAGGCGACTAGGGTTGCGGGATTGGCAGATGTATTCCATAAATAGGCACAGCAACGATCAACCATGTTGACACTGGGTATCTTAGACAGAAAGGCACAGATATCCCAGCAAATCCGTAAAACATGATATAGTATATGCCGTTTTCAATGCTATTTCATGCTAATCAACAGCAGGTGTGACAATTAGCATGTGTTTGAGAATTAGCAGGTGTGCGATAGGTAACAGGTATGCGAGAATTAGCAGGTTTTCGAGAATTAACAGGTGTGTGAGAATTAACAGGTGTGTGAGAATTAACAGGTGTGTGAGAATAAACAGGTGTGTGAGAATTCACAGGTGTGTGAGAATTAACAGGTGTGCGAGAATTAACAGGTGTATGAGAATTCACAGGTGTGCGATAGTTAAAATGTATGCGAGAATTGGCAGGTTTTTGAGAGTTTAACAGGTGTGCGATAGTTAATAGGTGTATGAGAATTAAGAGGTGTGTGAGAATTAAAAGGTGTGTGAGAATTAACAGGTGTATAAGAATTAACAGGTGTATGAGAATTAACAGGTGTGTGAGAATTAACAGGTGTGTGAGAATTAACAGGTGTGTGAGAATTAACAGGTGTATGAGAATTAACAAGTGTGTGAAAATTAAACAGGTGTATGTGAATTAACAAGTGTGTGATATTGTAGAATAAAAATGTCATGTCAGACATGCACAGTGTGACAGCTATAGGCGACAACAACCCTGTCCTCTTGCACAGTTTCAATAAGGTTATACATCTGCACAGTTAACATTCCCCACAATATGAACTAATTTGTTTTCCTTCCGACCCGTGCATTTTCTAGACAAAGGAAGCTGTTAAAAAGACGCACATAATTGATTTCAGTACGAGTTTCCCCACATTCCCTCGGTGTCTCTGAGGGAAGTGCTTCTCTGCCTGGCAAGAGTATATATCAGAGCACATAACTCCGTAGTTCAAAGTAATATTTTCTAGGATCTGCCTAAAACATTACTTGTAAACAAAACTTCACAACGAGGAATCAATCACTTGACGACTTGAGCATAAGGTATATAGTTTACCCACTATGTCAGGAGGATTAATTGGAACGTAGGTACGACTTTTTAAATAGAGAAAAGTGGGGGGGGGGGGGTAGGTGTCTCTTATAAAGCGTGTCTCTACATTTTTTTGTTGAGTTTTGTGAAGATCTATGTAAATAATAAAACCGATAATGGATTAACCGTATTACAATATACTAGTTCCTGTACAGCGCTACAGTACCCCACTAGCGATAAGAATTAAGTTTTATTTGTTTAAGGGGAGGAAGTCTTACAACCTACAAATCCCTCCCAACACTCCTGGTTATTTTCCGGCTTGCATGTAACCCACCAATTGTATTTTCATATGCGCAATGTGTTATATATCTCCTATTCTCTTATCCATTGTATCTTACAATTCTTCTATTTTCTTTATCTCGTATTCAATACATTTTTTTGGGGTATTTGTCATTACATTCCCCTATTCGTCTATTTTCCTTTTCTCTTATCTATTGCATTCTCCTGTTTTCCTAGTATCTTACATTTTGTATTGTACTATTGTACTATTGTACTATTGTACTATTGTACTATTGTACTATTCTCTCATACATTTTATTCTCCTATCTTCCTATATGCCTATACATTGTATCTACGATTGTCCTATTATCGTATTTGTCTTATTTATTTTCCTACTATCTTACCCATTGTATTTTGTTGTTCTCATATTTTCCTTCTCTCGTATCCATCGCATTGTCCTATTCTCTTCTCCATTGCCATCATCTGTTCTCTTATCCATTGTATTTTACTATTTTCCTATTATTGTATCAATTATAGTCTCCTATTTTCCTATTCCCTTGTCCAGTGTATTCTACTATACTCTATTTCTTTTATCCATTGCATCTTCATATTCTCGTGTCCATTGCCATGTCCTATTCTCATAATATTCTCCTATGCTTTTATCCAATATTTTCTCCTATTCTTCTATTCTGTTATCCACATTGCATTTCTCTTATCTTCAGAAGTGTTGAAGAGTTCTCCTGCATGCTACTGTTTATGTCATTAGTTCATGTCTAGACCAGATTTAGTCTTAGAAGCTAGAATTAATGTTACAAGTAGATTGATGATACCGTCTGGGCTTGGATTTGTATCCTTGTTCAGAATATTTCTGGTTACTTAGCCAGGTCCCACACGTAACTTTGATGTAAACAATCTTATTCTGCAAAAATAACACGCCATTCTTAATCCTGAATTATTTTGACTAGTTTGCAAGTTATCCAGATTTTTCTGAATATGTTGCACGATTTTTGTTTTGGACTTTATTTGTGACATGATATTTTCACATCTAACATAGATGAATTTAGTTGTCATTTGCAGGTTTTACGTTTGTAACGAAAACTGAAAAGATGTGAAAGCTTTGTCTGATGGGAAAAAATATATGGCAAGCTGGCAATAGAGAACATTTAATTTAAGAAAACTATACAAACTATTCACTGACATAAACCAATCCTATGTTTGCACCCATTCGTAGGTGGTCGAGAGGGTGTCCTGCTAAAAGATGTGTCCGGTACGTTTTCTCGTATTTCGCTTTCATTTTCAGACTCCTGCAGATTAGCTGGCGTAGGCGGAAAACGTGAATGTGGCGTGTCATGGTTTACAGCTGACTGCGATATACACGCAGTTCGTTCTGACACATCCGACTTTAGTATAGCCTTTGGTTCACTTTGATAATTTAGGGGTGTGACAGATGAATTCCAACTAGAAAACCTCAATATGAGTTGCATGACGAAGAAAAAATGAACCTATAACATGACAGGTAATAGTTGGCAGGTAATATGACAGGTAAATTATGCAGGTAACATGATAGGACACAGTGAATAAGCAACATTGCGGGTAACATGACATATAACATCGTGCAGGTAACATAGCAGGTAACATGACAGGTAACATGACAGATAACATCGTGCATGTAACATAGCAGGTAACATGACAGGTAACATGACAGATAACATCGTGCAGGTAACAGTGGGCAGATCAACTGCGCAGAAAAAACCTTGTTATGACTTGCATGACAGGTAACATGACAGGTAACATGGCAGGTAGCATGACAAGTAACAGTGGGCAGATCAACTGCACAGACAAAACCTCGTTATGACTTGTATGACAGGTAACATGACAGGTAACATGG
The DNA here is from genome assembly GCA_034231615.1 of Meghimatium bilineatum. Lineage (NCBI taxonomy): Eukaryota > Metazoa > Mollusca > Gastropoda > Stylommatophora > Philomycidae > Meghimatium > Meghimatium bilineatum. The sequence goes on from CM067300.1 coordinate 64,240,811, forward strand.
CAGGTAGCATGACAAGTAACATGGCAGGTAACAGTGGGCAGATCAACTGCACAGACAAACCTCGTTATGACTTGCATGACAGGTATCATGACAGGAGGTAACTTTGTAGGTAACAGTGCCGCTATTGTTTGCTTCTCTTTTGGGTCCGGGTAGCAAATAGACGATTTGGCAAATAAGGCAACAATGCACACCATGTCTGCTGTGAACAATTCTGTTGAAGATTGCAGAGTTACGGATCAACTTCTGAGTAATGATTCTGAGTAATAATCACAACTCCTTGTGATTTCATTATCTACACCCCGTGCCCACTATAGACAGGCCGGAATGTATGCTAACCTATTCTGCGTCTGTGTAATGCTAATACACTATCTATCTAGCTATTCGCTAAACCCTTTGTTGCCTTTCAGCGTCAGGGGTAGAAGAGTTTTCTGGAGATGGCCAGTCGTTTACAGAAAACTCTTCATTTTACTACGAGACATTGTGTCCCCACTAACGGTTTGCTAATCCTGTCTCAGTTTTGTATCAGGAAATTCATATGGCTACACTGCTATCTCTAACTAACATATACAGGAAGAAACCAGATATTCCATGCCAATAGTCCTGAAACACTGAATTGGAATTCCATTTGTGGTCACAGAAATGACACAGCTGTTACTTCGCGCCATTTTACCGGAAGTCCATAATCATACTATTGCTTTAGTTTTCATAGGCTGACGAAACACGGTATAAATAAATGACCATTGAAAACACGCTAATAGTCGGAAGGACCATTGAAAACACGGTAATAGTCGGAATAGCTTATCGAAGCCATGCTACATATAGACCAAATTTAACTGAGGTCAAGTATCGCGTTTTATATATTTCAAGCTGCCTTGTTTTCTATGTACACGGTTTTACATGAGTCAGCATCTAGACCTGCTGTTGGGTCTCCTTGTCAGCATATAGACCTACTGTTGGGTCTTCGTATCAGCATCTAGACCTACTATTGGGTCTGCGTATCAGCATCTAGACCTGCTATTGGGTCTGCGTGTTATCATCTAGACCTGCTATTGGGTCTGCGTGTTATCATCTAGACCTGCTATTGGGTCTCCTTGTCAGCATCTAGAACTACTGTTGGGTCTCCTTGTCAGCATCTAGACCTACTGTTAGGTCTACTTACCAGCCTCTAGGCCTGCTGTTAGGTCTGCTTGACTGCAAATAGACCTGATGTTAGGTCTGCTGGCCATCATCTAGACCTGTTAATAAGTATACATTTGTCTACATTCAGACATGTTATTTGTGTGTTATTTTATCCTGTAATCTACATATCGTGTAAGTTGTGTCTTTGTGTTTCCTTCTCAACCAGTGTTCGCGGGAACGGTAGGGGGGGGGGGGCAGAGCAATTTTTTTTAGGTTTGTACAAGTAACATTATTTGTTGAGTGGCGTACACCGGTCCTGTAGAAATAATGTGATATCTCTTTTATCTATCAAAGTATAGATTGATGATCCTGTACTATGAACCATACCTTCCTTTACTAATTTTCCCATACTATATGTGCTATGTATGACTATATACACACAATATTGAACTGAACACAATTATTTAATGAGATATACAGCTATAGTACCTTAAAAAAGTTGTGAAAGATAAAGTATGAAGAACGGCTCATGTGCATTTTTGCATTATAGTTATGTAAGCTGTGACTATGTGACTTATCTAGCGAACCGACTGTGTGGAACTGAAACGATGGTACGAAATATGAAGAACTCTCAGAAGACGGCTGACTTCAGGTGTATGCTTCCTATTTTCAAATAACAAACATTTCAACATGAATATCTAAATCGAAATATATAGAACGAACCTCATACCATCATTATGCTACCAATGTCAAACATGGACACTAACAACAAAAACTATAGGAAAACTTGTTCAACAGAAATGACTTATCGACGTAGAATTCACGGTGTAACAATACGAGAGAGAAGAATCAGACATGAATACAACAGAAGACTAACAAACACAATGTCAATCCTGGATTACATTAGAAGACAACAGATTAAGTAGTTCTTGCATGCTTCCAGACTACCATCAGACAGTGCCCCTCAAAAACCAATACTATACAGACACGAAGGTTACAAAGCCAGGGGGCAGATCCTGCAGACGATAGATTACAGAAATAAACGAGTCCACAAAAACAAACCCGTAAGAAGCACACACAAAAGTCACCTCTAGAGAGCGCTTCTACTCCTGACGCTGCAAGACATAAAGTAAAGTAAACTTAACCCATAGCATGTAATAACTGCCGTAGGGATGTAAGATGTTAGCGATCTCACATTTCAGTAACTCAGCTATATGAGGACGGTAGCCATCTCCTCTCCTTCGCAGTTTTTACTTCCCGGTAATCAAGTAACAAATTAAGGCGAGGGCGAATTGGCAGCAGTTGCGATCTGAAAAACATTTCCGTTTAACTAGGGTAAGAACCCAGGACCACTCATATGCGAAGCCACTGCGCTAACGATAGCTGCACGGTATAACGCAAAATGAAAAAAAAAGAAGAAAGGGAGTTATGTACGTACTAATAGTTAGTTTCACCGCGTTATTAAAACATCACTTGCTAACTTCACCGCGTTATTAAAACATCACTTGCTAACTTCACCGCGTTATTAAAACATCACTTGCTAACTTCACCGCGTTATTAAAACATCACTTGCTAACTTCACCGCGTTATTAAAACATCACTTGCTAACTTCACCGCGTTATTAAAACATCACTTGCTAACTTCACCGCGTTATTAAAACATCACTTGCTAATTTCACCGCGTTATTAAAACATCACTTGCTAACTTCACCGCGTTATTAAAACATCACTTGCTAACTTCACCGCGTTATTAAAACAGCAATTGCTAACTTCACCGCGTTATTAAAATATGACTTGCGAACTTCACCGCGTTATGAAAATACCACTAGATAACTTCAACGCGTTATTAAAACATCACTTGCTAACTTCACCGCGTTATTAAAACATCACTTGCTAACTTCACCGCGTTATTAAAACATCACTTGCTAACTTCACCGCGTTATTAAAATACCACTATCTAACTTCACCGCCGTATTAAAACACTACTAGTTAACTTCATCGTGTTAATGGTTCGGCTCTAGCTGATGATTGTGTGTGACACGGCACAATGTGATAACATGTCCGGTGCTATTGATCGTTTAATACATAATTTATTTTTTTTAATCGTGCAATGCATGTTTGTTGTTTTTTTTAAAAGTATGTTCCACCATCTAACTTGACACTTTAAAGTTAGTGAAATGTTTCTACTAATGGTTGCCATTGATGTTAGTTATTTGTTTTTGAAGTGAAATGGAAAACTGAAACTGAACTGGTGTTTTCTAAACCAAATTGCATAATGAACAGATTGTAAACTGTGACCGTTGTCCAAGTAACAAATCCTAACTTAATCAACTTTGCGAATTAGAGCGGCTGATTTATCTCGAGAAGGAAGTCGTGAGTGCACAGGGAGGACAAATACAGGAAACGGCATCCAAGTCAGTCATGGGGAATAGATATAGATTGATGTGGGAATTGTCCATCATTTCCTGCTGCTGTGCATGCTGGGACAGAATCAAGCGTTGCCTAGCAACTAACAGGTATGTTTGGCTGTGAGAGTTGTGTACGTAATTGCTATGAAGTGTGTATTTTCTTGTGTTTGTTCGTATAATCCTGTCAGTGTGTAAGTTGGGATGTTTCAGTGTACGCTATTGTCAACTTGTTTATTTGTATTTTGCTTTATTTCACAATGTTATGATTTTAAAATAGATTTAATGTATTTACTTACTCCCTTTGTTCGCAAGTAAATTGATATTTCTCTATTTGTTATTTTAATATGGAAATGCATACTTGAACAATTCCACATACTTTATTTTCCTTCTATCTATCTGCATACATGTTATATGTTATCATTCTATCTATCTGCATACATGTTATATGTTATCATTCTTATCTTTGTCAATAGTTTATCTACATTTCATCTCTTTTATCTCTATCTGCATATATGTGCCATACACCTCCCAGCTCTCATTGGTTTCAAGTACGCAACATTTTTTCCATCTTGTGCTATCTTGTGCTATCGTGTGCTATCTTGTGCTATCTTGTGCTATCTTGTGCTATTTTGTGCTATCGTGTGCTATCTTGTGCGATCGTGTGCTATCTTGTGCTATCGTGTTCTATCGTGTGATATTGTGTGCTATTTTGTGCTATTGTGTGCTATCTTGTGCTATCTTGTGCTATCGTGTGCTATCTTGTGCTATTGTGTGCTATTTTGTGCTATTGTGTGCTATCTTGTGCTATCGTGTGCTATCTTGTGCTATCTTGTGCTATCGTGTTCTATCGTGGGCTATCTTGTGCTATTGTGTGCTATTGTGTGCTGTCTCGTGCTATCTTGTGCTATTGTGTGCTATCTTGTGCTATCTTGTGATATCGTGTGCTATTGCGTGCTATCGTGTGCTATTGCGTGCTATTGTGTGCTATTGCGTGCTATCGTGTGCTATTGTGTACTATCTTGTGCTATCTTGTGCTATCTTGTGCTATCTTGAATGTTTGACTTCATCTGTATCCATTTTGGGTATGCACAAACATGCACACACACACACACATATATATATGTTTGTGCATATAAAACAGTATACAAGAGAAACAAGAGTATACAAGAGCTTTATTTCATACCCATGAGATTTCAGTTTTCGACTTAATGCAATGCCCATTGAAAAAAACTTCTAGTCAGATGGGAGTCTATAATTGTATAGATGACATGTTTGAAAGCTTCCATACGAGAGCCTCAATATAACGGCATGTCATCTACTAAAATTTTTTGTTGCAATAGGTTGGTTGGCAAGTAGGCCATTGGTGAGACCCACAACCGTAACAGCATGCGTGTAAAGGAACATTGATCGATTCTGAAAGATGACCGGTGTTCATTTCATTCGTATAGGATACAGTTTACCAGCTTGAATCATGTGTCGATAAAATACAAGAAGATTTCCTTATCCACGTCTTCAATCATAACTGACAATACGATGTTAGACCGGTAATTGACAATACGATGTTAGACCGGTAATTGACAATACGAGGTTACACCGGTATATGACAATACGATGTTAGACCGGTAAATGTCAATACGATGTTAGTCCGGTAATTGACAATAATATGTTAGACCGGTAATTGACAATACGATGTTAGACCGGTAATTGACAATACGATGTTAGACCGCCAATTTTCAGTGACCACGGCAGTACCATGATTATACCAAATTCATACCAAGGATATACAAATCTCATATCAAAGACATACCAGGGTCATATCATAGCCATACCAATGTCATACCAGGGTCATACCAGGGTCATATTAATTTCATACCCGGGTCATATTAAATTCATACCAGGGTCATATCAAAGTCATACCAATGTCATACCATAGTCATTCCAGGGTCATATCAAAACCATACCAGGGCCACAACAAAGCCATACCAGGGTCATATCATAGCCATACCAGGGTCACAACAAAGCCATACCAGGGTCACATCAAAGCCATACCAGGTCATATCAAAGTCATACCAGGTCATATCAAAGTCATACCAGGGTCACATCAAAGTCATACCAGGGTCATATCAATGTTATACCAGGACATATCAAATTTATACCAGGGTCATATCAAAGTCATAACAGGATCATATCATAGCCATATCAGGGTCATATCAATGACATACAAGGGTCATATCATAGCCATTCCAGGGTCATATCAAAGTCATACGAGGGTCACAACAAAGTCATACCAAAGCCATACTAAGGTCATGCTAAAGAGTGATATGCTCCTATTAACTGTGAAAAGGTTTACTATTTAGCAGAATATTCACGACACTGTGCTACTAAAGTGATATTATTTCTGGTCCGAGATTGTTATCCTTATTAACCTCTACCACGTTTTTATATCTCCATATAATTTATTGTCATCGATTTGCCTCTCTTCTTCAGACAAACCAATTCTTTCTAAATACGATTTCTTTCGCATCTTAACTGATTTCTCTGTCTCTTTCTCTCTCTCCTCCTTCTCCTCCCCCCTTTATTACTCTATATCTCCTATCTTGTGTGAGTGATAACTCCAGTTAACAGAAATTACTTCCCCTTGTCGGAATTTATTCTAAACGCCATCTTGTTTTCTATCGGAATTTGGATTCTAAATTCGGCACAATTTCCATGTGTTAACATTGATGGCTTCACAAACAGTGTTTTACACATATTATAAGGACCTATTATACTAAGTTCTAACGAACGGGTACTTCCGCCAAAATGGCCGACTAGAACGAATGTGTTCTCGTTACGATGCTCGATTAACGGTTGTTCCTTCCTGAAAGTAATGGCAACCTACGGAAATATTGTGCCTAGAAATTTACAATGGGCAGAAACTCAGACATTATAAACCCATTGAATATTCCAGAGTGTTTGTTGTTAAACACAATAATAAAAAGAAAACTACGCCTGTTTGGTCATATAAAGAGACACAACTGTTTAGAAAGACAAATAATGGAGGAAAGAGTACCTGGGTAGAGAAGAATGGGCAGACCAAGAAGACGATGGACTGACGACATTAAAGATAACAGGAATGCATCGCAAGAAAATGCAAGCCACATCGCCCAAGACAGAGAGAGATTCAGAGAGTTCATTGGGAAGACAACGTTCTGGAAGGAATACGTCACATGACCATACATCTATTCTGAAATTATTAATAAAACAAAGATGTCTACGTATTGTTATATACATCTCCAAGACTCCTCATATGCATGTGTGTCGTGGACAATATTCTTCAAAATACAGAAGCTAGATCCGAGACTTAGAAATGGGATTCCTCGGAGAATAGGTTTAACTAGCTGAGATTCGGTTCGTAATCATACCATACATTAAGATCTTGTTCGTATGTGGGTCCTTCTCAAAGGCATGAAGGTTACCAGGCTGTATTCTGAAGTAAGTAAACGGTGTGTCATAGTTTAGAATTTGGCTGCGATTTGTGCGCCATTCGGTAATACACATAGAATTTCATGATGACTACTGCTTGATCTTGAACCTATGTGGATTAGACAGCCAACCTCACCCCTCATCTTGAACCTATGTGGATTAGACAGCCAACCTCACCCCTCATCGCCTTCATAGTCACCTCTACGATCACGCCTGGCAGGTTATCATGTTATTAGTTTATTCCCTTGTGAGCCTCATCCATACTCTGGCGTTAATATCACAAATCTCACCCTATAGAGAAGCAAATATATCACTCACATTTAAGATGGTTACTATACCTTCTTATTCTTCTTCTGCGTTCGTTCTCAAACTCCTGCAGAATAGTAGGATGTAGTCCGGAGAACGGAATGTGATGTGTCATAGTTTACAGCATTGCTGCGATATCTGCGCCTTTCGGCCCGATACATCCTACTTCAGCATGGATGTCGGTCACTGACACTATATGTGATGGGGCAGCCAACTCCATCCCATAAACTCCTTAGTCGCCTTTTACGACATGCATGGAAGGTAAATAGTGTTGCTATTCTTTGCTCCCCTTTCGGGCCCAGACAACACACGGGCGATTATGATACCTGATCAAATACACGATGATGAAATACCACAGCCGCGCGTTGGGAGCTCAGGCGAATGAGATGGATAACTATAGGAATTAGGCTTCAGTGAAAGAACAAATCAGCGACTGTCTTTGAAAGATTAAGGATTGTTGGAAAACTAAAGAAGGCAAAAAAAAACAACCATTTTGACTGAAGTTATTCTTCCAGACACTCACATATAACAGTAGAAAGCTAAGCGTGAAATATGCAGGAAATATAACTATTATAGGTTCAAGGATTCTCGCATTGCTCTCTTGCGGACCCAAGGTTAGCAGATAACTAAGATTCTAATAGTAGCTCCTCGTGGTGTTCCCTGGAAACAGAAATACAGTTGCTCTTTCATTCTTCATGATCAACATTTTTAGGCTCGTGTCCGTGGAGGCTGTACCGTGTTTCGATAATCCAGCAGGAACCACATGGCCACCGTTTCTGTATCGCTGGGGATTCCAATGAATGACACGTATAGATTCATTCTGTATCATGTCCATTCTGTCAACAGACTATATACTTAAAAAATGTTCTGCAAAAAAAAATGAGAGGAATATACTAGAACAGAAGGACATCACAAGAGTAAGATCAATCAACGTTGATAGAACTGGAAATATATCGTTTCTTTTCCTTGAAATGCAAAGAGGACATTGAGCCACATTCATTAATACGAATGGATAGAAGCATTATCAGACATAGTCTGTGTTCAGAATACAGTCCTACGCCCTTCCAAACATTCACGTACTCATCATTTCCTGTTCCAACTCTACAACTCAGTGTGTGGTCTTTCATTTTAAATTACATTCCATCTAAATCTCTGTCTGTCAACTTGCCATTTCTTATGTTGGTGACATCATCTATTAATGTGTCCATTATTCTCATGTATCCGTATTTTCGTCTTGCTGCTATAGTCGTGTGACATTATTATTTGACTATATATTTCATTCCATACAATATCAGCCAAGTGTTACATACATTTGCTTACATATAATATCAGCCAAGTGTTACATATATTTGCTTACATATAATATCAGCCACGTGTTACATATATTTGCTTACATATAATATCATCCAAGTGTGATATACATTTGCTTACATATAATATCAGCCAAGTGTTACATATATTTGCTTACATACAATATCAGCCAAGTGTTACATATATTTGCTTACATACAATATCAGCCAAGTGTTACATATATTTGCTTACATACAATATCAGCCAAGTGTTACATATATTTGCTTACATACAATATCAGCCAAGTGTTACATATTTCACATTGGATCTTCTCCTCGAAAATAATTGATCGTGAACTGACTCTTGTATCTATTCAGTCGTCTGTTGGACCGCCTTCTTGTTAGCAGCATTATATCACTGTTTACTGACCTCATGATAAACAGTGCCTCACTGTGGATTCGACCTGTGACGGCACGCCCTTTATTCATAAGTAGGCCTCATATGGTATTGTATGTTGACTTCTGATAGCCTGTGTAGCTCTCCTCCTGTCCTGCAGAGCAGATAGTACATCAGACAGTACATCAGACAGTACATCAGACAGTACATCAGACAGTACATCAGACAGTACATCAGACAGTACATCAGACAGTACATCAGACAGTACATCAGACGGTACATCAGACGGTACATCAGACAGTACATCATATAGTACATCAGACAGTACATCAGACAGTACATCAGACAGTACATCAGACAGTACATCAGACAGTACATCAGACAGTACATCAGGCAGTACATCAGACGGTACATCAGACAGTACATCAGACAGTACATCAGACAGTACATCTGTGAAGGTGACCGCCTGTTGACATTGAGACGGTGTCAAGTATCATTAAGATAGCTTGTTCTATCGCTTGAACCCCCGCATTGACGTTGTAGCGGAACGTTCCTGTAGGGACTGACTTTGTTTCAAGCCTATCATCAGGGTATAAAGATGGCGCCACCATCTCATATTTGATTTTTAGTTGATCGATCCGTAAATGAATGTATCCTTGATTGTTCAGGAAATCCTTCGTAGAAAATGCTCAATGTGGCGGATTACAAATACAAGTGATTTCTTTGAGAACACGTAGTTTTTTTCTTCCTGGAGTTTCATTCTATGTCTCCTCTACATTATCAACAAATCGTATTACTCCGCCTAAGACGGATGTCTCGGGCCATTGGCGTAAATAAAACTGCGACACAACGCATTTCCATTCTCTGGACTGCTTCCTGCTCGAGATCTAGTAGTACTGCTACAGGAGAGATCCAGCAGGAGTTTGAGAATGAACGCTGAAGAAGAAGAAGAAGAAATCACATTACCATATTCTCGTACTTATCTTTTTGTTTTAATGTTTTTGTCAGATATTTCTCACACTATGTCACCATGTAGCTCGCAACATGTCCTCCAGCTCAACCATACAGGAGACATCTCATTCCCACCCAAACATCCAGGACACATTTCATCCCTGTCCTAAATCCGAGTCGAGTCCCACGCGAGAATGTCAGCTGAAAATAAGATCTCTCCAACAATTGGAACCGGGAAGAAATTTCTCTTGACTGTCCTTATACATTTATCGACCCCATTAGCCGGTCGTTCGTTATCACAATCACACACCATATTTTGACCAGGCCAGCGTTATGCTAAAACCTGTTTCATCGCTACCTCGTCTTTCCTTGATTCCATCAAGATTCAACTGTTCTGGACGCACTAGGCGGTATCTCCAAAATGTTAAATAAAAGTTTTCGTGAAGTATTCTAGAAATAAGATATGTTAACATTATTTGGAATATGTGTTAATATTTTGTGTTAACATTAGCCGTGGAGACATTTTAGATTTGCCAAAATTTGCATAAAGTTAGCAATCTTTACAATAGAAAATTGTAAGGTAAATTTACAATCGTGTATTACTGTTAACTTTATTCGAGTCAGATATGCCATGTGTGAACCAACTAATATATTTCACTGTAGACCAAGGATTTACGCTTGCGCAATATTTGTAAACTATTTACACTAAAAGTAAGATTTTGCGGAACTATTAACATTGAAGCAGTGATATATTTGTTAACTATTGAAATAAAAAATAAAATTCCATTGTTATGTTAGTGTTTAACTCGCAGATGATGTGTAAAATATTTATCAGAAAATTAAAAAATTTCTGTTAAAGTTGAAAGTTAATGTTGTACAGCCATAGCTTGCTACTGTAAATATTCTCACCCTAATCAGATGTGATGTGAATTCACTATATGTAAGACTAACATCATACATCTACAAACATACTTTTTTAGCTATCACTGTTCAGTTATTTTTCTCCAGTCTTCAATTCTTTATATATGACAATACGTTTACAGTTTCCAGTTTCCTTGTTTTTTTACAGCGTTATCATAGAATGTCATATATAACCTAGAAATCATAGAATGTCATCTATGAACTAGAAATCATAAAATGTCATCTATAAACTAGAAATAATAGAATGTCATCTATATACTAGTAATAATAAAATGTCATCTATAAACTAGAAATAATAGAATGTCATCTATAAACTAGAAATCATAAAATGTCATCTATAAACTAGAAATAATAGAATGTCATCTATAAACGAGTAATCATAGAATGTCATCTATAAACTAGAAATAATAGAATGTCATCTGTAAACTAGTAATCATAGAATGTCATCTATAAACTAGAAATAATAGAATGTCATCTATAAACTTGTAATCATAGAATGTCATCTATAAGCTAGAAATCATACAATGTCATCTATAAACTAGTAATCATAGAATTTCATCTATAAACTAGAAATAATTGAATGCCATCTATAAACTAGAAATCATACAATGTCATCTATAAACTAGTAATCATAGAATTTCATCTATAAACTAGAAATAATTGAATGCCATCTATAAACTAGAAATCATATAATGTCATCTATAAACTAGTTGTTATAGAATGTCATCTATAAACTAGTAATCATAGAATGTCATCTATAAACTAGTAATCATGAAATGCCATCTATAAATTTGTAATCACATAATCTCATCTATAAATTTGTTATCACCGAATCTCATCGTAGACTCAGTCTCCCCTCAACACCGAAAGGTACATGAGGACAGAAAGAAGAAGAAGAAGATAATTTCATCTATAAATTTATTACAGAATCTCATCTATAAATTTGTTATCACAGAGCCATCACCAGGTGACAAATTCTCTCTAGAACGCAGTCTTCCCTGTGGATTTTATTTGAATTCTCCGCGGTCTTGAGAAAGTTGTCCTCCCTCTATTAGTGACATGTGCAAGCATTCCTAAATATTTTAATTCCAACGGCGTCTTGGGCGGCCTTTGCCCTTGTTGCCTTCTATCATCTATTCTAGTAACACTCTCTCCATGCAGTCGTGTCTCTTAATGTGACCGAAAAAAACTAGCTTTTTCTTTAATATGGTGTTCAGTAGCCAGCCTTCCTGGACGTTAAGTGTTCGTAACACCTCCTGGTTTGTTTCCTTGCTGTCCATGGTATTCTCAAAACTCTTCTATAGCAAATTTATTTCAAATTGTATTTTTCTTTGGCCACTGTTTTATTTTGTATCCATGCTTCACATCCATATTTCGCCATGGAAACAACATGTTTGTAGTAAACACAGTTTTGTTCTTATGTTAGTACCCTGCCTGCATTTCTTTAGCTGTTTTAATTTTGCCAGCGACAATTCTGTTCTTCTCTTGATCTCAACTGCACAGTCACACATATTTTGTATATTAATTCCTAAATAATCAAAATGTGTGACTTCTTCTAAAATACAGTTCTAAAAATTAATTGTGTATCTTGATTTAGTTTTGCCAGTTGCCTTTATCTTTGTCTTTTTCATATTTAGCTTTCATAAGAAGCTTTACATTTCACTGAAATTTTGTGTTGATTTCATTATGTCCAAACTAAACACAGAATATCATCTATAAATTTTAATATCTACCTACCTACCTACCTACATACCTACCTACCCACCTACCTACATACCTACCTACATACCTACCTACATACCTACCTAATACCTACCTACATACCTGCTTACATACCTACCTACATACATACCTAGCTGCATACCAACCTACATACCTACATACATGCCTACCTACATACCTACCTACATGCCTCCCTACATATCTACCTACATACCTACTTACACAACTACCTACACGCCTACCTACATGCCTACCCACATGCCTCCCTACATACCTACCTACATACTTACCTACATACTTACCTACATACCTACCTACATACCTACCCACATGTCTCCCTACATGCCTACTACATACCTACCTACATACCTACCTACATACCTACATACATACCTACATACCTACCTACATACCTACCTAACTGCCTGTCTCTAATTACATTATTTCATTTATTTACATTAATTCATGGTTAATGTCCTAATTCCACCGTTGATTACTTAATGTTATAGAAACATATCCGCGTTAAATATCTTCTGTGCTTCAAGAGAATAAGTAACAATGTAAAAAAATAATGATTAACATATTGAAAATTAACATAATGCAAAATTAATGAATTTTGATATTGGAAATTTACATAACAATGCAAAAATAATCAAAGTAGATATAGAGAAATAATTTAATGTGTGGTCAGGTCCGTAGAACACATAAATTGCACTCCACCCCCCCCCCTTTTCCACACCACCGTTTTTAACAAAAGTAGATCGACATATTTAATACTACGAAGCGAATAAACATTGTATAAATGTCCTTCCTGTTTTGTGTGTGTGAAAGTGAAATGTCCTTTCTGTTGTGTGTGTGAAAGTGAAATGTCCTTTCTGTTGTGTGTCTGAAAGTGAAAAGTCCTTTCTGTTGTGTGTCTGAAAGTGAAATGTCCTTTCTGTTTTGTGTGTGAAAGTGAAATGTCCTTTCTGTTGTGTGTCTGAAAGTGAAAAGTCCTTTCTGTTGTGTGTCTGAAAGTGAAAAGTCCTTTCTGTTGTGTGTATGAAAGTGAAATGTCCTTTCTGTTGTGTGTCTGAAAGTGAAATGTCCTTTCAGTTTTGTGTGTGCAAGTTAAATGGCCTTCCTGCTTTGTGTGTGAAGTGAAATGTCTTTTCAGTTGTGTGTGTGCAAGTTAAATGTCCTACCTGCTTTGTGTGTGAATGTGAAATCTCTTTTCAGTTTTGTGTGTGCAAGTTAAATGTCCTTCCTGCTGTGTGTGTGAAATTGAAATGTCTTTCCAGTTTTGTGTGTGCAAGTTAAATGTCCTTCCTGCTTTGTGTGTGAAAGTGAAATGTCTAAAGACGTTTTGTGTGTGCAAGGTAAATGTCTTTCCTGGTGTGTGTGTGAAAGATACATGTCCTTCTTATATTGTGTACGAAAGTTAAGTGTCCCTCCTGCAGTGTGTGTGAAAGAAAAATGTCCTTCCTGCGTTGTGTAAAATATAAATTTCATTTCTCCTTCATGTGTGAAGGATAAATCTCCTTCTTGCTTTGTGTGTGAAATTTCTAGAAATGTAGTGATTTTTACAGTGCAAGTTCCACCAAAGATAGAACAATATTTTAAAACCTAATCCTCAACATTTTAACAAATTCGCATCTACGGGCCTGCACGTAGTTATAATCTGCGGGCCAGCATCTACGGGTCAAGATAAACAAAAATAGGTACATGTGTTACCAAAATAAAACATAACACAACCTAACAACGAGATACAGGGACAGACGACGTTTCGACTATTAAGCCTTCATCAGGACAAACGAAAGACAACGGTACAACGAATCGCCTGCATGTGGTTATAATCATTAATTGAAAATAATATATTCCAGAATTTCACATCTTCTTTTGCAATGTGACATTATCATAAATAAGTAAGGTTTCGTAATGTGACATTATCATAAATAAGTAATGTTTCAAGATAGGGTGTTACTGGAACCAATTTTATTATGTTTTACCTAGACAAAAGTTGTACCAATTGATACACGTGTTAACAATATCCGTCATGGATTGCTGACTTTCAAATCACTGACAGGGAACGGGTATTTAGACTGGAACAACTTGCATGTAAGTATCTCAGGCATTCAGATGATACGATCGACATATTGTTATACTTATAAATTTCTATCGAGTGTCAGTGGTAAATGGTGTCCATCCGAGGACAGTTTTTGTCAGTATCGTTTGATTTATAACATAGGTGCCATCCAGCGCCAGAGTCTTTTCTTTACAACGGTAATATTGATCAAGATTTTCTGATGAAACTAGCGCAACTTGCAGCTGATGTTTATTGGTCGGTTGCAAAAGCAACGTGAAACATTGTCTAGATGTCTGTGATTATGTTATAGTTGTAAATATTGTGTGTTGTAACTATGATATATAAGATAACATTTGGCATATATAATATGCATATATATATATATATATATATACAAGGTAGTAGTGAGTAGTAATATCAAGTAATACAAGCTAGTGGTGAGTAGTAATATCAAGTAATACAAGCTAGTGGCGAGCAGTAAGGTCAAGTAATACAAGCTAGTGGCGAGCAGTAAGGTCAAGTAATACAAGCTAGTGGCGAGCAGTAAGGTCAAGTAATACAAGCTAGTGGCGAGCAGTAAGGTCAAGTAATACAAGCTAGTGGCGAGCAGTAAGGTCAAGTAATACAAGCTAGTGGTGAGCAGTAAGGTCAAGTAATACAAGCTAGTGGCGAACAGTAAGGTCAAGTAATACAAGCTAGTGGTGAGCAGTAAGGTCAAGTAATACAAGCTAGTAGTGAGCAGTAAGGTCAAGTAATACAAGCTAGTAGTGAGCAGTAAGGTCAAGTAATACAAGCTAGTGGTGAGCAGTTAGGTCAAGTAATACAAGCTAGTAGTGAGCAGTAAGGTCAAATAATACAAGCTAATGGCGAGGGTGATAACAGAAAATGGTCACTGGGCTGGGTTGTCAACCAAAGTCCAACTTCCTTATTTTATACCCATGATATGCATTAGAAGACGACGTTGCTGCTCATTGCCCCATTGTATAACCCGTCACGGTATGGCGCTTATACATAATAGTAAGTTAGAATTATTTCTTAATGTACCATACATATTAGTAGGAGTTGCTAATGTGGCAACTGTCTTCTTCTTTCCTTCCTCTTTTACCCTTTACGAGTGTCGAGAGAGATACAGTGCTCTTTTTTAGGCTTTTTTGGCAGTTTCACGTATTGTTATTTGGTTTTCGTGTAATGTCTCTTTGATGTTGTCGATCCAGAGTACTCCAGGTCTACCCTTGGTTCTTCGTTCTGCTTTTCCTCTCTTCGTATATGCTTTATAAACTAATGAATCACACGATATTCTTTCCACATGACCAAACCATTGTATCTGTTGTTTTTGTATGTATTGTAAAATTGATATGACAACCATTCTTTCTCTTATGACCTCGTTTCTAATTCTGTGTCTTCTGGTCACTCCTGTGACTTTTCTCAGACATCTCATCTCTGTTGTAACCAGTTGTCTCTTATGTTTTGTTGTTAAGGACCATGTTTGACATTGGTAGCACAGAGTTGGAATGAAGATACTTTGGATAAGATGTGTATTTGTTGTCATTGGCAGCATTTTGTATTGCAATAAAGGGGATAATTGAGCCAGTATTCGATTCGCTTTGCAACGAATGTCTGTTTCTGTGTCCATATTTCCATCTGAAGAGAATGTTGCGCCTAAGTATTTGAAGGTGTTGGTTTGTTTAATGACTTGATTTTCCACTGTTATATTTAGATTTTGTGTATCCCTTACTATTACCATGATAACCGTACTGTAGCAACTGTACCTCGCTAATACTCAGTTTGAGAAGCCTCGCAAAAGCATGCCATCACTTAAGTAATCATGAAACTGAAGAGTGCGTGACAACCGAACAACAAATTGAAAGAGAGTTACTGGAAATTATTTAGCGCGCACAGATGTTCTCATGTCGGCAAATTAATCGATATCGGATCCTGACAGCATCCCCATCTCAATTTCCCTCCCAAATCACTTCTGAGATATCAAACCATGCCAACTGTAATATCCTGCTGGTACAAATCGATACAAGTTAGTTATGTCCACGTAACTCTTGCATGATTTCTATTTCCAGTTATTCCCCTTATATTCTATGTACCCCATATACATCACATAGAGTAGAACATATATTATAGAATGAAGCCTAGATTTAGGGTTCTCAACCTAGGCGATGTTGTTCGACCATCACAAGTGAGCTTACAGACATCACACGTGAGCGTACAAACATCACAAGTGAGCGTACAAACATCACAAGTGAGCGTACAAACATCACAAGTGAGCGTACAAACATCACAAGTGAGCGTACAAACATCACAAGTGAGCGTACAAACATCACAAGTGAGCTTACAAACGTCACAAGTGAGCGTACAAACATCACAAGTGAGCGTACAAACATCACAAGTGAGCGTACAAATATCACAAGTGAGCGTACAAACATCACAAGTGAGCGTACAAACATCACAAGTGAGCGTACAAACATCACAAGTGAGCGTACAAACATCACACGTGAGCGTACAAACATCACAAGTGAGCTTACAAACATCACACGTGAGCGTACAAACATCACAAGTGAGCGTACAAACATCACACGTGAGCGTACAAACATCACAAGTGAGCGTACAAACATCATAAGTGAGCGTACAAACATCACACGTGAGCTTACAAACATCACAAGTGAGCTTACAAACATCACAAGTGAGCGTACAAACATCACAAGTGAGCGTAAAAACATCACAAGTGAGCGTACAAACATCACAAGTGAGCGTACAAACATCACAAGTGAGCGTACAAACATCACACGTGAGAGTACAAAAATCACAAGTGAGCGTACAAACATCACAAGTGAGCGTTCGAACATCACAAGTGAGCTTACAAACATCACAAGTGAGCGTACAAACATCACAAGTGAGCGTACAAACATCACACGTGAGCGTACAAACATCACAAGTGAGCTTACAAACATCACAAGTGAGCGTACAAACATCACAAGTGAGCGTACAAACATCACAAGTGAGAGTACAAACATCACAAGTGAGCGTACAAACATCACACGTGAGCGTACATACAGTTCCTATGAAGGACACGAAGATCAAATGGTGTTCAAGGAGGCAAGCTGAACACATTGCGAAAACAGAACCGAATATGTGACAAGGGAGGAGGGGGGGGGTAATTGACTATATTGAACAGATGTTAGGAATGGATGCTTCAAAAAATGTTTAATAAATCCTGCTGGACTCTAAATAAAGTGATGACCTTATGTACACAATTGTGTTTTGGTCCAGCAGGAAGAGGATGGACATCGCAAAATGTTCCCCAAAGGGAGACAATGATCACGAAAATTGAGAACCTCGGAGATCAAAAAAGAAATATTGGGGACTATTAATATCAACAAGAAACACTGGGACACAGAACTTGTACTTGGATATGAGGAGAACAGAAACACTGGGACACAGAATATGTACTTGGATATTAGGAGAACAGAAACACTGGGACACAGAACTTGTACTTGGATATTAGGAGAATAGAAACACTGGGACACAGAACTTGTACTTGGATATGAGGAGAATAGAAACACTGGGACACAGAACTTGTACTTGGATATGAGGAGAATAGAAACACTGGGACACAGAACTTGTACTTGGATATGAGGAGAACAGAAACACTGGGACACAGAACTTGTACTTGGATATTAGGAGAACAGAAACACTGGGACACAGAACTTGTACTTGGATATGAGGAGAACAGAAACACTGGGACATAGAACTTGTACTTGGATATTAGGAGAACAGAAACACTGGGACACAGAACTTGTACTTGGATATTAGGAGAACAGAAACACTGGGACACAGAACTTGTACTTGGATATGAGGAGAATAGAAACACTGGGACACAGAACTTGTACTTGGATATGAGGAGAATAGAAACACTGGGACACAGAACTTGTACTTGGATATTAGGAGAACAGAAACACTGGGACACAGAACTTGTACTTGGATATGAGGAGAATAGAAACACTGGGACACAGAACTTGTACTTGGATATTAGGAGAACAGAAACACTGGGACACAGAACTTGTACTTGGATATTAGGAGAACAGAAACACTGGGACACAGAACTTGTACTTGGATATGAGGAGAACAGAAACACTGGGACACAGAACTTGTACTTGGATATTAGGAGAACAGAAACACTGGGACACAGAACTTGTACTTGGATATTAGGAGAATAGAAACACTGCGACACAGAACTTGTACTTGGATATGAGGAGAATAGAAACACTGGGACACAGAACTTGTACTTGAATCTGAAGAGAACAGATTGTGTTAGCATATACTGTTGAAACACGACAATAAATTAAATTTAGTAACAAAAGGTGGTATAAACAACGCATGTTGTAAACTTAGGAAAAAACAAATCAGTACATGGCATAATACAGCATAAATCAAGGGACGACGAATTGCAATATAAAAAGTCACCAACTGAATTGAGGCAGCAAAGATGTGGTTTTATAGAAGAATATTATGAACACCATGGACATATAAAAATCGTAATAAAGATATCTTGAAACAAGTTCATTCAAAAATAATCTGCTTACCAGCACCCGAAAGAGATAGTCCTCGTTTTTTGGACACATTATAGGTGTGATGGAACACATTGTAACAACAGGCAAGGTGAAGATGAGGAGAGAAGTTCTCAGATCAGAAATCTGAAGATGTTCTAGTAATATGATCTAATAACGATCAAACGGCAGATAATGTTCTCAGATCAGTGATCTGAAGATGTTCTATTGCACGTGATCTAATGAATATCATACATCAGGTAATGTTCTCAGGTCAGAAATCTGAAGAAGTTCTATTCATAATTATTTTCCTGGTTAAATTAACAAGAGCCGGATCATTATGTCTTGCACTACTCGTTTCTCTGCTATCCGTGTTGAGGCCAGTGTGAGGGCGGCAAATGACTTGAGTGCTTTTGCTATGTTCAGATGAATAACGAGGGCTATAGATTGAATCATGTGGATGGCATGAACGGGAAGACATGGGAATTAGAAAAAAAAACTTCATTATTTAGCTTAATCCATGTTTATTAAAGAGGGTGGAAGTTTTGTGTTACACGCAAAGGGAGGAAAGTGGAGGAACAAGAAATGTTATCTTTCATGCAGAGATACTTCTTTAAGATAGCACGGATCGCACGTTGTATCCGTGTAGATTTATACAATTTTATATATATATATATATATATATACATATATACAGTTTATATATAGTATGTATCTTTTCTGGTTGTGTGCCTGCCGTCCATCCGTCAATCTTTCTCATATTCCTACCTGTTTATTTCTGTGTCTGTTTGTATAAATTACTATACATCTGTGGTTATTACTGGTGAATTTATCATATTTCCAGCATACGTGTAGTAAAGCAAAGGATAGGGGGATTACCACAATTTTTACCTGATGTATAGCGATATCTCAAATCCTTTTATTCGGTTGTGGTGATTGCGATGATAACATTAAAGTTTCTCACCGCCTACGGGTTTGTGTATGCCGGCATTTATGAGTTATTTAATGTTAACACGATCTGCAAAATCTGGAAATTCCTTCATGTGGATAGTTTGATGAGTTTCATATCAATTTTTGTCCCTGGTTTACTTGTCTGATACTTGGGCGGAAATATAGAACAAGGAATAACAATACTGTGACCTTGTCATGTATGTAATATGAGGCTTCCGCGAGGTTTTTAGGCACAGTTGGCTGATCCATCTCTCAGCGGATCATTTTGACCAAGAAGCCACATGCTGACGTTGGATGTATAAGGCCTAATGCCGCAGACATTGTTGTCAAGCTGTAAACTATGCCACAATACATTTTCGTCTTTGGATACATAATGTAAATAGACGTGAAGTGAAGAAGAGAATGTCACTAGTGAAGTGAGGAAGATGGTGCCACTGGTGAAGCTACGTTGTAAATGCTTATTTACAATAGCCAATGGTCCTAGTGCATTGTTCCCTGCGGCGTAGTTTGAATCATATTCCTTGGTCATCCGATTCGTGCACTGTACCACTCCTCTATAGAGCAGAACTAACTATTTAAATATTTGTATATTATATTTCAAATATTTGTAATATATTATATAATATTTTTATATTATTGTGTATAACACTATTTGATTTTAATATTTCAAGTACACGTAGTCTCCACTCTACTTTTTCAATTTTCTTATTGCTGATCCTAGAAATAAAATATCCTCTGAGGAAAACAGATTATCTTTCTTCAAGCCACTCCATTTCTATTTCTGGCTGTGAGTCTTCTCAACTGCCTCTCAGCTTTTGAAAGGCTTCAAAGAATTCCCTGAAATCACTACGACACACGCACAACTCCAGACCTGATTAAAATGGTTACGAGTGTTAAAGAAACATAAAGTTAGATGAAAGTTATTAGAAAACCTTCATCGTTCGCAAATTATACTCCTCGCAGATTAGGCTAGAAAAATAATGCTGGTTAGATAATATAAATGAGGAATATTTTGCTGCGGTTGTCAATATTTTAGCTATTAATTAATATAATAACTGTAGGTATATATTTCGTTGAAAGACTATATCTGTAAGACAAATGGAAGTTTGTTAAGTTCAAGCTCGGCAGATTCAGTTCAGAACGAGGATCTCGTCAATTATACAGTAATGTGGGATCATTCAATATCATTTTTTAAACTTTACGGTATTTTACTTCTTTCGGTGAATTTAATGCTCACTTTGTAACTGTGTGTAGACAGCCAATGAGATTATCAGTACATATCAGCGTCACTGAATGTGGAAGGATGCAAACGACGAGTTCCCATGACTGTATACTCGACAAGAGACTCGGTTCAGAAAAATCAAAACAATTATGAAATGACTGAATTCATTTAGATATTTTCTTGTCATTTTCAAAATTCAAAAACTAAAATTAAAGATCAAGATCGTGGAAAGCATATTTTTGTGTGTATCTGAAACATGGACAAGCAAATTCAGTTAAAAGAAAAGAGGCTGAACATGCTACAGATGCGGTTTCTCCACAATTGGCAGTCCACAGTTATTGATACGGTAGTTATGTAGCTCATTAAATTACGATCTCTGTGCTTGACTCTCAAAATACAATTCTGACAACTCGACAGTGCGAAACAAAATGTCTCACATTAACATAGCCAGTATCGTTCTGTTCAATTATCTGTTTCTTCTGGAAGTCAAAGAGTGACAGACCACAACTAAGACAATAAAATGACAACGGCCCTTCAGGAGGCTAGCGATGCATGATCCAGCGGTCTATGTGCTCATGCTCTTTGACCTAATGCTATTAAAGTGGCGTTATATTACTAGGAAGTCTGTGGATTTTTACACCACCAGGAAGGTGGGTTTAAACCCATGCACTGCTCCGAGCCACTGCAGCGAAGATAGGGTTCACTGTGCTCATTCCCCGCCACCAATTGACTACTGGTTATGCCGAACTTCTCTAGTGCTCCAGGCATGCAACGAATTGTTCAAGTCAAAAGGATTGTCACGTCCTGAGACACCTGAGTCACTGTGCCTCTATGATGGGAACATGCGATACCCTCTGTGTACTAAACACGTGCGATCCCATCTTTGTACTAAGAACGTACGATCCCCTCTGTGTACTAAGAACGTGCGATCCCCTCTGTGTATGTTCTGTTGAGCTACATTGTAAATTATTAATCTCAAGTGAACCATTTAATTTCTGTCTTGGTTTGCATTAGTTTCGACACAAAGTGTACAACGACATGTCCAATAAAAATCACCATTTAAATCAAATGAGTTACCTTCGAAGGATGACTCCCGATGAGCCAGCAGGACTTAATAATTCCAAAAATACGCGAGTACCGATACTTCCGCTTAATAGAAATAAGAACATATTTCCGGTGTAGTATTTCATGCAGTGATTCTCACAATATGAATCTTGGTTATTTTATTATGTAGTACTTCTTCATAAAGTATGTATATTTGTACGAATTTCTCAGCGACAAAACATGACAAGGGACACACTGCTCTGGCATTCATGTTTATGCAATGTCTATTTCAATACTACACTGACACTGAGCGTGTTCAGTTGTAGACTCAAGACCACATGTGTCTCCTTGGTTGGACATGTTCAGTTGTAGACTCAAGAACACATGTGTCGCATTGGTTGGACATATTTAGTTGTAGACTCAAGACCACATGTGTCGCCTTGGTTGCATTGATTCTGTATTTGTTCAGTGTTGTCTTGATGTTATCTATCCATCTTCAATGTCTTCCTCATGCCTTTGTATCCGGATGTTCTTATATTCTTATTGGTAGTTGTTTATGGTTTATTCTCAATGTCAAAAGCATTTTATTTGTTGTTTCTCGATGTATTCTGTGCATGGTCTTATACCGATTCTTCTCCTGATTTCATCATTTCTGATTTTGTCTAGTTTGGTCACTCTTGCGGCTTTTCTAAAGTCATCTCATCTCACCCGCCGAAGACGGATGTGTCGGGCGATTGGCGCAAATTAAACTGCGACACAACGCATTTCCATTCTCTGGACTAAATCCTGCTGGAAATCTAGTAGGACAATTTTCCTGCTACAAGAGAGATCTGATGGGAGTTTGAGAATGAAAGTTGAAGAAGAAGAATTTCATCTCTCATGTTGTAATTTTTGACAAATATCACATAGTAAAATGTAATCAATTCATAAATGAATTAACACGTCATGAACAATTTTATTTCTGGATGTCAAATTCTATATGCACCGTTTCATTTTAATTGTGGAACTTCCAGAATGCATTACCGCCGTGAGCTATTTCTAGACCACGTTTTACTAGACTTCATTTAATTGGAAATTGAATACCCCAAGCGTATATCCGAACGTATCGATTATATGCAAATCACTGCTAGAACCTTATCAAAAAACATGCTAATTGAGAGTGTTCCTTTTTCGTCTCTGTATTCTTCTGTGTTCTTGTGAGTTCGGTGGTAAAGTGGTTTTTGGTTCGGTCTGATAAATTCGACTCGATCGAATTTTGTTGTGATGTTATTTGGTATCGTCCATGTTATACCGGCTATTCGTTTGCGTGTAGTAGTGGTACCTAAGATTGCGTGTAATAGTGGTACCTAAGATTGCGTGTAGTAGTGGTACCTAAGATTGCGTGTAATAGTGGTACCTAAGATTGTGTGTAGTACTGATGTCTAAGATTGCGTGTAGTAGTGGTACATAAGAACAGGGGTCGGCAACCTATGGCACTCGTACCACACTTGGCACGCAAAGCAATTTCAAATGGCACACAGACTCTTCACGTTTCCTGTACAAAGTTGATTATAAATCGATTAGAGGGGTTTCCTCGCTCTTTTCGGCACTTTGGGCGTACCAGGGTATCAGCCACAGACTTATCCAGACTTGTTACATATTATACATATTATTGAATATCACTATATATTAATTAATTAAAATATAAAAATAAAATATATGGTAAAATAAGAATATTGGCCTCGACTTGTATAAAATGATATTTGATGTTGGCACTCTGAATAATTTGAAACCTAAAGTTGGCACACAGTTAGCAAAAGGTTGCCGACCCCTGCCTAAGATTGTATGTGGTAGTACAGTCTAAGATTGCGTGTAGTAGCGATGCCCAAGACTACGTGTAGTAGTGGTGCGTACGATTGCGTGTAGTAGTGGTAGTTAATATTGCATGTAGTACTGGTACCTAAGATTGTGTGTAGTAGTGGTACCTAAGATTGCGTGTAGTAGTAGCAGCTAATATTGCGTGTAGTAGTACCTACAATTGCGTGTAGTATTCGTGCTTACGATTGCGTGTTGTAGTGGCGCCTAAGAAATCAGTGGAATAATGCCATGAAAATAACATATATCATTAACTGTATATTCCGCGATCGTGTATAACCAATGCAATTGTGTTGGCGTGTCAACAGTATCAACAGCATCCATGTGTAATTCTTCTTCTTCTTCTGCGTTCGTTCTCAACCTCCTGCAGATTAGCAGGATGTAGTCAAGAGAACGGAATGTGTTGTGTCATGGTTTACAGCATTGCTGCGATACGTGTGCCTTTCGGCCTGACACATTCGACTTCAGCACGGCTTTGGGTCACTGACCGTATATGGGATGTAACAGCTAAATCCATCTCATAACCTCCTTAATCGCCTTTTACGACATGCGTGGAAGGTAAACATTGTTGCTATTCTTTGCTCCCCTTTCGGGCCCGGCAACACACGGGCGCCATGTGTAATAAAAGTCAGATGTTGCATGTTTCATAGCCCGGCAATAAATACCCTCTGTATAGACATATCAAAAAGAAGTGCCCCCCTCCCCCCCCCCCCAAAAAAAACGGTATATGCCCCCCTCTCCCAATGCATGCTTTCCTGCTAAGTATTGTCCATAGTACATTCTATTCAGGACCTAGCTATAAACGCTGCATTTTTTTTCCAGTAATTTTCTAAGCAATATTTAAATCCAATAGTTTCCCACTGCATCTGAGCGGTCTGCCTTGTGGTGGACACTGTCTGGAAGGCCAATTTATAATTCATCTCCTCGCGAGGTTTGTGGTCGAGAAATCATACCCTCCAACAACTTGAATTATGAGAAAGTCTGATAGAAACAAATTGAACTAGCGTCGCATGATGATGCCGCTCGTTCGTCCAATTCGATGATGACCATGTCATGTCAACTGTGATGATGATGATGATGAGGACGCTACCTGCGATGTACCCGGATGTGGCTAATAGAATAATGATGTTGATAACTGTGTGAAAGGAGATAACATCTGTGGTATAACTTATATTTTAAAATAAACGTATTACCTGAAGGAACGCAAAACGTATCATGATTTAAACCAAAGACGTTTTGATTATGAGTCTGACGCTCTGACCATTCGGCCACGAGCTCTACTTTATACAAATTGCAGTATTTTATAAATATATACATATTTATTTCTTGGTTTACGTGTATTATAAACCTCATGGAGTTGAACAAAATAAACAAGGATATATATATATATATATTCAGAAGTCTATATCTATCTTGCTCTCAATATATCACTGTCATTCACTCCTAATCTTACTATTTCCTTTCATGTGTGCATGTTTCTTCCGTATTTTTATGCCAATTTTTATCCCGTCCGCCCCCATTTATAACTCTCCAGATTGTATGTATATCTCACATATCTGGGAGTCGTCAATTTCTAACGTTCATGTTTGCACATTTCACAGTTTCCTACTTTCACGTTTTCCACTTAACACTGCTTCCTATACTGTCTTGTTTCTCATTCTGCTGGTTTCCGAGTGTCTCATATCGTCAGACTCTGCTTCCAGTTTTACCTTACTACCCGCTCTCTATGTTTACATACTACACTGATTTTTTTCACACGTCCTGTCTACTAACTTGTTTCGGTCATAATTTTTCAATTTTTTACAATCTTTCTTATTCAACTTTTTATTTAACAAATTTTCCATATTTTCCAACTTTCTGATTCTTGCACTTACTGCTTACTACTCTCGCAGTTTCTTACACTCCTTAATTACTACTCTCCCAGTTTACTACACTCATTAATTACCACTCTCCCAGTTTCTTACACTCCTTAATTACTACTCTCCCAGTTTATTACACTCATTAATTACCACTCTCCCTGTTTATTACACTCATTGATTACCAATCAAAGACATTTACAGCTTGAATAGGGCTCATTAGCCATCTACGAACTCATAATCAAGGACATAACTCTAATTGAATTTTCAAAAGTGGATGTAACAAATGGTTAACATCACTTGTGATGGACAAACAACACCAATCACCCAGTTTCTCGCACTCATTCTTTATCAATCTCCTTGCGTCCCTATTCTACCTGTTAATCATTCACACAACTGCCCAACGATAATCATTTCTCTCTCTCTACACGATTCACACTCTACCTGATTTTCCTTCTACCTAATTCTCACCTTAACTAATTCCCACTCTACCTGTTTCTCACTCTACCTGTTTCTCACTCTACCTGTTTCTCTCTCTCCTATTTCTCACTCTCCCTGTTTCTCTGCATGTTTCTCGCTTTCCTGTTTCATGCTTTGTATATTTCTATGCCTGCTACTCACTCTACCTGTTACTAAATCTACCTGTTACTCTACCTGTTACTAAATCTACCTGTTACTCAATCTACCTGTTGCTCAATCTACCTGTTACTCACTCTAGATGTTATTCACTCTACCGGTTTCTCACTCTGTTCTCATTCCGCCTGTTTCTCACTCTTGCTGTTACTCACTCTACCTGTTACTCTACCTGTTACTGTACCTGTTACTCTACCTGTTACTGTACCTGTTACTCTACCTGTTACTGTACCTGTTACTCTACCTGTTACTGTACCTGTTACTCTACCTGTTAGTCTACCTGTTACTCAATCTACCTATTACTCACTCTGCTCTCATTCCGCCTGTGTATCACTCTAGCTGTTACTCATGTTCATATTTCCCAGTCTACATGGTTCCAACAGTATTTCTTTCCCAAGCTCCGTGTTTGCCACACCAAGTGTGTCTCAACCCCTCCCACTTCGTTGCCTACGTTATCTGTTCCCACGCTGTCTGTTTCCCACTCTTTACTTAATTTTTGTTTCCCTTTTTCGATGTTCTCAATTGTTCCTGTATCCCACTTCCACTGCTTCCCACTCTCCACGTTTCCCCATTCATCACGTTTCCCACTCTCCCTTTTTCACACCCATCCCACTCTCACTGTTTCCCACTCATCGCTTTCCCACTCTCTTTTTTCGTTTCGCACTGTTTTCAACTCCTAACGTTTCCCACTCTCCCTGTTTGCTTTCTCCCTGTATCATCACACTGTCACTCCCCGCTTCTCTCTTCTTGATTCCTGTCTTCCCGTATCATCCCACTCCCCATATATCCCACTCTCTTGTTTTTCCCTGTATTCCTATTTTTCTACTCATTCAGCACTCTCTAATTCATCCTAACATTGTTACCAATGTTCCAACTCTCTAATTATAAAAACACTCACGCTCACTTTCACCCACACCCACACTCTCACTCACACTCTAGATGTCATCACCGCTCCGTAACTCTCCATCACTGTTACATTAGTCCTACTATCACAATACTATCTTAATTAACACTACTAATATTCCGGTAAAATCCACCAAAACAGAACAGGACCATAATGGCTAATCTTGCCGGATTAGATTTCCAGTTGATTGGTCTACGACTCGGTGACCCCCCTGCTGAGATGGGAGAAATGTTACGAGCGCTGTAGCCAGATATTTATGGTGACAATTTGTCAACCTATTTTTATATCTTGATTTCACGTGACGTCATTCGATATCTCAACACCGTGTTTTTACATTATAGTCCGTTTAGAAATTCGTAGTCACACATTCTATGGAATATCTCAGAAACTGTCTGTAGGATTGCAGAGATATTTGGCATGCATTTTATACACGGACTATACTACATCACATTATGTTAGTAACCACATATTTTGATACACATATGAACACTAGTATATATATATATATATGTGTATGCATTGAAATATATATTTTATAAATATATTTTATAGTAAATATGTATATATATATATATATATATATGTGTATATATATGTACTTCTGGTACATGACTACTATCATGTTATTGGATAACAACCAGGATGTATTATCTTTAACGCGTTTCCTTTTTATTTGCACCGTTGACCTCTACATATCTGACTGCGGCGGTACATTCACTGATATATTTGTAAATGTGCATTAATGCATCCATTGATTCATATCTGCAAACATTCTTAAAAGATCCATGCATCTATTGACACACATGTGTAAATACTGATGGTCAACCAGCATAGGACCGGTACTGTCAGCAGAAGTGTAATGGCGGATACACTCAAGGAGAGATAGGAGCAACTATGGACGTGTCCAGTTTGCAGTGATGATGATCCGACGACTAACTAACTAACTAACTAACTAACTAACATGTTAAGATTTTTAAAAGATCTATGCATCTATTGAAACACGCGTAATTATTTTAAAACTGTCACTGCTTTTAATGATACACATGTTTGAAAATATGTGTAGGTACATACATATTTTTTATACATGTATGTAAATATTGCAGATTCCTGATATATGTTTGTATAATAGTTTGCAGATCCATGTATGTGTTGATAAATCTGAGTCAACACGTGCATGATCCTTCATGTATTTCTGTATCCAGGGAAATATTTACTTGGTTATATGTTTAGTCATTCTTTGACCAGATCACTGCACTCATTGGTACATGCCTTCTTCCAAGGATAAAACTTACACACACTTGACCTCTTTCAGAGTCTGCGTGTAGATCTTTATATTCTTTATGATGTGTGTACATACATTGACAGATTCTCACTTACGATGTGGCAGATTCACTCTGTGTTCACACTAGCCATGTGTTCACAGAAGCCCTACATCCTGCTGGAAATCTAACAGGTCCATTGTTCTCCTTTAACTCATTCCAGCCGGGGAGACTTATACAAGTCAGTAAACCTAATGTCTTCTGGCCTAAAAGACTCCTATAAGTCATACTCCAATGACATTCATGTTGTTTTTTTCGGTATTTATATCAACATAAGAATGCTTCCAATCGAAAATGTAATATGTCCACATTACTTCTTGCATGATTTTTATGTGCATTGATATCAATTTTGTTAAGTTATTGATAAGTTTTGATAAAGGGGGTATGTGACGTCATTTTTCCTTATATGTTTTGTTTTCTTCCAATTTACTTATTTTCGTAAAATAATAAATATTTTATTTACTTTGGTCTCAATTATTATGAAATCTAACCTGGCAAATACTTCTAGCATCGTGTTTACAAATTTAAGCCATTTTGTAAGAAAAATTAGCCATATTTTCATTTGAGTTTCGTGTAAAGTTAAGTCTACTGTTTTTGATAGATGTCGAAATTCTTTCTAAATAATAAATTTTTGACGCACTATGCATATATATTATACATTATTGTGTTCGTAATTGGATTATCTACAGAAATGATAGTTTGAGTGGAATTTATTGATTCAAAAATGCGGTAAGGTCAAATATCATATCTAAAATAATATTTATGTGTCATTTACATATTTTCTTTTCTGTCTAAAATAATTTGTATATATTAACCACATTTTTTTTCTTCAAAATGATCTTGTGATAGTCACATTCTCTGTCCACTTCTGTTTCGAAAAATATATCTTACATTATAATGTAAATATATTTAGAAGTACTATTTCTTGTTTCCGTGATGCATGTGCACACACAAAAATCGAACAAAATTTAATTACGTTTAAACGCTAAAAATATTCCGAGATCCAGCGTGAGTTTGAGAATGAACATTGAAGAAGAAGATATTAACAATTCACATTGAGGCAACGTTTCTAGCAAAGTGGCTTTATCATAAAAAGCTACAACACATAATACAACGTATTAGTTTGTTTTTAAATTTATTTTAGTCCAAAGCGTTGAATCTTTGTTTTGTCAGTTGTAAGCTATGTATAGACTTTTATCTGATTTAGTTTCTGATTTAGTCTGTATTTACCATAAAATGTAACGTCATATTCTATGTTTCAACCTAATGGTTTACATTTTGAGTGCTGTCCCACTCATTCTTATAAGTTAAGATATCCCTTCCATATATTATAAATTCAAGTAGGAAGCATGAGAATAAATGAAAATAATTCTTACAGCTGACTGGAATTGAACCAGGTCTGTTCTAGCAGCACCGAATCGCTTTGCAACACAAGTAAACAGGTTTTCCGTACTTGACCAACCACATCCCCAAAAAAAGATGTGGCGCGGTCAAGACTTTCAGCCTGTGTACTCAAGTCACTGAGAACAGACCAATCGAAACAAGGACTATTACAACATTAACGAACATCCCATACAAGTGTTAAAGTATCCTCAGGAATACAAACACAGAACATGCATATTCGTACACAAGGACCTAAAGGCCTTCTTGTAAATATAAATAACATATAGACAAAACAAAGCTGTAAGAATTATTTTCATTTATTCTCATGCTTCCTACTTTAATTTATTTGTATAAGATATTATTTGAAGCAACATTGTTCTGTTCTCAGTGACTTGAGTACACAGGCTGAAAGTCTTGACCGCGCCACATCTTTTTTTGGGGATGTGGTTGGTCAAGTACGGAAAACCTGTTTACTTATGTTGCAAAGCGATTCGGTGCTGCTAGAACAGACCTGGTTCAATTCCCGTCAGCTGTAAGAATTACTTCCATATATTATAGCGCTATCCCGCTCCTTCGTGCTGTACCACACATTACACATATGTTATAGTGCTGTACCACACATTACACATATGTTATAGTGCTGTACCACACATTACACATATGTTATAGTGCTGTACCACACATTACACATATGTTATAGTGCTGTACCACACATTACACATATGTTATAGTGCTGTATCACACATTACACATATGTTATAGTGATGTACCACACATTACACATTGGATATCCCTACCATATGTTATAGTGCTGTACCACACATTACACATTGGATATCCCTACCATATGTTATAATGATGTACCACACATTACACATTCGATATCCCTACCATATGTTATAGTGCTGTACCACACATTACACATTAGATATCCCTACCATATGTTATAATGATGTACCACACATTACACATTCGATATCCCTACCATATGTTATAGTGCTGCCCCCCACTTTGAGCATGGATATCCCTACCATATGTTATAATGATGTACCACACATTACACATTGGATATCCCTACCATATGTTATAGTGCTGCCCCCCACTTTGAGCGTGGATATCCCTACCATATGTTATAATGATGTACCACACATTACACATTGGATATCCCTACCATATGTTATAGTGCTGCCCCACTTTGATCGTGGATATCCCTACCATATGTTATAGTGCTGCCCCACACGTTGAGCTTGGATATCGTTACCATATGTTATAAATTCCTATTAAATGTGTGGGATTTTTAAATAAAGTACATGGTTTCCGTTTCTTGATTATATTTCTTGTATCCTAATAAATCTACAAAACTTGTTCCAATCGGGTGTCCATGTGAAGCCACATTTGACAGGCGTTACCATTAATTACACACGCACACACAGAAGAGACTCGCACTCGTGGCTCAAAAACACTTTAATCTGATTAATTTTTTGTTCAATACAAAAATATTGAAATGGATTGAAAGCCAGATGAGGGATCATGGTCATCAATTATGTGGGCAGTAGATTTCTTGTTGGTTGGAGAGTTTTTATGGTAACAGCGCAAGTTAATAAAACATTGAGTCGGCAAGTTGACGAAAGTTTGAGTCCGCAAGTTGACGAAAGTTTGAGTCGGCAAGTTGACGAAAGTTTGAGTCCGCAAGTTGACGAAACATTGAGTCGGCAAATGGATCAAAGATTGAGGCGGCAAGTTGACGAAAGATTGAGTCGGCAAATGGATCAAAGATTGAGGCGGCAAGTTGACGAAAGATTGAGTCGGCAAATGGACCAAAGATTGAGTCATACGAGGATATTTCAGATGACAACAATAAAAGAGTGATTAAAAAAGGGGACCAAATAA
The DNA here is from genome assembly GCA_034231615.1 of Meghimatium bilineatum. Classification (NCBI taxonomy): domain Eukaryota; kingdom Metazoa; phylum Mollusca; class Gastropoda; order Stylommatophora; family Philomycidae; genus Meghimatium; species Meghimatium bilineatum. The sequence goes on from CM067300.1 coordinate 64,273,065, forward strand.
TATCAACAATGTTTACTTTCTATTCATGTCGCAAGAGGTGACTAAGGATGGTAGGTGATGATGGTGGTTGTTCCATGGCATATATAATCAACGAGACTATTAAACAATACTGAAATCAAATTATAAGATTGAAAGGTGCAAGTATCGCTGCAAGGATGTCAATCATGAGACAATGAATTACAATTCAAATGTTACAGAGAAATTATACGATTCTCCTATAGAGAGAATTAGACCAAGTTGTGTACGTAAGAAATAAGAGATGTATACATGTCCACATGCATCATTACTTTCAATAGTGACACGACGAAAACTTCCTTGGTTTGGACGTGTATGCCGACATGATTCCTTGTCAAATACATTAATAATATGAAAAGCCGAAGATGAACGAAGAAGAGGATGACAATAAAATCATGACCATACAACATCCAGGAGTGAACAGGAGAAGATATTTCCTCACTCGTACATATTATTGAAGATACATATCGCTGGGGGAACTCTGCGTTTTGATGCATCGATATGATATCTCTACGAGACCTCTACGTTTTACGCGCTTATAGAAAGATGGACCATTAGATTTCAGTCAATTGTACACATTAAAAAACGGTTAATAAAGAGATAAATGTTCCAGTGTAGGGTAACAATCCTAAACAGGAAGTAGGTGGCTGGAGTAACACAGGGCAAATATCAAGATAAACAAAAATAGCTAGATGTTACTAAATTAGAACATATAACAACCTATCAACGAAATACAGACAGTCGATGTTTCGACTAAAAATTCTTCATCAGGACAAACCAAAGACCACAGTACAACGAATCGTATATGGAAACAAACATGGTTGTGATAGGGAGAAGTAAAAGGAGAGATAGTGAATAATTAGCGGAGGAAACAAAGATGAAGAAGTATGACAGGGAAGAAGAAGGTATAGCGATACTATAATTTCTCATCTCTTTTGTGCATGTCAATATGGAGGTGAATATCAGCAATCTGTCATTATGACTTCACAATGTTCGTCTGTACCAGCGTGGCACGTGCAGGATGCTCCTGACATCCTTAATAAACTATTGAAATATTCTTGTACAAGACAATATCACGTTTATTCTAATATGTGTCATACGTTTCAAGTTTTCATTTCAAATTTCATCATACATTCTCCGAATATTATCATGTATAATGCGCTTGATAACTGCCGTTGCCCTGCGCAGGCTAGGGAAGGCGACCATTGAACTTTATAACTACGTTGTTTTGTTTGTTGACAGATGATGGCTTACATCCCTACTAACTTTATCCACTATTAAGATACGAAAGTTTTATGGTTATTATTAGTGTTTGACTTGAACTGTGTGGTCTTTGCCTTCGTAGTCAATAGACAGACGGAATTGTGTGGTCCTCGCCTCGCGGTCGACAGACAGACGGAATTGTGTGGTCCTCACCTCGCAGTCAACAGACACACATAATTATGTGGTCCTCGCCTCCTAAGTCAATAGACACACGGAATTGTGTGGTCCTCGCCTCCGCATTAACAGAAACTCGGCGCTTCAATAAATAAAGACAAATATCACTTATGCTGCTGACTGACCCATAGCTCCTCAATCTGCATTTATTTCAATCAAACAAACTCTAGTTAATTCGGAAGCACGGATTTCTAACCGAAAACGCTGCCACCTTCATTTCCGCATGTCTGGCTGAATTTAGCGATATCTTTCCTTGTCTGAAATAACACGCAGGGGCGTTTATCATTTATTGTCTGAGCTTACTTTTATGTGATTAGGCGGCACCGTCTGTTGCTTTAATTTCAATATATATGTTGTGCTATTGTTGAAAACACTGAAATTAAACAAAACAACGGATGCAACCAGCTAGGGATAGGGGCTGGGAAGTATATGCATGGATATTTTATCATTCACGAAATTACATACACGAAAATTCACATAATCATAACCACGAGAATTGAAATATTCACAACCACGAAAATGCACATAGTCACATCCCGAAAATCCAGATATTTATATCCATGAATATTCACACATTCATATTCACAAAAATTCACATATTCACATTCAGAGAACTCCACAGATTCATATCCACGAAATTCACACATTCACATTCATGACAATTTATATATTCACTTCCGCGAAAATGCACATATTCACATTCGCGAAAATTCACATCCTAGAAAATTCACATCCAAAAAAATTCAAATTATCATATCCACGAGAATTGCAATATTCAAAACCACGAAAATGCAGATATTCACATCCACGAAAAGCCACATAACGAAAATAAATTCACATTCACGAAAATTCGCATATTAACAACCACAAAAATTCACATATTCACATTCAGAAAAATTCACACGATGGAAAAATGTTTTTCAACTGACCTTAGGTACATGGAGACAAGCAGAATTTTCGGCAGATTTTAGGAAAATGTGTTGCATAGAAATGTCATTGATCTACCAAGGAAAATGTTTACTAGCAGCTGTACTTTCATTGCTGTTATAAGCTGGTGAAACAGTGACTACGTATTGATGACATGTGGTGAAGATGAATCATTTTCACACAAATTTTCTCAGAAAAGTTGTAAACAGCATATGGCAAGACACGATTAGGGTAGCACCCGCATTGACTGATCTGGTATTCCTAGCATTGACTGATCTGGTATTCCTAGCATTGACTGATCTGGTATTCCTAGCATTGACTGATCTGGTATTCCTAGCATTGACTGATCTGGTATTCCTAGCATTGACTGATCTGGTATTCCTAGCATTGACTGATCTGGTATTCCTAGCATTGACTGATCTGGTATTCCTAGCATTGACTAATCTGGTATTCCTAGCATTGACTGATCTGGTATTCCTAGCATTGACTGATCTGGTATTCCTAGCATTGACTGATCTGGTATTCCTAGCATTGACTGATCTGGTATTCCTAGCATTGACTGATCTGGTATTCCTAGCATTGACTAATCTGGTATTCCTAGCATTGACTGATCTGGTATTCCTAGCATTGACTGATCTGGTATTCCTAGCATTGACTGATCTGGTATTCCTAGCATTGACTGATCTGGTATTCCTAGCATTGACTGATCTGGTATTCCTAGCATTGACTGATCTGGTATTCCTAGCATTGACTGATCTGGTATTCCTAGCATTGACTGATCTGGTATTCCTAGCATTGACTGATCTGGTATTCCTAGCATTGACTGATCTGGTATTCCTAGCATTGACTGATCTGGTATTCCTAGCATTGACTGATCTGGTATTCCTAGCATTGACTGATCTGGTATTCCTAGCATTGACTGATCTGGTATTCCTAGCATTGACTGATCTGGTATTCCTAGCATTGACTGATCTGGTATTCCTAGCATTGACTGATCTGGTATTCCTAGCATTGACTGATCTGGTATTCCTAGCATTGACTGATCTGGTATTCCTAGCATTGACTGATCTGGTATTCCTAGCATTGGCACTGTTGTGATGCAGGTAATATTTGTAGGGCAAGTCATGTGGTACACATCCTAGACCTGTCAAAGATATTTCTCTATACTGAGTTAGAGAAAGGCATACGGTCTGAAGGTGGCCAAATATAGGCACTGCAAGGACTCGTCAAAGTTCTCACTAAACAGCGTTACGCTAAACCAAGATATTCGGAAAGAACGCTCAAACTGAACTACATTGCGGTTTAGGTTCAAACATACAGGCGCAGCATATTGTGAAAAAGGAGAAATGCAGCAGCTCAACAGTGGAAAGTAGCTAAAAAGTCATGGGTACTTCCAAAAACATCCATAGCAGCCATCACATCCATAGCAGCCATCACAACCAAAGCAGCCATCACATCCATAGCAGCCATCACATCAATAGCAGCCATCACAAGCTCGAACTGTCCAAAGTTATTTGCGGCGTGGATATGACGTATTCGCCATATTCGGACTCATAATCAATGACGTATTCGCCATATACGGACTCATAATCAATGACGTATTCGCCATATACGACTCATAGTCAATGACTTATTCGCCATATACGAACTGATAATCAAGGACGTATTCGTCATCTACCTACTCATAGTCAAGGACGTATTCGTCATCTACCTACTCATAGTCAAGGACGTATTCACCATCTACCTACACATAGTCAAGGACGTATTCACCATCTACCTACTCATAGTCAAGGACGTATTCACCATCTACCTACACATAGTCAAGGACGTATTCACCATCTACCTACTCATAGTCAAGGACGTATTCACCATCTACCTACTCATAGTCAAGGACGTATTCACCATCTACCTACACATAGTCAAGGACGTATTCACCATCTACCTACTCATCGTCAAGGACGTATTCACCATCTACCTACACATAGTCAAGGACGTATTCACCATCTACCTACACATAGTCAAGGACGTATTCACCATCTACCTACACATAGTCAAGGACGTATTCACCATCTACCTACACATAGTCAAGGACGTATTCACCATCTACCTACACATAGTCAAGGACGTATTCACCATCTACCTACACATAGTCAAGGACGTATTCACCATCTACCTACACATAGTCAAGGACGTATTCACCATCTACCTACACATAGTCAAGGACGTATTCACCATCTACCTACACATAGTCAAGGAAATATTCACCATCTACCTACACATAGTCAAGGACGTATTCACCATCTACCTACTCATAGTCAAGGAAATAACTCTAATGGGATGTAATAAATGGTCATCATCATGTGATGAACGAACAACATTATTGTTAACGCATTTCCAGTCGCAACAACACAGTAGCGTACAACAGTAAGTAAAAGAAATATAGCGGAGTAAAATGGCAATACAAACTGATGACCAGACAGAATAAATAAAACAAATTAATGAACTGTGATATCTTTTATAAACAACATCTTAGAACAAGTCAGTTGGTCATTTCATACGTTTGTATAATATTCAAGAGCACATCAAAACAATGACATAATGTCTTTGAAATGTCACAGGTAGCCTTATCTTGTGCTGTCTCATCGATTTATTTCCTTCCCTCTAGTTTCTATTTGTTCATATCTTGAAAGTTTGTTTGGCTATGAAAATCGATGCGATATCTTGTTGTTGATTGTGGAACTACTCTTTCCTTCTTCATTGCTCATTCTCTCATTACTGGCTGTATCTTTCTTGTAACAGGACTCAATTAGGCAAAATGTAACCCACAGAGTGATGGTGTAGTGTGTCAAATTATGTGCGTCAATGACCCGACACATTCGACTGTGTGGATAACTTTTTTAATAATATATTTATCATATCCTATGTTAATTATCTATCAATATTTTTTTCTGTTAAATATTCACATAGGTCTTCTTCGACGTACGCCTTGTGGCGGACCCTCTGAAAGCATTCCGGAGGCTGTCCTGAGAAGGACGTATGAGGGTGATCTGCGTTGTGTCATGTTTTACAGCAAGCTGCGTTGTCTGCGCCTTTCGACCTGATACATCCGTCTTCAGCTAGCATTTTGTTTGGGCCGGGTTGTCTTTCTCGTATCTTTTATCCCTAGTACTTGGCCAGGCTACAGCAGGGTTGCTGCACTCCTGTTTCTAGGCCCACTGCGTTGAAGTGCACTGAGGGTCTTGGCGAGCTGTGGTTCACTGACCACAATGCTCGACCAGCTATGGAGCGCCGGCCTGTGCACTCTGGTGTGCATGTCATCTCTGGATCCACATAGATCCATTAGAAACACTGTCAACCAAATATTATAGATACAATTTGTGTAGATTGTTCTAATTAGAATTCGAATGAACTGGAAAATCCGTACACGCATAGTGAATGAAATGGAAAATCCGTACAGGCTTACCGAATGAACTGGAAAATCCGTACACGCAAACTGAATGAACTGGTTTATTGACAGTTTGAAACGAATTGACATTCTATTTAAATAATGTATTGTGCCGGATTAGAGATTACGTAATCAATAATTATGAATATGTTGTATTATTACAGCAAATATGTGATATTTGAATCTGCCTCTGATTTCTGGTATTTCTATACTCTAGCAGGGGACCACACCGATTATTTCTTCTCATTATTGAGTAAGAATACTGATCTATATGTACTCAAATATTGATTAAAAAATTGTGTGCCCTTTGACAGTTTTATGGAAGTATTTATTTGAAAGCTGCACGCATTAAACTGCGCATATGATTTTTTAAATTTAAAATTTAACCGTCTTCATTCTCGAATGTATATGTGTTACCAAAATGCATATTTCCTTAGCAACCATTGTTTACACTTGCTGACTGATATCTGAAGTTATATATATTTTAGAATCATGTGCAAAAAATGTAAATAATTATAATTTCAGTCTTAAAGAAAGTTAGACTATTTATATCAGTTCTCTGCTTTGTGTCTTACACGAGGAGTTCACTGTGTTGTGTCTTATAAATAATAATAAATACCTTAGACGCGGCTGTTTCTTTTTTAAATTGTTTCAAACTCTCAGATATATGTGATACATAAGTCTTAAAGTAGAAAGTAGTGGCTGTTTATCACATAATGTAGTAACTGGGGACTATGTATCACATAATGTAGTAACTGGGGACTATGTATCACATAATGTAGTAACTGGGGACTATGTATCACATAATGTAGTAACTGGGGACTATGTATCACATAATGTAGTAACTGGGGACTGTTATTAGTGACTTCTCAGTGTAGATGCAAGGGAATGATATATGTACACTTCTGGTTGACATTGGCCGCGGTGGTAGTAAATTTAAGAAAACGTATACCATATTTCCTAGGTTGTGCCATTTCAAAATGTCATATCTTAAACAATTATTATTTGAATATTATGACATTTGTTATGACAATTCATTAAATAATATGTTATGGCCTTTTGCGTCTTGAAGACGGTCAGTAAGCAAAACGAAGACGACATCTTGTGAACATTTTCTCAAAAATTGGGACCTTTAAATCGTATCACAGCAACCGAATATTTTATCAAAAATTTGAAATTTTTTTCTTTTTGTAATTTGAACATTTTCTCAGAAATTGGGACCTTTAAATCATGTCACAGCAACAGAACAATGCTACTTGTTGTTGTGAGACCTGTGATCTCGAGTCCTGCGCACATGGATCTAATATTGTATTTGCCAAATCTGAGAGGATGTTGTTTGTGTGTGTTTCTCTCGTGACGTGCTTTACTAAGCCTTGGCAGCTTGTATGGAGAAAATGCCTTGCCCATTGTGCACAGAACTAACTCCCTCTCGGTTCCGTTGATGAAGTCCAAGGGAAAGGTTAGGTCGATAAGATTGAAACCAAATAGATTGGCAGAAGATGACAGATGGTAATCGAATGCGACTTAGGGTCCCTCCCTACTACGGATACTTTCATAGGGTTTACCACCTTATCATGGGGCACTCCCGTTCTCATCCGCTAGGCAGTGCGGAATTTTCTGTCAAGGATTTCTCCCTTAGCTTAAAGTACTCCAGTACTGACCCACGTATACTGGTGGGTTGATGACCGCTTGTCCATCCATCTGCTTGTGGACACACTGATAACATTCATCGGGCACAGTTGTAAGAGACATTTTAATCATTACCCGTCAAGCAAGGCCCCACACACAAGTTGCAACACTTTGAACGAAATTATTCACAGTCCGCACCACAAAAATACGTTTGACAATAGGAAACCACTCGATATTGTGTATTCGATACTTAGTGTAACGTTAACACATTCTTTTGTAAGCATCATTCAAAACAATACGCGCCTCACACATAAACAAAAACATATAAATATGCCCGCGATAAGACACAGGAAATATCCAATAAATAGAGAAAAATATACAGAATCCCTAAAGAAAAACACAACACAAACTAGTTAACATTTGCGAAATGTCAGGAGCCAGAGGCGGCCGCGTCTATCCTCCATGTTCTTCGCGTGACCTCCCCAACTACTAATCAGGTAATATTATATATTATAAATATTTCTTGCTGAAATTATATATATATATATATATATGAATACACGTATATACTGAAGGTAATCTTTCGTTCTATAGCTTTCAAGATTTTAGAAGTGCATAAATTGCTGCCGTTTGGGAACATTCGAAGTTTGAAATCTAAATAAAAACTTAACACAGCAAAGTTAAGAATGTTACGTTAATCCCTGGAGATTACTACATCGTTAATCCTCTTAATGTTGTCCATTTATCTCAATTTTATGCATATTGTTCATGTTCATTTCTTTATTACCACCTGTTAGTCTCAATATATCAGTGTATCACAGGTTTGTAAGTATGTAGGGAGCCGCGCAGCGCAGTGGTTAGCGCACTGGTTTCGCTAATGAGTGGTCCTGGGTTCCAGAAATGTTTTCAGATCGTAACGGCTCCGGATCGACCCAGCCTTAAATTGGTATTGGATTAATCCAGGAAGTAAAGACTGCGAGGGGGAGGAGATGGTTACCGCCCTCATTTGCAGAGCCACTGAAATGTGAGATCGCTAACATCTGTATCCTGTGTTCAAGTGTATCCAACCATAACCACATAACCTGTCAGTGTCGTAGGGTACTAGATTAGATGCCTTAACACACTGAGTACTCCAGCGATTTCTATCCGCATTGATGTGAGGGAATGTGTAAAAATCTTGACCTGTCAAGTCTGATATTGTTTACCCGTGGTGTTCTTTATCCCCTCTGCTTCTTCGACCCTCATGTGCGACCTGTAATATTGTTTTGACACGGAATAATTTGACATATACATCTGAACAAATATTAATATATCTCTATAAATACTAGTTTTTGTGCAGAGGCCAGAGGTCAAGAGGGATCAAAGTGCACGACGATGCAGTTGAAGAAATTAAATTTTATTGAACGTAGGATCTGACAGTTGTTAGTCTGCAACTTGAATCTGACATATAATTCTGAAAATACAACTTGAATCGGACATATTTAAGCTAGATTTGACATATAATACAAACATATCTGTGTTTGAGCATACACATTTCACATAATAATTTGCATCATTTTTCGTAAAATTAATAAACATACAATATTAATTTAAAAAAGGCATATTCAGTATTAAAAGTCTTTATAAAATGTTTATCATCAATGCAGCTACTTATATTTGTTATTTCCCTTTATATCCACAAAATGCTTTGCAAACTATATACTCATGTCTTCGGAATTATCCTATTATATATATATATATGTATACATGGATGGATGGATGGATGGATGGATGGATGGATGGATGGATGGATGGATTTATTGCTATATGTATAGATGGACATGCAGACAGCCTAACAGATATGCAGACAGGTAGACATATAGATTTGTTGGGTGTGTACACAACAATACATGGAAATAAATATTATGTAAATGAGGTTTATTTGAGGACAAGTTCCTAATATACTTTGTGGACGTACACAGTTTTTTGTTACAGAGAGCTCCTGTCGTTTCGATTCTACAATACTCTGACCTGTGATCAGGACATTTCATGAACGTTGGAAATCATTCATCGTTGCATGGTCTTTCTTCTTCCTCCAAAACCTTCCTCTCTTTAAATTCTGTGTTCTTAATTCTTACTCCGTGTGTCGTCTTCTCTGTCATAACCTAGTCCCTCATACTAGTTAAATTTTGATCATTGGACTGTTTGTTGAATGTGATCATTGGACTGTTTGTTGAATGTGATCATTGGACTGTTTGTTGAATGTGATCATTGGACTTTTTTGTTGAATGTGATCATTGGACTGTTTGTCGAATGTGATCATTGGACTGTTTGTTGAATGTGATCATTGGACTGTTTGTCGAATGTGATCATTGGACTGTTTGTTGAATGTGATCATTGGACTGTTTGTTGAATGTGATCATTGGACTGTTTGTTGAATGTGATCATTGGACTGTTTGTCGAATGTGATCATTGGGCTGTTTGTTGAATGTGATCATTGGGCTGTTTGTTGAATGAATATGACCACGGCTGCAATGTTGGGAGTCTGATCCACAAAAAGAACCATTCTGTCAAATGTCAATATTGAAGGAGACATGGTCTTTCCAGAATTAAACAAATAAAGGGACGCATAAAAACACGATAGAAAAAATGTGGGAGGGGGGGTGGAACTAATAAATACATATAGTCTGCATTCACTTAATGAGCCACACTTCGTGTTGGGTCCTAGCAAATTTGCCCGTCGTGCTGTGAAGCCAGTTTCTAATCAAGAATCCAGAAGAATCAAGAATCCTAGCAAAGAGCAACAAATAGCGATAATTGGCCCTATCATACAAGTAGTAGGAAGAAACTAAGGTGGTATTGCGGTTGATGTAGGCTGTACATGAAGACACAAAGTTATATAGCGAGGTATATCTGGCTGAAAACAGCATATATCCCATCTTATCTGTAAACCATAGCACAACATATTTCTCTATATTAAACAGACCCTGCATAATTACAGGAGTGTTAGCTCCAGTGACGTAGAAGAAGAATATCTCCGGATAATAAATACACGAAAAAATATGGAAACTGAACATAGCAATACTAAATGGAGTCATGTTACGTGAAATGTGTTCCAACATTGAATTATTGACAGATCGCAGTCAAACTATATGAAAGGGACAATAGTAAAACTGTATGAACTGGTAACTAGTAAAATTGTATGAAAGGGTAACTAGTAAAATTGTATGAAAGGGTAACTAGTAAAATTGTATGAAAGGGCAAGTAGTAAAATTTGTATGAAAGGTTAACTAGTAAAATTGTATGAAAGGTTAACTAGTTAAATTGTATGAAAGATTAACTAGTTAAATTGTATGAAAGAGGGTCTGGTAAATTGAAATGGAACATAGTAAAATTGTATGACAGGGGGACTCGTAAAATTGTGCTAAATGTAGGTTGATGAGTTTGCCTCTCCTTTGGAGAGGCGTACACCTTTCCACCAGCGGACAAAGTTCAATTAGGTTATATCAATTCTAAATTTGTATTGATGGCATATTGGTAAAATTGTATGAACTGGTGACTAGTAAATTGTATGAATAGGAAATTAGTAAAATTTGTATGAAAGGGAGACTAGTACAATTGGCGAAGGGATTGAAATAAAATTGATCGAAAAAAAGACTGAAGTAAAAGTGCATGATGGGAGAATTCAGTTATATTATATCAACGGAAGACTATAATTAATTTGTATAATAGGGAGATTGCATTAAAACTGTATGAATAGGAAGATTTCAGTAAAAATGTTTGAATAGGGAGACTGCATGATAGGGAGATTTCTATGAAAATGTGCGAATAAGGAGATTGTGGTAATAGTATATGATCAGGAGATTTTGGTAAGTTTTTATAATAGGAAGATCGAGCGATATTGTAAGATCGGGAGATTGCAGTACAACTGTATGATAGGGAGATTGCAATAAAATGTATGATAGGGAGATTGCAGTAAAACTGTATGATAGGGAGATTATAGTACAATTTTATAATCGGGCAATTACAGTAAGATTTCATAATAGGGAGATTTCAATAATATCTCATGATATGGAGATTTCAATAAAACTGTATGATAAGGGGTCAGTGTCAAGCCTGCCGCCCTTACATTCCCAGAATAACGGGTACTCAATTTGGTAGGCTGGTACGATCTAGGAGGCGTTGGTAATTTTTTTTAAATGTTTCCAATTGAACTACAAATTAAACCGTGGATCACGTGAACAGGAAGCTAGTTTACTAATTAGTGAGCTGCTGCCGCCCCTGGACACTGTCAACCATGTTCACATTGTCCTGTCAACTGGTCATGTACAGTTATCTGCCTCTTTTTTCTCAAATCTGCATGTGCCAACAATGTATTCTCTCAAATCTGCATGTGCCAACATTGTATTCTCTCAAATCTGCATGTGCCAACATTGTATTCCAAACCTACTGTCTCCAAAGTTTACTTAACGATATAAAATCTCTATGCATGATAAGGATAAGTACATGTCTATTATTATTATCCACTCCTACGTCATTATTATCATATACGTCATCTGGAAAGATATCATGATGTTCTCAGCATATATGTCATCTGGAAACATGTCATGATGTTCTCAGCATATATGTCATCTGGAAATATGTCATGATGTTCTCAGCATATATGTCATCTGGAAACATGTCATGATGTTCTCAGCATATATGTCATCTGGAAACATGTCATGATGTTCTCAGCATATATGTCATCTGGAAACATGGCATGATGTTCTCAGCATATATGTCATCTGGAAACTTTCCACGATTATCTCAGTATATATGTCATCTGGAAACATGTCATGATGTTCTTAGGATGTATGTCATCTGGAAACATGTCATGATTTTCTCAGTATATATGTCATCTGGAAACTTTCCATGATTTTCTCAGCATATATGTCATCTGGCATGCCATGATGTTCTCAGCATATATGTCATCTGGCATGCCATGATGTTCTCAACATATATGTCATCTGGCATGCCATGATGTTCTCAGCATATATGCAATACTGTATCCTCTATTATTCAACTTCACTGTTTATATATTGTCCTAGCAGGACATGTCACTTGAGTTAAGAGATGTGACAATATTGTCCTAGCAGGACATGTCACCTGAGTGGAGAGAAGTGACAATATTGTCCTAGCAGAACATGTCACTTGAGTTAAGAGATGTGACAATATCTCTTCTAGGAGGACATGTCACCTGAGTGAAGTGACAATATTGTCCTAGCAGGACATATCACTTGAGTGAAGAGAGGTGACAATATTGTCCTAGCAGGACAAGTCACTTGAGTTAAGAGATGTGACAACATCTCTTCTAGGAGGACATGTCACCTGAGTGAAGAGATGTGACAATATTATTCTAGCAGGACATGTCACTTGAGTTAAGAGAATGTGACAATATTGTTCTAGTTGGACATGTCACCTGAGATATGCCAATATTTATGTCTGCTTGCACTTTCAGAAGTCTTGCGTCCCCGCAGAGATAAACGTTCAAGTGTCGGTAATAGATGTGTAAATATGTTTCCTGTTTGAAGGTTACGATGTGTCGGCAATCTTTATGTGAACTTTAACCTTTGATCTTCATGGTCTAACAGATGAAAATAGAACCCTGATATAATATTGAATAAGCGGCTCACAGACGCACACATCGACAGATGTGCGCACAGTGTTATGTGACATCTAGGACATGTGTTATATTGAACAGAGTTAGGGAAGATTACTTTCTCGGATAGATGTTTTGATTTCAATTTTCTGGTATGTCGAAAAATCTGGTGAAGTTTATAGTACTGATTCGGAAACTAATGTAGGCGTGCTGGATATACATATGTCTATTTATCTAGATGTATGTATCTGTGTCTGTGTTCATGTCTGTTTGTCTCTTCTCTGTCTATCCGACTGCCTGCCTATCTGTCCTTAGTCCATCTGTCTGTCTTTCAGCATGTTTTGTCTCTGCTTGTCTGTCTATATATCTGTATATCTATATGTATGTCTGCCTGCATGTCTCTATCTTTCTTTATGGTTATCTAGCAGTCTGGTTGCATATTTGTCTGTCTTTCTGCCTACCTCCTAATCTACCTGTCTATTCATCCATTGTTCTATGTCTTCCTACCTAGCTACACTCCTTCATCTTACCTGCATATGTATTTTCTCATCTACCAGAATTGTATGTTAATTCGACCCTTAGTTAGTCAGTTCGTCTAACCATCTATAATTATTTTTTGTATGCCTTTCTTGTCTGTCTGTCTTATCTACACCATTTCTCTATCGCCTGTCTTCCTTTGTGCCTAGCCACAAAATTATACACGAACTCTTGCATATAGACATGTCTAGTCTGTATGTCTTGTCTGTGCCATCTCTCTTGTCTTCTTTTGTAACGTGTCTCTGGGTAATTATACGCAAACACTTGCATATAGACATGAAGTTAGCGTGATATTTGAGTAACGTACTATATTATTTTCACTTCACGGAAACCATATTTGAAAACTCATTTTGATTTCACGACTTGTGAAGTAATATAGATTCCATCGATAGAACGTGTCTTAGAAGTCTCTGACACGAATACGCGACCTAAGATCTTTCTGACTAGACTTTGTCATTATTACAGGCACGAACCTATCACAAATACGTGCCTGGACATATATACGTCAGTTAATTAGTAAAGTGATTTCATTTTCACACAGTGACGATGCCATACTTAGATCAGTAATTCAGTATAGTACAAGTAGACGCCTCCACATGTTTCAGTATAGTACAAGTAGACTCCACCACATGTTTCAGTATAGTACAAGTAGACGCCACCACATGTTTCCGTATAGTACAAGTAGACGCCACCACATGTTTCAGTATAGTACAAGTAGACTCCACCACATGTTTCAGTATAGTACAAGTAGACGCCACCACATGTTTCCGTATAGTACAAGTAGACGCCTCCACATGTTTCAGTATAGTACAAGTAGACGCCTCCACATGTTTCCGTATAGTACAAGTAGACGCCACCACATGTTTCAGTATAGTACAAGTAGACTCCACCACATGTTTCAGTATAGTACAAGTAGACGCCACCACATGTTTCCGTATAGTACAAGTAGACGCCTCCACATGTTTCAGTATAGTACAAGTAGACGCCACCACATGTTTCAGTATAGTACAAGTAGACTCCACCACATGTTTCAGTATAGTACAAGTAGACGCCTCCACATGTTTCAGTATAGTACAAGTAGACTCCACCACATGTTTCAGTATAGTACAAGTAGACTCCACCACATGTTTCAGTATAGTACAAGTAGACTCCACCACATGTTTCAGTATAGTACAAGTAGACGCCACCACATGTTTCAGTATAGTACAAGTAGACTCCACCACATGTTTCAGTATAGTACAAGTAGACGCCTCCACATGTTTCAGTATAGTACAAGTAGACGCCTCCACATGTTTCAGTATAGTACAAGTAGACGCCTCCACATGTTTCAGTATAGTACAAGTAGACGTCTCCACATGTTTCAGTATAGTACAAGTAGACGTCTCCACATGTTTCAGTATAGTACAAGTAGACGTCTCCACATGTTTCAGTATAGTACAAGTAGACACCTCCACATGTTTCAGTATAGTACAAGTAGACGCCTCCACATGTTTCAGTATAGTACAAGTAGACTCCACCACATGTTTCATTATTTCACTTGTCTATCTTTGTATATTTCATTTTTATCATGATATAACACACATTCCCACAAATACATCCGCTATACCCATCACACCTAACCCACACGTACAACCGTTATACCCACCACATCTTCCCACACTTACAGCCGTTATACCCACCACATCCTTCCACACGTACAGTTGTTATACTCACCACATCTTCCCACACGTACAGCCGTTATACCAATCACATCTTCCCACACGTACAGCCGTTATACTCACCACGTCTTCCCACATGTGCAGTCGATAGATTTACCTCATCTTCCCACACATACAGCAGTAAGAGATTTTACAACTTTCCACATGTACAGCCATTATACCTATCTCATCTTCTAACACTCAGAGTCGTTAGACCTATCACATTTTCCCACACATACATCCCTTATATATATCACATCCTACCACACGCACAGTCGTTAAATCTACCACACGCACAGTCGTTAAATCTACCACACGCACAGTCGTTAAATCTACCACACGCACAGTCGTTAAATCTACCACACGCACAGTCGTTAAATCTACCACATGGTCCGATCAAGCATTTGTCATTCTCTCAATCTCTGCCACATTGAATACATCTTCATATTTAAGAATATATATATATATGTGTGTGTGTGTTACTTTTCCTCTGTGATTCTTAAAGTGAACGAGTGACATAACTCCCTGATGTTAATAGTTCCCTTATACAAAATCAGTCAATCATATAACCTTATTTCTGGTCGCAAATGAAGTGACTCTCCTGTGATATCCTCGACAGTGTGCAGAATATAAACGACCAACGTGAATATCTTTCAGGAATCTTCAGTTTCTGGAGGAAATCAATCGAGATGTACTTCAACACGTCTGATCTACGAACAATATTATAATAGTTGATGTTTGTGTTTGTGTGAAGGTATAGCTGATGTTTGTGTTTGTATGAAGGTATAGTTGATGTATGTGTTGGTGTGAAGGTATAGTTGGTGTTTGTGTTAAGGTATAGCTGATGTTTGTGTTTGTATGAAGGTATAGTTGATGTATGTGTTGGTGTGAAGGTATAGTTGGTGTTTGTATGAAGGTATAGTTGATGTATGTGTTGGTGTGAAGGTATAGTTGGTGTTTGTGTGAAGGTATAGTTGATGTATGTGCTTGTGTGAAGGTATACAAGGTAATTTGTGGGGTGTCAATACATTGCATCACAATTAAAAAGGGGGGGGTGTTGATAAATGTGATAGAGACCGTCCGCATTATTGACTGGCACACTCACTGCATGGTAACATATCGGGTGTCGAATGGGAATGCACACCCACTGCATGGTAACATATCGGGTGTCGAATGGGAATGCACACCCACTGCATGGTAACATATCGGGTGTCGAATGGGAATGCACACCCACTGCATGGTAACATATCGGGTGTCGAATGGGAATGCACACCCACTGCATGGTAACATATCGGGTGTCGAATGGGAATGCACACCCACTGCATGGTAACATATCGGGTGTCGAATGGGAATGCACACCCACTGCATGGTAACATATCGGGTCTCGAATGGGAATGCACACCCACTGCATGGAAACATATCGGATGTCTAATGTGAATGCGCACCCTATTGCATGGAAACATATCGGATGTCTAATGTGAATGCGCACCCTATTGCATGGAAACATATCGGATGTCTAATGTGAATGCGCACCCTATTGCATGGAAACATATCGGATGTCTAATGTGAATGCGCACCCTATTGCATGGAAACATATCGGATGTCTAATGTGAATGCGCACCCTATTGCATGGAAACATATCGGATGTCTAATGTGAATGCGCACCCTATTGCATGGAAACATATCGGATGTCTAATGTGAATGCGCACCCTATTGCATGGAAACATATCGGATGTCTAATGTGAATGCGCACCCTATTGCATGGAAACATATCGGATGTCTAATGTGAATGCGCACCCTATTGCATGGAAACATATCGGATGCGGTATGTTTAAGACACCATGGATGCGTATCATGGAGAGAAGGTGATATCCCAGGTTAACCCCGTTAAAGAAATCGATGTTTTAGCTGAATATCTTGTCCATGCGCGCTAGAGTTGAACTCTGTAAGATAACCTATGGACTTTGGTGTCAGTGCGTCCACAGTGCGATCAATAAACAATCTCAAATATCTAGACGTCATAGGTATGTGTGTTGGCAGGAAACATGCGATTGATAGCGAGTGTTCTGTGAAAGATATCCTGCTGTTTAGATGTCGATATCTGTCTGTTATTTCTAAGATAAATGCGTTGATGATGGTGATGATGATAACATCCCTCTAGCTCCGAGCAGGCAAATCTTGGCAGCCCATAGCCTTTCTGGAAGAAGCTCATGTGCTTCTCAGTTGTGTAATACAGGCGTCACACAGATACATAACAAGTTGTGTAATACAGGCGTCACACAGATACATAACAAGTTGTGTAATACAGGCGTCACACAGATACATAACAAGTTGTGTAATAGAGGCGTCACACAGATACATAACAAGTTGTGTAATACAGGCGTCACACAGATACATAACAAGTTGTGTAATACAGGCGTCACACAGGCACATAACAAGTTGTGTAATACAGGCGTCACACAGATACATAACAAGTTGTGTAATACAGGCGTCACACAGGCACATAACAAGTTGTGTAATACAGGCGTCACACAGATACATAACAAGTTGTTTAATACAGGCGTCACACAGGCACATAACAAGTTGTGTAATACAGGCGTCACACAGATACATAACAAGTTGTGTAATACAGGCGTCACACAGGCACATAACAAGTTGTGTAATACAGGCGTCACACAGATACATAACAAGTTGTGTAATACAGGCGTCACACAGGCACATAACAAGTTGAAACGCATGGATATGTAAAGGATAGAGGGGGGTGTTATGGATGCATGTTTAATTAGATATTCCTGTACACCAGTATTGCAGGATTGTTACCAAATCCTGCTAGAGACACAGCACGCACATTTGGGCAAACTATGTCATTGTACTTCTGACGAGTTTGTTACCCAGTTTACAGTGATGACACATCTAGCATTCCCCGTTACCTAGGTGTCTGCCACGTAATGATAAGGGGCGCAACTTCCCTTACCCTGCGTGTCTTTGTCTTCCATGGGGAATGTGTGATAGATGACACAAATATGTGATAGATGACACAAATATGTGATAGATGACACAAATATGTGATAGATGATACAAATATGTGATAGATGACACAAATATGTGATAGATGACACAAATATGTGATAGATGACACACATATGTGATAGATGACACAAATATGTGATAGATGATACAAATATGTGATAGATGACACAAATATGTGATAGATGACACAAATATGTGATAGATGACACACATATGTGATAGATGACACAAATATGTGATAGATGACACAAATATGTGATAGATGACACAAATATGTGATAGATGACACAAATATGTGATATATGACACAAATATGTGATAGATGACACAAATATGTGATAGATGACACAAATATGTGATAGATGACACAAATATGTGATAGATGACACAAATATGTGATAGATGACACAAATATGTGATAGATGACACAAATATGTGATAGATGACACAAATAAAAAAATGAGACAAGATGTAACAATGTTTTTTTTTCCCAGAGATGACAGGTTTTCTAACCCCGTCCCCCCCCCCCACCGAACATGTCCTTACTCGCCTGCTTCGACTACACCACGTCCAGAATGAAGACAATGCCCATTCATTATACCCTGGATTAGAATGTACCCTGGATTAGAATGTACCCTGGATTAGAATGTACCCTGGATTAGAATGTACCCCGGATTAGAATGTACCCTGGATTAGAATGTACCCTGGATTAGAATGTACCCTGGATTAGAATGTACCCTGGATTAGAATGTACCCTGGATTAGAATGTACCCTGGATTAGAATGTACCCTGGATTAGAATGTACCCTGGATTAGAATGTACCCTGGATTAGAATGTACCCTGGATTAGAATGTACCCTGGATTAGAATGTACCCTGGATTAGAATGTACCCTGGATTAGAATGTACCCTGGATTAGAATGTACCCTGGATTAGAATGTACCCTGGATTAGAATGTACCCTGGATTAGAATGTACCCTGGATTAGAATGTACCCTGGATTAGAATGTACCCTGGATTAGAATGTCCAGATCTCATTTATTCGTTATGAGTAGAAACAAGAGGTTCACTTGAATAATGTAATAACTGAAATGATATAGCACCGAAGAAAACATGTATTCAGTATCACCTGAGGCCGCTACAAATGTTACTTAGATGTACCCGCCGTATCGTTAATTCGACAAAAACCTGATTTGTATTAAAACTTCTAAACGTCTTAAAAGGAAACTGTAAAATCCTTAACGGATATGAATGTTTAATATAAATACGTGATTGTCAAAATACGGCCCGCAGACGAATTCCGGTCCGTCAAGACATTCCTTATGATCCGCTGGTCAAATCTAAAAGAGCTATATACGCTGGCCACATAGCTCATATACTACTTGAAGTACCAACATTCTACAAACATATTTTTTATTCCATGCTATACGATAAAGACCCAGATCGGCCCAGCAATCCAAAAAGCGTCCCCCCACACGAAAATTTACTATGTGTGACCTCTCACTTATAAAATAATGAAGTTACTTCCCTTTGACCGTATTTCTTCAGTCCCCTATCATCGGTCCACTTTCTCTGTGATCTTTACAAAGAGGCTTGCACAAATGGCGATGTGTAAATTCACAGCTCTATTTCCGTCACTTTGTAGATCATAGTAAGACATTCTTAGCCTTCTCCGGGAGGTCTATTTAGATCAGAGTAAACAAAGGAGTTTTAACCGTGGTTCAGATACAAACGTGTACATACACTTAGTTGTCGGTGCTTGCAGTTCGATCATCAGTCTCGGAAGGAACACTAGCAGGTATATGACACGGTTTAGTAGAAAGAAACAATTATCACATAAACAAGATAGAAATGTGTTATTTTGAGAAAACAACACAGTTACAAGTACATCTTCTATCGTTGATATTATCTCTTTATGTATCTCATTTACATTTGTCTATCGTTTAGTATCTCTTGTCTATCTCATTTACATTAGTTGCCCGTACAGGCATATAACTAAATGAGATCTGGGTACAAAGCCAGAGGAAGATCACAAAAAAGATGGATAGAAAACTCAGGGACATCTTGAACGAAACGATCACAGCACAGCCGAGACAACACATCTGGTCTTGGAATACAAGGTCGAGAATATACCTATCGTTTATTAGTAAATATTGGTTTATGAGATCTTGAACCAGTGCATATACCACTGTTAGAGCAGAAAACAATGGTTTATGAGATCTTGAACCAGTTCATATACCACTGTTAGAGCAGAAAACAGTGGTTTATGAGATCTTGAACCAGTACATATACCACTGTTAGAGCAGAAAACAGCGGTTTATGAGATCTTGAACCAGTGCATATACCACAGTTAGAGCAGAAAACAGTGGTTTATGAGATCTTGAACCAGTGCATATACCACTGTTAGAGCAGAAAACAGTGGTTTATGAGATCTTGAACCAGTGCATATACCACTGTTAGAGCAGAAAACAGTGGTTTATGAGATCTTGAACCAGTGCATATACCACTGTTAGAGCAGAAAACAGTGGTTTATGAGATCTTGAACCAGTACATATACCACTGTTAGAGCAGAAAACAGTGGTTTATGAGATCTTGAACCAGTGCATATACCACTGTTAGAGCAGAAAACAGTGGTTTATGAGATCTTGAACCAGTGCATATACCACTGTTAGAGCAGAAAACAGTGCATTATAAATTCGGGGACAATTGTGCATTGCAGTTTCAATTATCAATGCATGTAGCGCTTGTGCGGCTAAAAAAAAACACCTTCTCTGGATAGAAATGGTCCACATACCTTATTTATCCTACCTCTGACCAAATCCAATAATAATCTTGTTTGGAGAGCTTTAGTTTATTTCTTTGTAGGTATTATTATCATTCATCTTGGTTCTAAGAGATTCAATTGTTGGATGCAGTGTTGTTCAAGGCACACACAAGTATTTAGTTGTCTTCTTCGTTCGTTTTTTAATAACTAACACGACATTGCGTATAATTTCCATTGAGAAGCGTGTAGTACGTTGTGCTAATAGGTTTACAGATGAGATGCGGTTTTGTTTTGCCTTTCGGCTCAATACGTCTGATTTCGGCAAATTCTGGTGAACATGACAATCACTGAACGCGTTCCTGTCTGTCACCAGGCACAGAGTATGTATCAGTTTTACTTAGTGGCAATTTAGCACACACTGTACCCTTGGACTTTACAGTGGCAGTGTGGCACACACTGTACCCTTGGACTTTACAGTGGCAGTGTGGCACACACTGTACCCTTGGACTTTACAGTGGCAGTTTAGCACCCACTGTACACTTGGACTTAACATGCCAAAACTTCACATCCCCCTTTTTTAACATTTTTATACGAGACGTTACAAATGGATTAGGCTTGGGTCTACTACGTCTACCTCATATGAGGAGGTTTCAGCTACTTGAACTTGTGTCTGAAGCATGCAGTTGCGTCTGTGGGTCTCATCAATGTGGGTCTAGACAAACCACCCATGCAACAGAAAACCTTAGTGGATGACATGCCGTTATATTGAGGTTATATTCTTATATAAGCTTCATGGCACGTCATCTATACAATTATGCTTCTAGTGTTTTTATTTTGGTGGTGCAATGCATTTTATGCTTTTTTTGTACACATTTATGTATATGTATGCACTCTCTGTGGTTGGGGGGGGGAGCCAGAGATGTACTGTGCAGCACTGGGGAGGAGGAAACTGACAGCACTGTTTTTTTCCTATGGCTGAGGCCCATCATAGAGGCACAGTGACTCAGCACGTGACAATCATTTTGACTTGAACATATGGTTGCCTGCCTGGAGCAATAGAGAAGTTCGACATAACCAGTAGTCAATTGGTGGCGGGGAATGAGCACAGTGAACCCTATCTTGGCTACAGTGGCTCGGAACAGTACATAGGTTGACACCTACCTTTCTGGTGGTGTGATATTTATTCTCTCGTTCTGACCCAGGGTGGGCCGAAATCCAGACTTCCCGGCAATATAATGCATTTTAATGGCATTGGGTCAAAGTGCATGTGCTCATAGACTGCTGGATCAGCAACAAATCAACCAACCAACCAAAACGTTTATCATATAATTGGACGCTATTCCTCTTTTGACCGCGACCCTTTTCTTGATTGTAAATCTAGTTCAGGTATAGGAAAGTTCTCGACTAGAAAAGTTGGATTAGGGTTGGTTTACTCTGTTAGTCGATGCTTCGGTCACTGAGATCGTGAATACCTCGCCAAAGTTTGAGCCTCTACTCATATTTTCTTCCTACCTGCACGTTATGATATCCTGCCTTTACCTTTTCGCAAAGCATGCTGTAAGATGACGACTGTCGCTATGATTCCAATTTCTCACATAGATATTTAGATTTCGATGTTCTCTAAATTTTACGCTAACATCTCATCCATTCATTGGATTAACGTCTCGGTAGAAATGTTTGCTGTTTTCGCCTTCGTTAGCTTACGAACATGTCAAAATGACAGACCAGACCAGTCGTTGTATTGCAATGCTCTGCGGCAGTGTTGTGGATGTGGGGTGCAAGATATTCAGATAAAGTGTCTGTCTTGTGCAACCAAGTTTTATTCCATCTCAGTCAACACTTTCTAGACACAATCTTCAAATCTTTAGCCAAATTTCTTCTCATGAGCTTTGAGGCAATCAGTGCCTAGAGTGCACCGCGTGAAGGTTCTTATACGTCGTGGTTATGAACTGCACGCGAACGCCTATTCAGCAAAGCGGTTACATTTATTTTAGTGCTGAGACATGTGGGTGTTAGAGTCAATGAAAGAGCAGATCAACTGGCGTCATGCACGATTGTGGCACAGGGCGATAGGGCAATGGATCGAGCTGACGTTTTGAACTCCTTAAGAGATATAGCACACGAGAGTGAGACTAATGTGGATGATGATTCCTTTTCAATCTCCAGGATTAAAGATCAGGGATTGAAATGCGGTGTTGCTTGAAGGTCAACCTTCATAGGACCGATCTGCTAGCAGAAGTGTAATGGCGGATACACTCAAGAAGAGATCGGAGCAACTATGGACGTGTCCAGTTTGCAGTGATACTGATCCGACAACTAACTAACTAACCTATCCTACATCGCCACCTAAGTCATATAGTAACTATTAACAGCAGTAGTATAGTTACGTACACGTTCACAGAAAGAGTATAGAAACATTGTTATAGACATCAATATATTGGTACATCATTACAGGTATTCTATCTGTTTTTTAATAACACGAGTAATAGAAACGATAATTGGCAGAAACAAGGAGATATTTTATGTTAAGAAGTCATTACTTCGAAATTACCTTTTGAACTATATAAAGAACTCCCAAGTTATAGTGAATCCTGTCTGTAATTTCTTCATGTGTGTGATTTAGTTCATGTGTGTGATTTAGTTCATGTGTGTGATTTAGTTCATGTGTGTGATTTAGTTCTTGTGTGTGATTTAGTTCATGTGTGTGATTTAGTTCATGTGTGTGATTTAGTTCATGTGTGTGATTTAGTTCATGTGTGTGATTTAGTTCATGTGTGTGATTTAGTTCTTGTGTGTGATTTAGTTCATGTGTGTGATTTAGTTCATGTGTGTGATTTAGTTCATGTGTGTGATTTAGTTCATGTGTGTGATTTAGTTCTTGTGTGTGATTTAGTTCATGTGTGTGATTTAGTTCTTGTGTGTGATTTAGTTCTTGTGTGTGATTTAGTTCATGTGTGTGATTTAGTTCATGTGTGTGATTTAATTTTCTATTTGATTTATTACATTTATTGTCATCTTTCACTCCGTCGATGTTCCACTCCGTCCACAGCTGATGTTTCTGGTGAAGTCTGTCGTGATATTTAATTACGTATTACACCGATGATAAAGATTAGAGGTACTACGGTATTTGTTACCTTTAGGGACTATCTTTAAGAAAACGAAATAGTTACTCAATACTACAAAGCAATAATATCAACAACGAATGAACAACATAAAATAACGTATAAATAGACTGCACATATCATGTACGAGATAAATGTTTCTCGTAGATAAACAGAGAAAAAACAACAAAGGTAATGTTGTCACTTGCAAAAACATAAACACCCCATCGATGATCAACAACTTAAACAGGTGAAAGAATTCACTTATTTTGGAAGCATCATATCATCAAATGGCCAAAAACTGCAAAGAAATCCAACATAGATGCAACATAGCATACTGGGTCTTGGGGCAGGTGTCTCCTATTTTTAAAAAAACAATTTGAACATGAACACCAAAGCAGTACTATATATTACGATAATTATACCAGCAATGTACTACCAATTTCAAACGTGGACACTAACAACAAACATTTTTTAAAAATAAAAACATGTCACAACAGAAATGCCGTATATATGTGGAATCCTTGGAGTAACAACAGGAGACAATCAGAAACAAACACATAAGAGGACTAACGAACACAATGCCAATCCTGGATTACATCAGAAGACAACAAATTAAGTGGTATTTCGCTTGCTTCCAGACTACCATCAGACAGTATATATATATATATATATATATATATATATATATATATATATATATATATATATATATATATATATATATATATATATATATATATATATATCTATACACTGTGGAACATGTTTGCATTGTGTCGTCAGGGGTAGAAGAGATCTCTGGTGATGGCCTTCCTGTGCACTGTTTGTAAGCTTGTTCCCGTGGCTTCTTTGATTTCTGTGATCCATCA
The DNA here is from genome assembly GCA_034231615.1 of Meghimatium bilineatum. Classification (NCBI taxonomy): domain Eukaryota; kingdom Metazoa; phylum Mollusca; class Gastropoda; order Stylommatophora; family Philomycidae; genus Meghimatium; species Meghimatium bilineatum. Next base: position 64,298,133 of record CM067300.1, read on the forward strand.
TTTACGTGGTCTGCCTCTGGCTTTATAACCGTTATGTCTATATATCATGGCCATTTGTGGCATGCTATATGTCGGTAGTCTGGAAGCGTGTGAAAACCACTTGTTCTGTTGTCTTTTGATGTGTTTCAATACTGGTATTGTTTTGGTTATCTGTATCATGTTATCGTTTCTAATTCTATTTCTTAATGACACTCCGAGTATTCCTCGTAGACATGTCATTTCTGCTGTCACTATTTTTCTTTTGTCTTGTGCTGTCATTGTCCAGGTTTGACACTGGTAGCATAGTGATGGAATAATAATAGTCTTGTAAAATGCAACTTTAGTGTCTATGTTTACATTATTGTTCTTGAAAATACGTGTTATCTGTCCTAGGATCTGGTATGTTTTGTTGCATCTATTTTCTATCTCTTTACTGGTTCCCCCTCACTTAATATAGTGCTTCCTACGCAAGTGAACTCATTTACCTGTTTAAGGTGTTTATCATCGATGGAGATAGTGATATGTCTTTCTTTCTTTGCTATTGTCATTATTTCAGTCTTTTCAATATTAATCTTCATGTTGATTTGTTGACATGTTCTGCGGAGTTTGTTCATATGCTCTTGCGATTGTTCTTCTGATGTCGCTATTAGTACTTGGTCCTCTGCAAAGAGTAGTTCGTTCAATTTATCTTTTATGTTATCTTCTTCGTTGGTACTTGTTTTTTTACAGATGTGGTCGGTATGTGTTATAAAAGGTAGGGCGGGGTGTGGAGTAGGACACACCCCTGGTTAAGTCCTGTTCGAACACATCAGACAGTGCCACTCACAAAGTATTACTATACAGACACGATGGATACGAAACTAGAGGCAGACCATGCAAAGGATGGATTACAGAAATAAAAGAATCAACGACAACAAACATTCATGAAGCACAAATAGTCATCTCCAGAGAACTATTCTATCCCTGACACTGCCAGGCATAAATGGGTATAAAGCGAAAAGAAAAATAAGTAAAAATTACACAGTACAATCTGTAATAATCTATGTATCTATGTAAAAAGAAACTGCAGAACACAATCTATAAAATAATATATGTATCTAATATTTAAATAAACTGCAGTGATGACATATGACTAGTATCTGCCTTTCTCGTAGACGTAGACTTTCTCATTGACGTAGGCGCTTGGGAGAGCCTCGCTCAGGATAGAACAGCATGGCGTTACAGCATTAGAACGGGAGCACTAACAGCGGAAGAATTCAGACAAGAAACTGCAAGACAGAAGCGGACACATAGAAAAGAAAAAAAAACTCAACCTCACACAGATACCTTCTATTGTTGTCAATTCTGTAAAAGAACATTTTGTGCGCGCATTGGACTTGCTAGTCATTTAAAAACGCACTATTAACTTTATTATTTTATTAAAGATCACGACGGACCATAGATGCAATCTGCCTTTCTCGAACCAAAATAATATTCGTTTTAATTTTAGTTAGGTTGTCTTAAATAAGTTCAAACTGGCAAGGTACTACTAAAAACGTGACTTTCAGTATTCCGTTGTTATAAAAATTCATGATTTTCCTGTACCATAGACTTGGACCCTGGTTAGGCCGACTCACAGAAATCTCGTTAGTGTTGACCGACGTTCATTTTGGCACCAGCAGGCAGCAGATTGTGCGAGCTGACTGTGCCGGGTACAGTGGGTTGGTATTTCCACCGAACCCCCTCCACTAAAATGCTCGATACCAATTTCTTCCACCAGGTTTAGTTTTTATTTCAGACTATAGCAGATGATATGTGTACTGTATACACAACTTTCTATCGGATACACCTTGTTTTTCACATTTGATTCCTGTCTCGTGACTTGCGGTTCGAAACTTACAGAGTGTTTTTGTATTCGTTATTGGAGTGATAGGCCCACTTTTGGTATTGTTACTAATTAGGAAATTAGGACACAGTTGTACAGGGTCGTGAATATTCATACCAATGATTATCTAATTTGTGTTAGTGACGTGCAGCTTCTGGTAGTAATGGTAATGAACGAATAAATCATATTCACTGTATGTTGTGCAACATCGATTAAATGTTCGTTTCAATCAAGCATAAATGTCAACATTTGTTACCTCTGACTATTTGTCTGTGTCAACTATGTAAAACTATTTGGCATATTTACAAACATTTTAGTTATTCTAGTCAATTGTCTAGTCAAATGTTTGTATTCATGATTATTGTATCGCGTTATTTTAGGTAGTTTTAATTCTTTATCTATATTGCATGATCTGCGTGTATTACTATTTCTTATTATATATTTGCACAAATTTGTTTCTATGTATATTTACACTAATTTGTTCGTATATTTACGCCACTTGTTTCTGTTTATATTTACACGAATTATTTATGTGCATGTTTACACATATTTATTCCTATGAATATATGTACACTAGTATGTTTCTCTTAATATTTCTAGCTCTTTAATTTCTATCTCAAGTGGTTCTTGTTCTATCTCTAACGGTTCTCGTTCTGCCTGCAGAGGTTCTCGTTCTATCTTCAGTGGTTCTCTTTCTATATGTAACAGCTCTCGTTCTGTCCGCAGTGGTTCTCGTTCTATCACTGCGATAATCCGTGTTGTAAGAAATAGCTAGCAAGGCGTTGGCGCTGGTTCGCTCTCCAAAACCAATAGAGCCATAGTAGCCCAAAAGTATAATTCTGACGATGGAAATGTGTGGACAAAGTCCACGGATGTCGCAGTCAAACTGCACCACAACACAGCATCAGTTCTCTGGACTACATCCAGGTAATCGACAGGAGTATGAGAACAAGCAAGCCGAAGTCAATCAATTTCGTTTTGGTAAATCGATAATTTACAGTGGAAAATTTCTTCCAAAATTCTGTGTATGACTGCTATCATTCTGGTGATGTTTTAATGCCAAATCTCAAAGTATTTCTCTCACATCTTCTCAAGGTACTCAAGGTTAAATCCACCATTCTGCATATTACAGTCTCACGGTATGAATTCAATGATTTTCAAATCCACAAGTATATAGAGAACACTAACAGGCTGCAATTTTCAAACTAAATCAATAAAGTGTCCATTCAAGTTGTTGTCAATGATCGTGTGCATGCTGTTTTATTAATGTAATTTTATGTTCAACACAGTTCTTCTGTGACTTTACTGATTATCATGGTGTTTATTTTTCGGATCTTTATATAAAGTCCGTATACTTTACTTGATGTATCGATTTTACTTATTAGTCTTTGCAGTTCATGATAGCTACGTCTATACTGCTATAATACGTAACCTAGCTTGTCTATGTTACTACTGCCTGTAGTGTGTCTATAAAACTATTTCTAGCTTGTCGATAATACTACCTCTAGTTTGTCTATACTACTACCTCTAGTTTGTCTATAATCCTACCTCTAGCTTGTCTATAATACTACCTCTAGCTTGTATATAATACGAGCTCTAGCTTGGAGCTTGTCTATAATACTACCTCTAGCTTGTCTATAATACTTCCTCTAGCTTGTCTATAATACTACCTCTAGCTTGGAGCTTGTCTATAATACTACCTCTAACTTGTCTATAATACTACCTCTAGCTTGGATATAATACTACCTCTAGCTTGTCTATAATACTACCTCTAGCTTGGAGCTTGTCTATAATACTACATCTAGCTTGTCTATAATACTACCTCTAGCTTGGATATAATACTACCTCAAGCGAGTCTATAATACTACATCTGACTTGTCTATAATACTACATCTAGCATGTCTATAATACTACATCTAGGTTGGATATAATACTACCTATAGCTTGTCTATAATACTACATCTAGGTTGTCTATAATACTGCCTCTAGCTTGTCTATGATACTATCTCTAGCTTGGAGCTTGTCTATAATACTACCTCTAGCTTTTTCTATAATACTACATCTAGCTTGTCTATAATACGACATCTAGCTTGTCTATAATACTACATCTAGCTTGGATATAATACTATCTCTAGCTTGTCTATAATACTACATCTAGCTTGGATATAATACTACCTCTAGCTTGTCTATAATACTACCTCTAGCTTGTCTATAATACTACATCTAGGTTGTCTATAATACTACCTCTAGCTTGTCTATAATACTACATCTAGCTTGGATATAATACTATCTCTAGCTTGTCTATAATACTACCTCTAGCTTGTCTATAATACTACATCTAGCTTGTCTATAATACTACATCTAGCTTGGATATAATACTACCTCTAGCTTGTCTATAATACTACATCTAGCTTGTCTATAATACTACCTCTAGCTTGTCTATAATACTACATCTAGCTTGTCTATAATACTACATCTAGCTTGTCTATAATACTACCTCTAGCTTGGATATAATACTACCTCTAGCTTGGATATAATACTACCTCTAGCTTGTCTATAATACTACATCTAGCTTGTCTATAATACTACATCTAGCTTGTCTATAATACTACCTCTAGCTTGTCTATAATACTACATCTAGCTTGTCTATAATACTACATCTAGCTTGGATATAATACTATATCTAGCTTGTCTATAATACTACCTCTAGCTTGTCTATAATACTACATCTAGGTTGTCTATAATACTACCTCTAGCTTGTCTATAATACTACATCTAGCTTGGATATAATACTATCTCTAGCTTGTCTATAATACTACCTCTAGCTTGTCTATAATACTACCTCTAGCTTGGATATAATACTACCTCTAGTTTGTCTATAATACTACATCTAGCTTGTCTATAATACTACATCTAGCTTGTCTATAATACTACCTCTAGCTTGTCTATAATACTACATCTAGCTTGTCTATAATACTACATCTAGCTTGTCTATAATACTACCTCTAGCTTGGATATAATACTACCTCTAGCTTGGATATAATACTACCTCTAGCTTGTCTATAATACTACATCTAGCTTGTCTATAATACTACATCTAGCTTGTCTATAATACTACCTCTAGCTTGTCTATAATACTACATCTAGCTTGTCTATAATACTACATCTAGCTTGGATATAATACTATATCTAGCTTGTCTATAATACTACCTCTAGCTTGTCTATAATACTACATCTAGGTTGTCTATAATACTACCTCTAGCTTGTCTATAATACTACATCTAGCTTGGATATAATACTATCTCTAGCTTGTCTATAATACTACCTCTAGCTTGTCTATAATACTACATCTAGCTTGTCTATAATACTACCTCTAGCTTGTCTATAATACTACATCTAGCTTGTCTATAATACTACATCTAGCTTGTCTATAATACTACCTCTAGCTTGTCTATAATACTACATCTAGCTTGTCTATAATACTACATCTAGCTTGGATATAATACTATATCTAGCTTGTCTATAATACTACCTCTAGCTTGTCTACAATACTACCTCTAGCTTCAGTCTTTCTAAGATTATATGAAATATGTATTTGTTTTCTCCTTCCGTATAGTGGTCTACCACTTGTGTATAAAATATCTGTATAATTTCATGTGAAGATTTTTCTGTGAAGTTCTATCGTTACACCTCTTCGATCCATTATAAAAATCGATGAAACGAGAGTATCGATTGATAGATTGCTAAACGTGCACATTGCGTGTGTAACACTCACTGACACACGCTCGTATCTACAGAATCGTTCATTAATTAAGGCAACTACACGGAAACAGCACACATCGCGGTCTCTATATTCATGTGATAATTACGATTACATCCCCCATGTTTCTCGTGCACATATTCATCGATTTTCTGATCACCTGGACTCTACGTTAGATCTGATTCTGGGATCGTGGCAAGATGCACATCCAATTTTGGATGTGTTATAATCGCAATGTTGTGGTTTTGAACTCGTGTGGCCTGTCATGACAGCAGTCATTAAATGAGTTATCTATAAACATGATTTGTGAAATTTGAGAGCGTAAAGAAAACAACAAATTTAAATCACAGTTTATTGTTTACTTGAGCAGCAGGGCTGCCCAGCAGACCACGTATGGGGAGGGGGTGCACTCCTACGAGGCTAGATCCCCCGGGACGTATATATATATATATATTCATGAATAGATTTATAAGTCTGGGGGCGGGGAATCTAGTCTGGGATGCCTAACCCCCCCCCCCCATATGTGTTTGCAATGTTGTCATTTGTGGACGCCTTCAAAGAATGAAAGAGTACATGACCATTCTATGCTCGCCCGTAGATAGAAGGTTCAAACACCCACTTTTCTAAACAGCTATGCACTATTTTTACTAGTGTTTATTTGGGTGGGGGGGGGCATAATAGTGCCCCCCCCCCCGCATACACTGAAGACGATGTACATCCCTGGCGATGTCATTGTTTCTCAAACTGTGTAATACATTACCTCCCTGTATTAAAGAATATATAAATCTGCGCCCCTTTTGTGCAAGTTATGTATACATGAGCACCTTTTCGTTATTTATGGTACAGGTCTACGCCCCAGCACATACCGGTATTTATTTATATTAATGTTATTCTCTAGTGTTACTAAATAAATAATCTACAAATCAAGGGCAGAGTCTGGGCACACACAATCAAGGACAGAGTCAGGGCACATGTAATCAAGGACAGAGTCAGGGCACATGTAATCAAGGGCAGAGTCAGTGCACATGTATTGAAGGACATATTCAGGGCACATAATACATATTTGCAGTAATAAAATGATTATGTGTGTAGAACACTCACATACCGTGCACTGCCTATGTACACTTAACATCATAAAGTTACAAGAAAATTAAAAAACAGAACAAAAGCGATCATATAAAGAATGGATTACAGGAACGTAGAAACAATGTATGTGGTCAAAAATATTGAAATATAGATAATAAATAATTCAACAGCACAGATGGAATGAACGCATCATCTGAACTACATCATGCAGGAACTATATTAGAACTACATGAACTATAGTAGGACTACATCCTGCTGGAACTATATTTGCACTACGTCCTGCTGGAATTATAGTAGAACTACATCCTGCTGGAACTATAGTTAAACTACATCCTGCAGCAACTATAGTAGAACTTAATCCTGTTGAAACTGTAGTAGAACTACATCCTTCTAGAACTATAGTAGAACTTCATCCTTCTAGAACTATAGTAGAACTACATCCTGCTGGAACTATAGTTGAACTAAATCCTGTTGGAACTACAGTACAGTTGAACTAAATTCTTTTTCATTGTTAGAGCATAAATGCAATGCTGACATACACAAAATATATACAATGCATAAGATGGCCGAATTGATATAGACCGAAAATGTTGTACGCACGCTTGAGAAATGTACCCCAATGCTGAAATGTACCCTACTGAATGTTGAGGACAAACGACTGGCTGGCGGACAGGAGTAATGTTTAAAGGATTTTCTCAAAAGGTTCTCTAGAATTCTACATCAACTAAGTCATCTTCTGGGAATCTGTCTTTCAAAATCGACAACTGACAATCAGCAAAATACCAACAAAATGTACCCTCGTTGAAAAACATCAGATTGTGGGTGCACATAGAAAAGTGTATGTCGAAAAAATTATAGAAAACAGAAACATACAGTGACACACATACAGATACCCAAATCTGAATATGAGTGCCCTAAATGTGGAAACAGCATTATTTGACAGAACTGACTTTCCAATATTATTGTCGTTATCCTACAATACAAATAATGACATCATATACACGGTCATTAGTTCTACACGATGTCATAAATATAGTCATTAGGTCTAGACGATTTTCGTTTTTGTTGGTCAGCTGTGTCTTGCAACAAGATAAAACTATGGTCTTCAGTTGTTGCACGTATGCAGATAGTTGCACATATTGACTGGTCAGACAGCAATTGCAACATTCCGTAAATTATTGTCTAGAAAGTTTGCACTGTGAAAATTATTTATGGCTTGTTCTCTATGTTATATGTGCTTAATGGGATGTTAATAACTGTAAACGATCTAAAGCTTAACAATTTGTCTGCTATCTGAAGAAAGAAAAATGCATACCTTGATGTGATTAAATTAACGATTTTTCTTTATAGCAGTACGGATTATACATTACGCCACAGAGGCTGTAGAATTGTGGTTGTTGTAACTTATTATTTTGTTGTTTATTGGAAAGCATGACATCATGACATCGTTAACAAGCATTCGGCATCTTCATTATCCTCATCAGGTGCCGTGCCGTCTAGTGCAGGCGTTTATGGATCTCTACAATTATCGATTTGCAGAATCTTTTACTACGATCGTTGTTTCCCCGTTAATATGTATGTATAGGTATATACTGTTCACAAGTAGAGAAGTACTTTTTTGCAGTTACTTTAATAACAGATATTCACTGTTTGTACGTCATTCAATCTATCAACTGTGTCCACGTGGTCTTTAACTGTTGATATCTATATATAGGAAGATCATGGTAGACTAGGTGATAGTGAGCTTGATTGGTATCTCCGGGCTACAGCGTGCAAGGTTCGAAACAACGTCAGGCCAAACAAATACATCCAGGTTGTGATGTCTCTATTGACACAACCACTCATCCAGTCGTATCAGCTGTAAATGAGTACTTGACGCATGAGTATGGGGAGGTAAAGACAGTAAGGAAGGGAACTGACCACCTCACTTAATAGTTGCTGCGGCTTAGTACATGAAGAGGTATCTTCATCCCCGATGGCAGGTTTCTGCCATGGTTGAAACATATATATATATCTGACTCGGAAACTGCTCAGTTGTTAGTGCACTGCATTTCTACGCGGCTGGCACAGATTCGAATTTCCATCCAACTACCCAACTAAATAAATGAAAGTACACGAGCTAAGATCAAAGTGATTTCCATTCGACACTAAAGACGACGTGTGCAATGTTAGACCAAATCGTCCATATGTGTACCTTATGCCTATGAACAGGGCCGGATTTAGACTTGATAGGGCCCTAATCTATTTGAAATATGGGGCCCTAAGCTATTTGAGAATGAATCCATTTAACAATTAATAATATATAGACAGTGTAATGAAAAATATTTGGGGCCCCTAATAGCGTGGTGGCCCTAAGCTATAGCATGTTTAACTTATAGGTAAATCCGGCTCTGCCTATGAACAGCTGTATACCTTTTGTCTATGCAAATATCTGAACTAACATTGTGTATACATCAACGTTTTTTAGCGGGGGATCGTACAAATGTTATTCTTGGAGCGTGTCTATCTACACGTACTCAATCGAATCAATCGTGTATATTTAACTGTTTCACTCCGTGTTGCCGAGTAATCGGCTCGACTGTTTCTCGAAGTACCACAGAGTCACCTATTCTTAGATCTCGGATTCTCAATTATTATATTAAATACAATAAGGTCTAGACAGAACTTCTCAATCTTTTCAGATGACCAGCTAATATAGATAATCCCCCTTATAGATAATCCCCCTTATAGATAATCCCCCTTATAGATAATCCCCCTTATAGATAATCCCCCTTATAGATAGATAATCGTTAGTGCTCGTAAGAATTTTAAATCACATGGAGGTAAGACATATCCTAATTAGATCACTAAGGTGGTATGTTCATCATCGTAGTTCTCAGATATATAATTCTTGTTCTAGAAGTCATACCTCTTATTCTAAATTGTGCTAGCTTGTATCAGTTTAAATCTAAATTGTGCTAGCTTGTATCAGTTTCAGTCGAAATTGTGCTAGCTTGAATTAGTTTCAATCTAAATTGTGCTAGCTTGAATTAGTTTCAATCTAAATTGTGCTAGCTTGAATCAGTTTCAGTCTAAATTGTGCTAGCTTGAATCAGTTTCAATCTAAATTGTCCCATCTTGGGTAAGGAAAGAAGAGAAAGGTTTTGCCGAGTAAATGAATTTTCCTTCTTTCGTGGACAATTCACTTATTTGTTAGAGATTGTGTTGCCTTTTGTCTGGAAAAACTGTAAGCAGAGATTGGATACCAGCTAAAGGGGATACCATACGGAATTCGTATCGTACTTCCTAGTGTGTCATGTGACGTATTCCTTCCAGAACGTTGTCTTCCCAATGAACTCTCTGAACCTCTCTCTGTCTTGGGCGATGTGGCTTGCATTTTCTAGCGATGTATTCATATTATCTTTAATGTCGTCAGTCCATCGTCTTCCTGGTCTGCCCCTTCTCCTCTTCCCAGGTACTCTTCCCTCCATTATTTGTCTTTCTAAACAGTTATGTCTCTTTATATGACCAAACAGGCGTAGTTTTCTTTTTGTTATTGTGTTTAGTAACCAACTCTCTGGAATATTCAGTGTGTTTATAATATCTGAGTTTCTGATTTTAGTTAGTTTAGTGAGTTTCTGATTTTAGTACTTCCTAGTACTAAATAAAATATAATTTCTGAAGAATGTGTTTGAACCCCGAACCAACACTCTTATATTTTATCTTTAAAATATAAACTTTTTAATCTCAATCTTCAGCCTTAATCTTTTTTCATTCAATCCACTATATTTGTGACTCAGTTTTTGTATACTAATCAAATGTCTGCGTTTATGCATACCTGTCTCAGAAATGATATACATGTATCATATATTTCCACTCATATATTTGTAATCACGTTTGTTTTCATTGATACACATTGGTAGCGTATCCTATTCAGGATCGTGGTAGCCATCAAACTTTATTTTTCACTGTAGTAATTTTCAGGCAATATAAACACGTTCAGTAGTTTGCCGTTGATTTATGAACGGCCCGGATGCACATCTGCCTGTGCGAGGATCGAACTCGCTATCTTGACTGTCACAGAGGCGCTCTGTACCACTCCCCCACCAAACTGGACACTAATATAGTTGTTGTAATCAAATGTGTTTATGTGGCACAACAGCATGATTGAACCCATCATATGTCAGAAAAAATACCCTAGGAAATAATTAACAGTATAAACATAATCACGTCTTGAAAAAAAGCCATACACAATGTCACAAGGTAAAAAAATGTCCGGTATATGGCGTGTTGTTAATATCAAAGTTCGATGTTAATTCATGAGTAAGGACGCAAAGACGTAGTAAAAATTGTATTCTTAAAATCAAAGTTGGACAGGAAATTACCAAGATGATTCTGTTCTTTGACATTGATATGGTTAAACTAGATCAAAGAGAGATGGTCCGTCTAGAGTTTACAATTATCTTCCTTGATGGTTTTGTTGCGATCAATTTTTAGAGAAGAAAATTATTTTTACAGTTTTTGGAATAGTAATGATGTATGTCTGTTGTTGTATTGGAATAGTAAAGATGTATGTCTGTTGTTGTATTGGAATAGTAATGATGTACGTCTGTTGTTGTATTGGAATAGTAATGTTGTATGTCTGTTGTTGTATTGGAATAGTAATGTTGTATGTCTGTTGTTGTATTGAAATTGCTATCATAAGCATATGTGATAATAGTAATAATAAACCTATAACCCATCAGAGTCGTAGGGCTGTCATATTGGCAGAGTCGTAGGGGTGTCACATTGTCAGAGTCGTAGGGGTGTTACATTGGCTGAGTCGTAGGGATGTCACATTGGCAGAGTCGTAGGGCTGTCACATTGGCAGAGTCGTAGGGCTGTCACATTGGCAGAGTCGTAGGGGTGTCACATTGTCAGCGTCGTAGGGGTGTCACATTGTCAGAGTCGTAGGGCTGTTACATTGTCAGAGTCGTAGGGGTGTCACATTGTCAGCGTCGTAGGGGTGTCACATTGTCAGAGTCGTAGGGCTGTTACATTGTCAGAGTCGTAGGGGTGTCACATTGGCAGAGTCGTAGGGGTGTCACATTGTCAGCGTCGTAGGGGTGTTACATTGTCAGAGTCGTAGGGCTGTTACATTGTCAGAGTCGTAGGGGTGTCACATTGTCAGAGTCGTAGGGCTGTCACATTGGCAGAGTCGTAGGGCTGTCACATTGGCAGAGTCGTAGGGATGTCACATTGTCAGCGTCGTAGGGGTGTTACATTGTCAGAGTCGTAGGGGTGTTACATTGTCAGAGTCGTAGGGGTGTCACATTGTCAGAGTCGTAGGGCTGTTACATTGTCAGAGTCGTAGGGCTGTCACATTGGCAGAGTCGTAGGGCTGTCAAATTGGCAGAGTCGTAGGGCTGTTACATTGGCAGAGTCGTAGGGCTGTTACATTGTCAGAGTCGTAGGGGTGTTACATTATCAGAGTCGTAGGGCTGTCACAATGGCAGGGTCGTAGTTGTGTCACATTGAGACATTTCACGCAGAAAGGTCACGAATCTCTATTCTCTACCATCCTGTTGAGTTTGACAATTTCACATCCTGTTCAGTTCTCGATATTATCCAACCATTTCTTCTTCTGCCACCTCGTCTTTTTCTACCCTTCACCGTATCTTCAAGATCATCTCTTGTCTTCGAGGGCAGGTTAATAGAGATATGAATCATGCCACTGGGCCTCAATTAGAAACCAGACAAGGGAAGCAGTTTCACCTGGTCCTAGATATGATTTTCATATGTGTCTATGTGTGCCTATTTGTGCATATATGTGTCTATATGTGTCTATATGATTTAAATGTTCATCGTTTGGCTACTTGAAGTTGCCCTATGTCAAGGTTTGGCAACATACGGCCATAAGATCAGATTCTTCCAGAATATATATTTTTACAGAAACGTAAGCACATTGAAGATTAATACAACATGTGCCTTACTCTGATTAATGAGTCATATAAAGATGTGGCTTACTCTGATTAATGAGTCATATGTGTACTTGGAATTGTCTGTCACACTCTGGACATGTGTGCGAGGAGTCTGTGGGACATTGAGCAGCTTTTACTGTACTTCTATCGCGTTCTTGTTGCGCAGCATGATGTCCGAGTTTCTCTGCAACTGCTGCACTACTCTTGATTCTGTGACGCCAGCCGGATCTGTCTTGTGCAAAAGTACCCCATGAGTTTGTCATGATTCTTGATTACAAACTGGCCTCCCAGCACGTGGGGCATTCACATAAGTGCTCCACCCTCTATTACAGCAGCCATCGGACTCGATGATGTCTCGAATCTAATGCCGCCGAAACGGACGTCGACATCATGGCACAACTCTGGCCCTTGCGACATGTTTCTTTGTTGTTTTGTTCCCGTAACTAGTTCAAGCACAACGTCGGCTTGTCGGAACAACATGGTAACTGTTATCGAAGGTTACGACTACGGGATTGTATAGATGACGTGCCATGAAGCTTCTATAAGAAGATATCCTCAATATAAAGGTATGTCATCCACTAAGGTTTTCTGCTGCATGGTTGGTTTGTCTAGTGAGCCATTGGTGAGACCCATAGACGCAACCGCATGCCATGAGTTTGTGTCTATTGTTAAATGAGTCAGTGATGTCTTAAAAGTGTCTTTACAATGCTTCTTTTGTCCTCCTGCTTTGCGGGAGTCCGTATGAGTTTGAAGTGTGTTTCAGGATTACGGAGACTGTCAGAGACATTAAGATATGTTGGAGAAAGTAGATAATGAGGCCATGAGAGAAGTTCTAGACTGAATCAGGGAAACATCTATCAGAGAAACATCTATCAGAGAAACATCCATCACAGCCATGCGATATCGTCTAGACCTAACCAGCATCAAAGGAAGACATCGATAGCGCAGGTGAAATACTATTTTGAAGTCGCCAACAATGCACATCGTTCTTTAATCTACACTAAAGAATTATAAAGACAATTTAATAACGCTATGTCACATAAAGTATTTAGTGCTGTAGGTGTCGTCCGCCCATTTATGTCACATAAAGTATTTAGTGCTGTATGTGTCATCCGCCCATCTATGTCACATAAAGTATTTAGTGATGTAGATGTGGTCTGCCCATTTATGTCACATTAAGTATTTAGTGATTTAGGTGTCATCCGCCCATTTATGTCACATAAAGTATTTCGTGCTGTAGGTGTCATCCGCCCATCTATGTCACATAAAGTATTTCGTGCTGTAGGTGATGATGACCATTTGCTAAATTTCTACTACATTTCTCCAACTTTCTGCTATGCACTTGGTTTTTTCTTGCATCTGTCACGTGAAAAAAGAATCTTTAGTTAAATGTCCTACTTTAGTTGTTCATGTGCTTTACCAAGGAAGACTATATTTCGTGTTTTAATATTTCAAACATTCACACAAGCATACATATATACACACATACATACACAATAATACATACCCAATCATAATTCTATTCATACATACACACACATACATACACAATCAATATAACACGCTTACGTACCAAACCACTCACACAAATAAGGACTCACAGCACAAGAGACCACTGACACGCCTACATACGGGACCAGTGGCTGACACGCGCACACACGGGACCAGTGCTACAAGAAAGAGATTAACATAATGATCTTCGTGGCTTAGTGGTTAGTAGAGGCCGTCAGCTTTAAAGAGCCATATATACAAAAATATACCACAGAACACCATTTATATACATAAAAATATACAACAGGCCACCGACACTTATATATACATAAAAATAGACCACAGGCCACCGATACATATATACAAAAAATAGACTACAGACCACCGACACATATATACAGAAAATATACCACAGGTCACCGACACATATATGCAAAACATAAACTACAGACCACCGACACATATATACAAAAAATAGACTACAGACCACCGACACATATATACAAAAAATAGACCACAGGCCACCGAAAAACACATCTGGAACTGGTCTTATTTTTGTTTGTCTAGTTTCCTGCCAAAGAACACTGCCACCGGAACAAATACTATATGATCTTCCCAACCTTGCTGTTCTTTGAGTAACGTTCTTCCCAACCTTGCTGTTCTTGAAGTAACGTTCTTCCCAACCTAGCTGTTCTTGAAGTAACGTTCTTCCCAACCTTGCTGTCCTTGAAGTAACGTTCTTCCCAACCTAGCTGTTCTTGAAGCAATGTTCTTCCCAACATTGATGTTCTTGGAGTAACATTCTTGCTTACATGAAACAGTACTGATGCATTGCTACGTCTCAATGATTAACGATTAATGTCTATTTCAGATTCTTGCCGACTGTCAATGATAATTGATTACGGTTGATTCTCAATAATTACTACGAGCGTAATTATGGTCGATTCTAAGCAATTATTGATTATGGTCGTGTTTTGGAGATTACTATGGCTGATTTTTCTATGATTAATTATTATAATCGAATCTCAGTGATTACTGATTATGATCAATTTAAATTGTTACTAATTATGATAAGTACTGTATGATTACTGATTGTTGTCAATTCTCAATTATTACAATGATTACTAATTCTGGTTCATTCTCAATGATTACTGATTATGGTCGAATCTAAATAATACTGATTGTGGTCGATTATCAATGATCAATGATTATTGTAGATTTTCATTAATTACTGATTATAGGGGATTCTTAATGAGTACTAATTACTGATGTGTATTGAATTTCTATAATTACTATTTAATTCTAACTTATCAATGATTAATTAAAATAGTGGTTAATTGTTTACTCAATAAAACCTCGTTAAATTCCACACAGCCGTGTACTACTTACACGTTTCGGCTTATAGTTATTCTCCAGTTTATCGGTCGCACTGTGGCGATAGGATGTTATTCTGAGATTAGTTGCTTTCTCTGACCCACTTGATATCAGATGAATAAAAAGAATGAAAAAAGATGAAAGAATTGAATCAGATAAATAAATTATTCCAGCCGTTGGATATCAATTATATCTGGGAAATGCGTGTGTCTTCAAGCGTGACAAGTTAATGCTTCAATGGCTGCCACATAAATATAGAATAACATTGCAAAATAGAAGACAATTATTTCTTAGGATTCCAGAAATCCAAATCTCAAGTATGTATTTTCGATGATTATCTGTGTATTATCCTCGAGTTCCTAGTTTCTTGTTAATAATCGACAATACAGTGACATTCTTCCTCTTCTTCTTTCGTCTGACATGAACCTACAACTGACATTAACTTCATGAATCTACATTTATTCTCATACACATCCCGTTTCTGATGAAGCTGTATGGATACATTGTTGGTTGATGTTTCATGTGTGTATGCCGGAGGTCTTAGTGATTTGATTGTCTACAGCCCGACTTCTATTGTCTCTCAATGCGTGGTTCATGTATTTTCTGTATGGCGGTTACTTTGTAGAAAGTTGTCATTACTGCTATTCTGTAAGTCCCCAAGTTCTGTGCAGACTCTTCCAGTGTCTCAGTCTAAAGGTGTGATATTATCTGTGCATCCTAGTTTTCGTGTATGTTCATGTCTGTACCGAAGTCTGTGTTGTATCGTATTTGGGTTCTCTTTTCTTGACCGTTAGTTGTTTCTTGAAAAAAGGTCCCGTACGTGGATAATTGTTCTTGTTATGTGCTTCATTATTTTGTTTTGTTTCATATAGATAGCTTGGTATTCACAGTAACCTTTTTACTTCATTCAGGGTTTGTCATTTGTTCGTGTGGTTACTTTCATTCAGGGTTTGTCATTTGTTCGTGTGGTTACTTTCATTCAGGGTTTGTCATTTGTTCATGTGGTTACTTTCATTCAGGGTTTGTCATTTGTTCGTGTGGTTACTTTCATTCAGGGTTTGTCATTTGTTCGTGTGGTTACTTTCATTCAGGGTTTGTCATTTGATCGTGTGGTTACTTTCATTCAGGGTTTGTCATTTGTTCGTGTGGTTACTTTCCATTTTGTCGAACATCATCTGATATTTTGATTATTTATAAATGTAATATTGTGTAATAATTCATTATCAATAGAAGTAAACATACTAAAATGTTAATAGAATCCATACTGTTATATGCTAGTGAAGCATGGACAATTGACAATATTGCAAGAGAACATGTGGATGTCACAGAGATGTGGTTTTATAGAAGAATGTGGAAAATATCATGGTCATCTAAAAAGAGTAATGCTATAATTCTACAATTGGTCAACTCAAATAGAGAACTTATTAACTGTATTAGAAGACGACAATCACAGTTTCTGGGTCATGTCATGAGAAGAGGTGGGTTGAAAAACATCGTAACAACTGGAAAGATCGAGGGTAAGAGAGACAGAGGAAGACAACGTGAGAAAATGTTGGATGGCCTGAAAGCCTGGCATGATGCAAAATCATCAGAAACTATATTTATATGTATAACAAATAGGGGATGTGGAGAGACATGATCGCCTACGCAAGAAGGCATGGTACCTATGAATGACTGAATGATTATATTTAATGTGTGCCATGTCTACATAGTTCAAGATTCATTCGCGATTTGCTTCATTCCAGAAGGTGGTATCATACCCCGTTAGTCAAGCTTGGCATTTATTTTCTGTCCCATTACATGAATCATTGGCTTCCATGGCAACGACCCATGTCGGAAGTCTATCATTACGTAGGTTATTTGGGAGTTGTTTTCAGGTTGAATTATGATGTGTCATGCAGTTGAAATAACTATCATCATTAGTGTTGTCCCTCAACTTTCAAATATCGCTGACACTTACGCATGAACATGGCGCCACCATTTAGTTAGTACATTTTTACTGATTGCGGCAAAAACAGAACTACATCACGGCTGTTTGTGGCGTTAGCTGTAATGTCAAGGATAAATGTAATATCACAAACAATAGCTGTGTTCGAGTAAAGATAAACATTTCAAATAAAAACGATATCTGTGTTGAAGTGAAAATAAACATTTCAAATAAAAACGATATCTGTGTTGAAGTGAAGATAAACATTTCAAATAAAAACGATATCTGTGTTGAAGTGAAAATAAACATTTCAAATAAAAACGATATCTGTGTTGGAGTGAAAATTTGCTGTTCTTGTTGTGAAAATTGCATACTAACTGCTGACACAGAAATACAGATTTTTGTTTCAAATAAATGTCCTTAAGGCAAATTGTAGGTATTTCCTATAGAGAGCGTGTGACAATTTGTAGGTATGTCTTATGATGTGCCAACGTGTAGGTATTTCCTATAGAGAACATGTGCCAATGTCCACGTATTTCCTATAGAGAACTTGGGACAAACGTGTACGTAAGGAATAAATAAGATTCTTGCAAGCACAAACACACAAAAATCCACTAGCTTAAGCAGTAAAACGACGACAACTTGCAATTTATGGGCATATGAACCATCATGGTTGCCTGTCAAAACTTGCAATGTTTGGGCACATGAACGATCATGGTTGCATGTCAATACTTGTAATGTTTGGGCATATGAACCATCATGGTTGCCTGTCAAAACTTGCAATGTTTGGGCATATGAACCATTATGTTTGCCTTTAACAAATGATGTTTCATGAAAACATATAAACAAAACAGAAAAATACAACGAAAATCATGGATAGACAAAATGAAAGATTGAGTAAAATTGGATAATTCCACTCATGTAACCATTCATCTTCAATAAAGGGGATCGTTGGATGTACGTACTCCGTGGTGCACCAACTGTGGTACCACTAGGAGCTCATAACGTCGTTATAGTTTGTTTTGTTTTTTAAATTGAATTTTGATCGCCGTAAACAAGGGTCATAACTCATGTACAATATCCCCATAACAATAATTAATGCAAACAATGTGCATTGTTTCTTTTGATCCTCGGAAATTACATGCAATGCAGATCTTATATACTTTTTGTAATTCAGAGGTTATCCAGAGCTCGTTTCTTACAGAAACGATTCCTATTTTCAGTAGGTACGCAAGGAATTGTGAAGAAGCGAACTGTTCAGAGGTAATAAAAACATAACTGTATAGATGAAGTGTTTCCACAGGAGCTTTTCCAGCTTCGCTGTAAAGTAGACATTTTATCTATTAGCTGTGTGCTGTTGTATAGTGGTTGTCATGTTCGGCGCGGGTGACTTGCTGTTGTATAGTGGTTGTCATGTTGGGCGCTGATGACTTAGTCCTACATACCTCCCAAATTCGATCATGGAATGTAGAAGTGAAGTGAGAAAACAAATATATTTACAATTGCAGATGAATTTGGTCTAGAATGTGCTTTTGGGTACCAGGACAGATCATTTCGAGTGTGCTGGCTTCTTAGTCGGGGAATTAATGCTTAATGTTTTAGGGATATACAGCAGTAGAGTTGTAGGGTTTATAGATATAAATTATACTAGGGTTTATATATATATATATATATATATAAATTATACTATGGTTTATAGATATAAATGATACTAGGGTTTATAGATATAAATTATACTAGGGTTTATAGATATAAATTATACTAGGGTTTATATATATATATATATATATATATATATATATATATATATATATATATATATATAAAATACTATGGTTTATAGATATAAATGATACTAGGGGTTTTTATATATAAATGATACTAGGGGTTTATATATATAAATGATACTAGGGGTTTAGAGACATCCAAGTAGTTGAGAATATAGGGGCTTCGATAACACGGAGAATAAGAACACGAATGGACATTGTACCAACTTCAGATGTGTAGATGAAATAAAAAACAAAAAACTGAAACAACCAATCGCATCTTGGGTGATTGAGGGTACGACAACAAGTACTAAGTCTTCTTGAAACGTATTGTCAGAGGTGTCCTCGTTAGACACCTTACCTGGACATTACATGGGTTGCGAGACAAATACAATAATCATGGCGTGTTCCAGGTAGATTGCAAAAAGGTAAATGAATAATACAATGTAAATCATAGACGATTTATGGCCCTTGTGTTGCCGGGGCCCGAAAGGGGAATAAAGAATAGCAACACTGTTTACCATTCACTCAGGTCGTAAAAGGCGACTAAGGAGGTTATGGGATGGAGTTGGCTGTCTCATCCCATATAGGGGCAGTGACCCAAAGCCATGCTGAAGTCGGATGTGTCAGGTCGAAAGGCGCAGACATCGCAGCAATGCTGTAAACCATGACACAACGCATTCTGTTCTCCGGACTAGGTAAAGGTAAAGGTAGGTCCCATGGCATCTGCCGTCGGGGATGAAGATAATTCTTCATGTACTAAGCCGCAGCAACTATTAGGTGGGGTGGCCAGTTCCCTTCCTTGCTGTTTTTTACCTTCCCTAACTCATGCGTCAGGTACTCATTTACAGCTGAGTCTACTGGAGGAGTGGTCGTGTCAAGTGAGAAATCACAACCCGGATTTTTTTTTAATGTCCGGACGTGGTTTCGAACCTGGCACGCTGTAACCAGATGATAGCAAGCAAGCTCACTATCCACTAGGCTACCGCGCTCCTCAACCGTTCTCCGGACTACATCCTGCTAATGTGCAGGAGTTTGAGAACGAAGGCAGAAGAAGAAGAAGATATACGATTTAAAAAATAAAGATAATATCATACACTAAACAGTATTTAATCCAGGTCAGCTCAGATGGTACCAAATCGCCTCGCAACTTCGTCAACACGTCTTCAGTCCTGAGCGACAACATGCCCCTAATAAAGATGCGATGTAGTCGAGACTTTGAACTTGTATATTTCCAAGTTACTATGTCCATACTTTTAAGGTATATTTTCCCAAGTCACTATGACTATGCATCCATCGAACGACACACAAACAACACGCACACTGCACATACATGTAAACAAGTAAAACACAAAAGTTATTTTAACAATAGTAAGTAAACAAGGCCTCAATATTACAATGAGCAACTTAGGCCTACTTGTAAACATAAATTAGACATAAACATAAACAAATCTGATTCAGATGTCACATGACATTTCTTACAAACATATATCACTTTTTAATTTAATCTATACGATATTTATGAATATGGTAAACGTTTAGGCCCTCTATATCCGTGTGTCTCCAGTGAAACTATGAAATCTGCTGTGTAGACTGTCTGCAGGTGCGCCCCGAGTGCAAAAAAATTCGTTAAATCCAATTGTCGTTTAGCTTCCTTTACACTGGCAATAATCACGTTCTATAGATACCAGAAACGACAGACCAGGCTCAGCAGACGTAATTTGACCTTTCAAGATTACACGCTCAAACCAAGTAGCCTTCTCTGGAAGAGACGTGCGTGTTTATCTAAACAGCATCACTCATATTGGCTGATCTGGCATTGTTCAGCCAATGCACATCACGAAAACAGTACACTCAGCCAAGATAAGTGTGCTGTTTGTGGGAACAGAAAGCAGGGCTAATATCTGTAATTCCTTGTTCTGGCGCTGTTACAAGGGAAACAACTAGATACACAATTAACGTGTAATTGTTCTTTTATTGAAGCTATTCCTGACTCTCTCAATACCTGCATGTCCTTTAGAAAATAGAACAAAATGTTCTCGTTTTACTTCAATGCGGCCAATGATTCTGTCTTCGTTTACTGCCATTACATATATCTGAACAAGGTTGTCAAATAAATTTTCACTTAGTGAATCAGTCAGTCAGTTCCTCTTTTGCCAAGTTTGGCACATAGGGCGGATGTCATAGTTCTCCATGCCTGTCGGTCAGTTGCCAAGTTTGGCACATAGGGCGGATGTCATAGTTCTCCATGCCTGTCGGTCAGTTGCTAGGGATTGCAGGTCTTGTGCATTTATGCTTGTTGATTTTAATTCACTCATAAATGTTCTTCTGAGTGTTGTTTTTGGTCTTCCCTGTTTTCCTTCCCCAACTGGTGTCCACATGAAGACTTGTGGAATTCTGTCTTCCTTCATTCTAAGTACGTGGCCGATGTATGTCCAGCGGAGTGTTCATAGTGAATGCACACGATCAATGAGCTATTATGTAATGTTCTGTCGACAATGTAATGTTCTGTGATAATATAACATTATGTGACAATGTAATGTTCTGTGATAATATGTTATGTAACAATATCATGTTGTATAACAATGTCATGTTCTGTGACAATATAGTATTCTCTGAATATGTTATGTTCTGTGGTAAATGGCATTTACCTTTCATCGTTTGGTTTTTTTATGCTTCTTCCTTATTTCATGTGATTTTCTGTGATACGGTCAATCTCTCGGTTGTTTTTAGTCTTCCCTATACCTATACCTATATACCTATATATATATATACATGCATCAGAGAAACCACGGTAATATCAGCTTTATCTAGAACAGTCTTTCTCAACCGTCTCCAAATACTGGCCTCAAATTTTTACATATTTCCTTGTCTGTTAATTCGATATCGTTGAAATAGTTACCTTTATATCCCTCATTACCTATCTGCTATTGCCCTACTAATTATAACCCTATGTGTCTCCATGTAAGATTTGTTTTACTGTGGTCATTTATTTATCCTGATAAAGGCTTTATAGTCGAACCGTCGTCTGTCTCTGTATCTCGTTATTAAGTTAAGTTGTTTATGTTATATTTTGGTAACACACCTGCCTATTTCTGTATATTTTGACATGTTACCTTTCTATAGCCTCATAGGTGGGTTTGAGTACACCTTAGTTGTCCGTTATTTCTTCGTACTATCCAGTTCTGTAGCTCATAGGAGTACATAAGACATACGTTGGAATCCCCTGAGCATGATGATGTACTGCCTGATTCTGTCCAAAGTCATCACATTCAGAAACTTGATGAGGCGTTCATTATTGTGGATATTACTGATCTAGATGTGTTAACGTTAAGGGTTGACTTTATTATATGTTGTTGTTTGTTTATATGTTTGGATTGTCCACGGATTACGATCAATGAAGCTTTTGTTTAATTTGTGCAATGGATATGGTCTTCATATGTGTATTTCTTACTCAGAAAGCATAAATTTGTAGATGTGTGCAATGCTTTAGGATGAAGCCTATGTTTTTCAAAGTGGTAAGGAACTCCTTTTATGTGTTAGTCCTTTTATTGTGCAGACGACAAGCTGACACGTGACGTGCAGTTCTTAGTAAATTGAATATTTGGTTTACATATTATATGCGGTAATATTGTGATTACTAAGTTAATATAATCCCTCCCATTTAACATCTAGAGTAATTTGAGAAATTGGTAGAAAAGTGATAGTAGGTATTAAGGACATATACACTATTTAATTTGTCATTAGTTACAAATTAGTGATATAACATCAATGCTGTATCACGGGAATCTCTCTGGTGTAGTGGTTAAAGCGCTAGTTTTTTTGTTCAGGGGGTCGTGAACTCGAATCCATCTCGCGATGTCTAGTTCATAAAGTATTTTTTTTTTCAGATTCCTTTGGACTATCGCTTTAAATTAAGGGTTTAATTGCAGGCGACTGAACGGTTTGTTGAGAGGGACGAAGTGTGTATGGTGTAACCCGAATATAATGAAGTCAATCCTCAGCACTCTGTGAACATGTCTAGTCCTTCATCATATATCCACACAAATGTATTGTTGGACCACATTACCGATATTTAAGATGCTGACTGCACACACATACACACACATACTCACACATACACACACATACACATGGCAAGATGGAAATCATGATTTAGAATTCACCTTCACTTGAACGCGCTAAATCAATGTTGATTTTGTCGACTCTTGTTTCCTGCTGGAACAATCCTCCAATAATTTCCTCAACCTGAATTAATGTATGTATTGATATGTGTCAATATTTTCATTGTTGGTTGGTTAAGTTACTCAAGTAACCGGCCTGACACAAACAATACTCTCAGTACGCTTCAACTCAACCCTGCTACATGACATGTGCCCTGTTGTCTGATCTCACACAGCGTATTTACATTAACCGATCCCACTTTCACCGTGATTTTGATTGGCTAGCGTCAGACAATATACACAAAGCGACCAATCATCTCTTGTATCAGCAAACATCTCCACTTTCAGATATCTTAATGTTAAAATGATCTATCCTGGTTGGATATGATCCATATTTCCATGTACATGGTGAACACACCTCTAATATAACCAAATTGAACTAACGTTCACGGTTGAAAGGAGGGTACCTCACAAAAAAGATGTACCTGTCTATTTGAATAAATAATAATTGCATTAGTCCAGATAAGGTGACGATGTGTGAACACAGCACGCAGAACCCACTATATGGGTGAGGGATTGCTTCCATCCACAGCTCGCGAGGAATGTAGTCGAATATGTCAAAAATAGACGTGAGAAAGGTAATCGAATGTGCTATGTTATAGTAATCGGGAGATCCCATCGCTTCATTCTGAATCTCCACTTGAGAAGAATTGCATTGTTTATTATACTTATAACAACAATGTTCAGCTATGCAGTGATAACTGATACGCTATTTACGTATATTTGACGGGGGTGGGAAGGTAAGACTCTCGTGGGAACTCACAAAAGTGCTTTCATAGGCGTATCTCCATGACACACTTAGAAATTTTACCGGCTATTTTATAATTATGTATATTTTTGTGAGTGCTACAGGCTACGGCAGATACAGAAACAAGTACTCTGGGTTTTTAAAAAAACAAACATAAGTGCTTCCGGCGTGTGTTAAAAATCAGTCATGCAGAACATAATGCAAATATCGTTATTAAGCAGCAAATAATCTTCTTCTTCTTCTCGTTCACAATTTGACATGTCTACACAGCAAGTCCAGTTTTCTTAATAAATGCTGCTGTATTTGAAATCCATTCTAGTCATACCAATGTTACCGTCGATGTTATTACTGTTTGTTTTCTGTTTATATGTTTTAATTTTGTTTCAATTGTCTGTCGTTATAATGGCCTTTTGGTCGAAACGTCATTATGTGAGTTATCTAGTATCAGCACAACTTTATTACCCTTTTCCTGGATCTACCTGCTGTATTTGAAAGCTCCTCAGTGCTCCCATACAACTTTCTGTGGATATACATCTCTGTGGGCCAGTGTTCTTCCCTTTACTGGTTTAGTGTAATGCAATCTTGCAGAATATGGTCAGCGGTCTGTGTTGCCTGCCCATATGGACACGATTGTGATGTGACCTGTCTTAGTGTGTCCTGTTTTGAGGCGGAAGATAATAACCAGCTCTGTCGAGATATAGTTATGTTTTGGGTGGTCAACTTCCCTGATGGCTTTGATGAAGGTCTTCTTTTCTTGGTAGGTGACTTCTTGGTCTTTCTGTTCCTGTGTTGATCCTTCCTTTGCCAGTCTATCTGTCTCTTCATGTCCTGGTATGCCACAGTCGGATGGTATCCACTGTAGTACTACCCATCTGTGGATGCTCACTTCTCGTATGGCTTCCTTCAGGTCTGGCAGTTTATCGCTGTCAAGGGCTTATAGGACAGACATATTTAATCACGTAGAACATATTACAAATATAGTTGTTCGGCAGCAAATAATCTATCTTGTATGTAATCAAAGAACAGCTTCTGACGGCGGTTAAGGAGCTATTCTTTTTTTTTTTTTTGTGAACTTGTATTTTGATAGCATCAGCAAATTGTGCAGGCGTGATGTTTTACATTCGTCTGCATGGTGGAGGAAAGAAGTGTTTAGATAACTTTTTTGTGGCAATGGAAAACTACAAAAGTACATATTTATACTGCCTAGAAAATAACTACAACCAACCAATATTAGATTGGTTGTTATGTTCTAATATGATACACAACTAATTTCAATATTCCGAGGAAGGAACTTATTTAATTTCTACGTACTTTTGACAACTCCGTAATACAATATCAATAAAGTTTACTATCAACTATTTCTTATGGATAACTCCTTAAATTTATAATGAAAACGGTCACTACGGAGAAACACGAAAATGACACTCCTTTCTATTATTAACAACACCAAGTTCACAAATATTATAGTAACTCTGTCACATTCAAGATTTGCATTCATTCAGTCACAAACAAATCTCAGAAATTATTGCCGTAGTTTGTGTTGGTGTAGTGAATTCATCGCACTGGACGCGTATTACATACACGCTTGATATACGTTAGACTCGGTATACGACAAATCGTCTTGCGCTATTATTAAAATGAAAGTGTGTGTAAGTACTTAACGTAAATCGGTGATTGTGTTAATGCGAAATCAACAACATATGTCGTGATTTATTTTGTGATCTTTAGTTATACAATCATGGACGATATTTCTCAGTACAATTTATATCTAGATAGTTGTGCATATAGAGTGCGTGTGATAATAAACATTCGTTGATTGAAAAAAAAATAATCTTTAATACAACGTATGCTACAATTATTTTTATTGTGATTTTGTGTAGTATTGTTATTTTTATACAGAGATGTAATACATTAATATATCAACGCCAGCATATACCTTCCGCTCCGTACTATAACCATCATCTTACCACTCCGCGCATAGTATATCAAATACTTACCACTCTGCACATAGTATATCAAATACTTACCACTCTGCGCATAGTATATCAAATACTTACCACTCCGCGCATAGTATATCAAATACTTACCACTCCGCGCATAATATATCAAATACTTACCACTCCGCGCAGAGTATATCAAATACATAACACTCCGCGCATAGTATATCAAATAATTACCACTCCGCGCATAGTATATCAAATACTTACCACTCCGCGCATAGTATATCAAATATTTACCACTCCGCGCATACCCCAATATCTACTTACCGCTCCACGCATATTCTAACATCTACCTACCGCTCCACGCATATTCTAACATCTACCTACCGCTCCAAGCATAAGATACAGGTGAAGTGTATGGATTACGTGAGGTATAAGATACAGGTGAAGTGTATGGATTACGTGAGGTATAAGATACAGGTGAAGTGTATGGATTACGTGAGGTATAAGATACAGGTGAAGTGTATGGATTACGTGAGGTATAAGATACAGGTGAAGTGTATGGATTACGTGAGGTATAAGATACAGGTGAAGTGTATGGATTACGTGAGGTATAAGATACAGGTGAAGTGTATGGATTACGTGAGGTATAAGAGACAGGTGAAGTGTATGGATTACGTGAGGTATAAGAGACAGGTGAAGTGTATTGAAGAAAGAAGACATAAAGTAAAAATATCAAGTGACCGAAAGAATAAATATAAACATATATGATTTTGTAGACATGATATTAGAACATTACATCCAATAGTATGCCATACCTAGCAGACTTTAGTTAATTATAAATGATCTACTTTCTCCTGCGTGTATCACTTTGTCACTGTATATGCTACTATATAATGTACCATAGCTTATCTGTAATTACAAGTATTTTATCCAGGATTTGTCCGGACGTCGATGTATTCCATCTTCTTATCTTATCAACCTGCCCCCGGGGCTGAGTAATCCTTGCACCAGTGTCTGCTAATACTCATTCGTCTGTTATTTCTTCTTTTTTCCTCTTATATTATTATACATATTTTTCTTGTTCTCATCCAGTTTCTCATCCTCTCTCCAGTAATATATGCAAATCTTATCTATCTCGACACTGCTTTTCTCATCATTAAATGAGATTTTTATATTAATATAGTTCCTTGTTAAGCTGCTAGAACTACCCAGTAAATGTGTTACTTTAATTAATATAGTTTCTTGTTAAGCTGCTAGATTTATCCAGTAAATGTGTTACTTTAATTAATATAGTTCCTTGTTAAGCTGCTAGAACTACCCAGTAAATGTGTTACTTTAATTAATATAGTTCCTTGTTAAGCTGCTAGATTTATCCAGTAAATGTGTTACTTTAATTAATATAGTTCCTTGTTAAGCTGCTAGATTTATCCAGTAAATGTGTTACTTTAATTAATATAGTTCCTTGTTAAGCTGCTAGATTTATCCAGTAAATGTGTTACTTTAATTAATATAGTTCCTTGTTAAGCTGCTAGAACTACCCAGTAAATGTGTTACTTTAATTAATATAGTTCCTTGTTAAGCTGCTAGATTTATCCAGTAAATGTGTTACTTTAATTAATATAGTTCCTTGTTAAGCTGCTAGAACTACCCAGTAAATGTGTTACTTTAATTAATATAGTTCCTTGTTAAGCTGCTAGATTTATCCAGTAAATGTGTTACTTTAATTAATATAGTTCCTTGTTAAGCTGCTAGATTTATCCAGTAAATGTGTTACTTTAATTAATATAGTTCCTTGTTAAGCTGCTAGAACTACCCAGTAAATGTGTTACTTTAATTAATATAGTTCCTTGTTAAGCTGCTAGAACTACCCAGTAAATGTGTTACTTTAATTAATATAGTTCCTTGTTAAGCTGCTAGATTTATCCAGTAAATGTGTTACTTTAATTAATATAGTTCCTTGTTAAGCTGCTAGATTTATCCAGTAAATGTGTTACTTTAATTAATATAGTTCCTTGTTAAGCTGCTAGATTTATCCAGTAAATGTGTTACTTTAATTAATATAGTTCCTTGTTAAGCTGCTAGATTTATCCAGTAAATGTGTTACTTTAATTAATATAGTTCCTTGTTAAGCTGCTAGATTTATCCAGTAAATGTGTTACTTTAATTAATATAGTTCCTTGTTAAGCTGCTAGATTTATCCAGTAAATGTGTTACTTTAATTAATATAGTTCCTTGTTAAGCTGCTAGATTTATCCAGTAAATGTGTTACTTTAATTAATATAGTTCCTTGTTAAGCTGCTAGATTTATCCAGTAAATGTGTTACTTTAATTAATATAGTTCCTTGTTAAGCTGCTAGATTTATCCAGTAAATGTGTTACTTTAATTAATATAGTTCCTTGTTAAGCTGCTAGATTTATCCAGTAAATGTGTTACTTTAATTAATATAGTTCCTTGTTAAGCTGCTAGATTTATCCAGTAAATGTGTTACTTTAATTAATATAGTTCCTTGTTAAGCTGCTAGATTTATCCAGTAAATGTGTTACTTTAATTAATATAGTTCCTTGTTAAACTGCTAGATTTATCCAGTAAATGTGTTACTTTAATTAATATAGTTCCTTGTTAAGCTGCTAGATTTATCCAGTAAATGTGTTACTTTAATTAATATAGTTCCTTGTTAAGCTGCTAGATTTATCCAGTAAATGTGTTACTTTAATTGATATAGTTCCTTGTTAAGCTGCTAGATTTATCCAGTAAATGTGTTACTTTAATTAATATAGTTCCTTGTTAAGCTGCTAGATTTATCCAGTAAATGTGTTACTTTAATTAATATAGTTCCTTGTTAAGCTGCTAGATTTATCCAGTAAATGTGTTACTTTAATTAATATACTTCCTTGTTAAACTGCTAGATTTATCCAGTAAATGTTATATTTTAATTAATATAGTTCCTTGTTAAGCTGCTAGATTTATCCAGTAAATGTGTTACTTTAATTAATATAGTTCCTTGTTAAGCTGCTAGATTTATCCAGTAAATGTGTTACTTTAATTGATATAGTTCCTTGTTAAGCTGCTAGATTTATCCAGTAAATGTGTTACTTTATTTAATATAGTTCCTTGTTAAGCTGCTAGATTTATCCAGTAAATGTGTTACTTTAATTAATATAGTTCCTTGTTAAGCTGCTAGATTTATCCAGTAAATGTGTTACTTTAATTAATATAGTTCCTTGTTAAGCTGCTAGATTTATCCAGTAAATGTGTTACTTTAATTAATATAGTTCCTTGTTAAGCTGCTAGATTTACCTAGTAAATGTGTTACTTTAATTAATATAGTTCCTTGTTAAGCTGCTAGATTTATCCAGTAAATGTGTTACTTTAATTAATATAGTTCCTTGTTAAGCGGCTAGATTTACCCAGTAAATGTGTTACTTTAATTAATATAGTTCCTTGTTAAGCTGCTAGATTTATCCAGTAAATGTGTTACTTTAATTAATATAGTTCCTTGTTAAGCTGCTAGATTTATCCAGTAAATGTGTTACTTTAATTAATATAGTTCCTTGTTAAGCTGCTAGATTTATCCAGTAAATGTGTTACTTTAATTAATATAGTTCCTTGTTAAGCTGCTAGAACTACCCAGTAAATGTGTTACTTTAATTAATATAGTTCCTTGTTAAGCTGCTAGATTTATCCAGTAAATGTGTTACTTTAATTAATATAGTTCCTTGTTAAGCTGCTAGATTTATCCAGTAAATGTGTTACTTTAATTAATATAGTTCCTTGTTAAGCTGCTAGATTTATCCAGTAAATGTGTTACTTTAATTAATATAGTTCCTTGTTAAGCTGCTAGATTTATCCAGTAAATGTGTTACTTTAATTAATATAGTTCCTTGTTAAGCTGCTAGATTTATCCAGTAAATGTGTTACTTTAATTAATATAGTTCCTTGTTAAGCTGCTAGATTTATCCAGTAAATGTGTTACTTTAATTAATATAGTTCCTTGTTAAGCTGCTAGAACTACCCAGTAAATGTGTTACTTTAATTAATATAGTTCCTTGTTAAGCTGCTAGATTTATCCAGTAAATGTGTTACTTTAATTAATATAGTTCCTTGTTAAGCTGCTAGATTTATCCAGTAAATGTGTTACTTTAATTAATATAGTTCCTTGTTAAGCTGCTAGAACTACCCAGTAAATGTGTTACTTTAATTAATATAGTTCCTTGTTAAGCTGCTAGATTTACCTAGTAACGGTGTTACTCACTATTTTATTTGTAAAACAGTCTATTCTTCAAATATTCAAATAAAATTTACTCCTATAATAGAATATATCCGGGGGTAAGGCCTGACGTAGTTCAAGAAAACGGTGGATAGAAAACATAAAGATATCTTTGAACAAACATGAACTAAATGCAACCTCGGCGACACATCTGGCATTGGAACGACAGCTTAAGCTCCCATGCCTGCGCTTACGGCAAGTGTGAATACGATTAACCATCCTTCACATGGTGATAGACAATATAAAATATATACTGGTGATTTATTAAAAAATATTGCTGGCTGAAAAATCATGGACTAATTAGTATAAATAATTAACTAGATACTTTAGAAAAATGTAAATATACGAGAATGCCGATGCTGGTTTTTACTCTCAATGAATCATTTTTAGTTTATAGTCTGAAAATTCAAGTAATTAGATTTATATCTGGTTCCTGAACCTTGAAAATAAATCTGTGTAGTAACATTTCTCAAAACTTATGCTGAAAAATAACAAAAACCTGTCACAGATTTTAACGCATTATTAGTGTTAAATTTTTTGTTTTCACAGTAAGCACAGTGAAAATGGTTCAGTAACCAGCTATACATATATGCACATACACTGAACATTTCATGAGTCTAGCTGACAAAATGTGGAAGAAATCATGCAAATATCACAGAAATAATATATTTTTGGGGAAAATGTGCACATGCAAAAATAAAGACGATACTAATAGTTATTTCAACTGCTTGAGCTATAAGTATACTCCATTATACTTCATAAGTATACTTCAAAACATATACTTCAAAACATATACTTCAAGAGTGTTCTGAGCATGAAACGCTGAGAGATTGGCCAGAAAACAACAGCACTGGAATCAAAACTCAATAGGCCACTGTATGAACTACAAAAGACAGTGAGTTTTATTCAGGAGAAAGAATGACAGATATAGACATGTTTTAAGTGAACGAAAGAAGAAGAAATATCCACTGTTACCACTACCAATTTTAAATTACTACAACATAAAAACTGAAGCCAATAAATACAAAATATAAACTGTGTAATTAAATAGCTACTCTGAGATTTACGAACATGTAATATTTTCTGGTAAGCAAAAAGTGATTTTTAATAATTCTGGGTAGGTCTACATTCTCTGTACTGATGAAGATTTGTTAGTTGAAACGTCGTCATTCCTTGTGTTTGTTGTAAGCAAGTCGTAAGCATACACATTAGTAATATATTTTCCTTCGTTCTATGTTTCTTTCCCCCCCCCCCATTTATTTTGTTATTGTTGATACAGCCATTGTGTTTCCATCACATCAGGGTTTTAAAAAAAAATCAAAAATGGAAATATATCTCATCTGTTGTGTAAAAACAACATCAAACCGCTACACAACATCAACCCCCGTTCTTCATTTACACACGATGACGCAAAATATATTTAAAGAGAGTGAATAATTGATTGTACATTGACAGTAATGGAGATATGTAAACCAAGAGTTACAGCAAAATGTTGACATGAAACAAACAGACAAAGGAACCATGTCCACGATAAACAATGACGAGCTAAACGAAGCTTTCAGAAGACCACAACAAACACGACATTGTCTAACTTTAGAATATCTATTATTCTCTACAAACATCACTGATGGGAAGTCATGTCATGACCGATTTACAATCGTTACTGCTGAATGTTTCTGTGTCATGAAATCAACTGTCAATCAATAACGTATGTCAGTTATAAAAACAGCCATACAAAATATAACCAAGATGACTGGGACAATGGTTTCCTCACCCAAGATCACCGCACAGTCATTTTATTTTTTCATTATTATTATCACTTGTCTAATTATTTACCTCATTATTATTTATCTAATAATTGGGTGAAGAAACAATTGTTCCAGTCATCTTGGATATCTGTTTTATGGCTGTGTTTTCTTAACTGTTATTTGTTTCTTGAGAAACGACGCAATAGGACCCATACGTTGATAATTGTCTTTGCTCTATATTTTATCGTTATTATTATTATTTTATATTGAAAGTTAAGTATCTACAGTAACCCGTTACTTAATTTAGTATTTATCTCTTATTTGTCTGGTTACTGTGGCACTTTACATTTTGTAGGACATCCCCCGATATTTTGGTTATTTTTGTTTTGCAGAAAGTAAACGCCATCTATAAACTTTATTAGATAAATTACACAAATCAAGCAGAAATATGAAATATACAAAAAATTGGTACATATATATATATATATATAGTCAAACAAATAAAAAACCATGATAGCCAACAGAAACAAAGCGGAACAGATGCTAAATAAAAAAAATATATGTAGAAATACTGCGGCAAATAAACATATGATTATTTGCTATATTTATACGACATGATGATAGTGTGAAACATAAATTAAAATCATAAGTTGAATGGCTAAAAGTACATTCAAGAACAAAACTACTAACATCCTACTACAACAATAAAATGAGAATTAAAATTTTTTTACATGTATTCAACATTATTATATGGCTCAGAAACATGGATAATTAATGAGCAAACAGTCAGACGACAGTATCTATGCCATTGATATGTATATATAAATAAATAAACGAATAGGACACATACCTGGTAGTAGAAGAACACAGAGAGATTCTGTCATTATTGTGTATAACAAATGAACTATTATGCCTATTACAGAAAAAATCAGACAAACAAAATAATTGCTTTTAACCTATTAAAAGACTATATTTTTCATTGGCTTGCAAATCATTAGAAGTCTCTCGCAGCGACGAGCAATGAGGTCAGTGTTTGTTGACTTGTTTCTGTCGATAGGTCAAGTAAAAGCCTCCAGAGAGCGGGTGTTTACCTTTAGCTGTTCTCAGTAAATGTTTAACATCCTTGTCCATCTTAATAATATAGTAAAATATGTTTTATTTTATGAGTCTCCTCGATTAGGGAATTTTGGGATGGAGGAGCATGAGTCAATGTCCAGGATGCGGGAATTGGGAGTGAGGAGCGGCGTGGCCCGTAGAGTACACTTAACACAGATTTCATAAAGATGAACTAACATAGAACCGGAACCATCAGCCATTATGCAATGAGAGATTTACTTGTCCGGAGATCTGAGCATCTATGGACATGTTCGGTGTGTCAGAAGAATAATCCACAGACTAATACCTACCTTAATATGGAAATATTCTAGAAAATATTCATTTGTAATATTTGTTCCGTTATTCCTTCAGTTCATGCAGCCCATATTCAACATTAGATTTCAGTTTATACAGCCCAGAATCAACATTAGATTTCAGTTCGTACAACCAAGATTCAACATTAGATTTCAGTTCATGAAGCCCATATTCAACATTAGATTTCAGTTCATACAGCCCAGATTCAATATTAAATTTCAGTACATCCAGCCCAGATTCAACATTAGATTTCAGTTCATACAGCCCAGATTCAACATTAGCTTCGAATCTCAAGAAAAGTGGTCAACACTATCAATTCCTCATAACATTTGACTCCTTCCCCTCGACCCGGGCCCACACCAGCAACCATACAGTTGCTTAGTTACCTACACGAATTATTTCATTGCATGTACCCAATGTACACCTAGAGCACGTGCATCAAATAAACGTTAAGCAAATACCGTAATCAGGTCTAAACGGAAAGACCTCCGTCTGAACACACCCGGAACTTTAGATGGATGTATACAAACCTAGATCTATTTGATTATATGTCGTGTACTCAGAACTTATAAAACGTGATCTTTGACTCCGTTGCCAATTTTATTTCTGAATATATGATTTGCTCTGCTGTTATCTAAATTTGTGATTTGTACAACTTTTCCTGCTGTTATCTAAATTTGTGATTTGTACAACTTTTCCTGCTGTTATCTAAATTTGTGATTTGTACAACTTTTCCTGCTGTTATCTAAATTTGTGATTTGTACAACTTTTCCTGCTGTTATCTAAATTTGTGATTTGTACAACTTTTCCTGCTGTTATCTAAATTTATGATTTGTACAACTTTTCCTGCTGTTATCTAAATTTATGATTTGTACAACTTTTCCTGCTGTTATCTAAATTTATGATTTGTACAACTTTTCCTGCTGTTATCTAAATTTGTGATTTGTACAACTTTTCCTGCGGTTATCTAAAATTTGTGATGTGTACATCTTTTGCTGTTGTTATCTAAATTTGTGATGTGTACAAAATTTCCTGCTGTTACATACATTATTAATGTGTACGGCTGTTCCTACTGTTATCTACATGTGTGATTTGTACAGCTGTTCCTAATGATGTCTACATTATTGATTTGTACAGCTGTTCCTGATGACATTTACATCTATGATGTACAAATATATTCTTGCTGTCATCTACGTTTGTTATGTACATAACTGTACCTGCTGCCATATAAATCTATGATGTACACAGCGTATTGCTCAAGATGGTGCGGAGAAACCTTCTATCTATCTATTCGCTAGACCCTTTTTTGCTTATCAGCGTCAGTGGTAGAGGAGTTTTCTGGAGACAGCCCTTTTGTGTGCTGAGTAAATTGTGACATTTTTCGGCTCTTTTATTTCGGTGATCCATTGTTTTCGCGGTCGGCCTCTAGGTCTGCCTTCACTGTATCTATGTAGCATAGCTTGCTGTGGTATGCTATCTTGTGGTAGTCTGCTGTTGTGTGCAAACCATTTGATCTGTTATCTCTTAATAATTTTCCAAGATTGGAGTTGTACCGGTTCTTTGTTAATGTCCTCATTCCTCATCCTGTCTTTTAACGATATTTCTAGGATTCTGCGTAAGCATGTCATTTCAGCTGTCACTAGTTTACGATTTAACATTTTAGGTAAACAATCTTTTGTCGCATCTTGTGTTAGTGTGGATCAGGGGTCAGTAACCTATGGCACGCGTGCCACACTTGGCACGCCAAGCAATTTCAAATCGCACGGAGACTCTTCACGTTTCCTTTATAAAGTTAATTATAAATTACACGAAAGCAGTGCTAAATCCACAGCGTAGTCGCCTAACGCCTGAACATTCAAAAAATTGTGTCAAACTCAGTGACAAAGTATGTTTTCGATATTGAGCAACTGGCCAAAACCATGCGAGGGCAAGACTCACATTACTAAAATAAATCTTTTAAGAAACTCTATTTCTTTTAATGTTGATTACAACTTTACATATTATTGAATATCACTATATATTAATTAATTAAAATATAAAAATAAAATATATGGTAAAATACGAATATTGGCCTCGACTTGTATAAAATGATATGTGATGTTGGGACTCTGAATAATTTGAAACCTCAAGTTGGCACACAGTTAACAAAAGGTTGCCGACGCCTGGTGTAGATGGTCAATTTTTCGGATCCGTAATATAGTGAATCGCCTCCTATATGTGCCAAACATCGCTGTATGAGCATCGAACAGGCGCTCGTTAAGCAACATGTATCTAGGGCTCGCTAAAGTATATGTATCTTCCGGTTGCTAGGCAACGTGTATCTCTTCTCAAGGACATGATGTCTTACAGGGAGAACATTTGTTTTAATGTTATTGAGTTTGTTCATGGAAAATATCTAATATTGTTGAAGGTAATAATAATAAATGTAAGCAATGATGAATGATATTTATAAATGTAAGCAATGATGAATGATATTTATAAATGTAAGCAATGATGAATGATATTTATAAATGTAAGCAATGATGAATGATATTTATAAATGTAAGCAATGATGAATGATATTTATAAATGTAAGCAATGATGAATGATATTTATAAATGTAAGCAATGATGAATGATATTTATAAATGTAAGCAATGATGAATGATATTTATAAATGTAAGCAATGATGAATGATATTTATAAATGTAAGCAATGATGAATGATATTTATAAATGTAAGCAATGATGAATGATATTTATAAATGTAAGCAATGATGAATGATATTTATAAATGTAAGCAATGATGAATGATATTTATAAATGTAAGCAATGATGAATGATATTTATAAATGTAAGCAATGATGAATGATATTTATAAATGTAAGCAATGATGAATGATATTTATAAATGTAAGCAATGATGAATGATATTTATAAATGTAAGCAATGATGAATGATATTTATAAATGTAAGCAATGATGAATGATATTTATAAATGTAAGCAATGATGAATGATATTTATAAATGTAAGCAATGATGAATGATATTTATAAATGTAAGCAATGATGAATGATATTTATAAATGTAAGCAATGATGAATGATATTTATAAATGTAAGCAATGATGAATGATATTTATAAATGTAAGCAATGATGAATGATATTTATAAATGTAAGCAATGATGAATGATATTTATAAATGTAAGCAATGATGAATGATATTTATAAATGTAAGCAATGATGAATGATATTTATAAATGTAAGCAATGATGAATGATATTTATAAATGTAAGCAATGATGAATGATATTTATAAATGTAAGCAATGATGAATGATATTTATAAATGTAAGCAATGATGAATGATATTTATAAATGTAAGCAATGATGAATGATATTTATAAATGTAAGCAATGATGAATGATATTTATAAATGTAAGCAATGATGAATGATATTTATAAATGTAAGCAATGATGAATGATATTTATAAATGTAAGCAATGATGAATGATATTTATAAATGTAAGCAATGATGAATGATATTTATAAATGTAAGCAATGATGAATGATATTTATAAATGTAAGCAATGATGAATGATATTTATAAATGTAAGCAATGATGAATGATATTTATAAATGTAAGCAATGATGAATGATATTTATAAATGTAAGCAATGATGAATGATATTTATAAATGTAAGCAATGATGAATGATATTTATAAATGTAAGCAATGATGAATGATATTTATAAATGTAAGCAATGATGAATGATATTTATAAATGTAAGCAATGATGAATGATATTTATAAATGTAAGCAATGATGAATGATATTTATAAATGTAAGCAATGATGAATGATATTTATAAATGTAAGCAATGATGAATGATATTTATAAATGTAAGCAATGATGAATGATATTTATAAATGTAAGCAATGATGAATGATATTTATAAATGTAAGCAATGATGAATGATATTTATAAATGTAAGCAATGATGAATGATATTTATAAATGTAAGCAATGATGAATGATATTTATAAATGTAAGCAATGATGAATGATATTTATAAATGTAAGCAATGATGAATGATATTTATAAATGTAAGCAATGATGAATGATATTTATAAATGTAAGCAATGATGAATGATATTTATAAATGTAAGCAATGATGAATGATATTTATAAATGTAAGCAATGATGAATGATATTTATAAATGTAAGCAATGATGAATGATATTTATAAATGTAAGCAATGATGAATGATATTTATAAATGTAAGCGATGATGAATGATATTTATAAATGTAAGCAATGATGAATGATATTTATAAATGTAAGCAATGATGAATGATATTTATAAATGTAAGCAATGATGAATGATATTTATAAATGTAAGCAATGATGAATGATATTTATAAATGTAAGCAATGATGAATGATATTTATAAATGTAAGCAATGATGAATGATATTTATAAATGTAAGCAATGATGAATGATATTTATAAATGTAAGCAATGATGAATGATATTTATAAATGTAAGCAATGATGAATGATATTTATAAATGTAAGCAATGATGAATGATATTTATAAATGTAAGCAATGATGAATGATATTTATAAATGTAAGCAATGATGAATGATATTTATAAATGTAAGCAATGATGAATGATATTTATAAATGTAAGCAATGATGAATGATATTTATAAATGTAAGCAATGATGAATGATATTTATAAATGTAAGCAATGATGAATGATATTTATAAATGTAAGCAATGATGAATGATATTTATAAATGTAAGCAATGATGAATGATATTTATAAATGTAAGCAATGATGAATGATATTTATAAATGTAAGCAATGATGAATGATATTTATAAATGTAAGCAATGATGAATGATATTTATAAATGTAAGCAATGATGAATGATATTTATAAATGTAAGCAATGATGAATGATATTTATAAATGTAAGCAATGATGAATGATATTTATAAATGTAAGCAATGATGAATGATATTTATAAATGTAAGCAATGATGAATGATATTTATAAATGTAAGCAATGATGAATGATATTTATAAATGTAAGCAATGATGAATGATATTTATGCGTTGGCAAAGTTATTATCCACTGCCCGTTACAGTTTAATTTCTCATAATGATTTCCACAATCATGTCTGAACAATCCTGACATAGATTGCCATCTTCAATCCGTGTAGAATGTGAGCGAACATTGACGAGTAATAGAACATGTTTAGTCGTCCACGTCAAGGATTCGAGAAAATCATGTTTTCTGAAGGTGTCGACACAAGTCTCGTGTTCAGGGTATCCATGGATACATGATTGGATATTCTGATTATATATTCATTGTGTAATGTCAGCTGTCCAGAATTTGTCATGAAACATTCGGAAATATATAAGATGACCTCTGGGTCAGCAGGAAGGTAAGACATTGGCATGTGTGGCAGTTTTGTTGTGTGGTAGAGAAGATGGAAAATGTAATGGTTTGTAATGTTGTGTATTATTGTAACAAGAGTGCACTGGTGATAGTAGAGTATGCCCTTGCCTATCTCTTCTCAGAGTAATGCTGAGTGTCCATGACAAGCGATGATGTCCATGTGTCACATTCACTGTATGATATTTAATATAAAAGTTATTTCTCTTTCTGCAAATTTGTGGATGGCTAGTAAACGCCAAACCGAAACCATTGGGGTATTCCAACAGAATTAGTTATTACCAAATTCATGACGTTTTTGATTATTGTTGGGCTTTCGGTTGCTGATCATGTATATATTTGTAGTCGCCTTGACTATTTTAGCATGCGATTCCACGTATGTATTTAGTGACCAAAAGAGCAACACAATAATTAAAAAACATCACGAATAGGGTCCTAACTAATATTCTTTTGGACAGGCCTATACCGGCTCGAAAGGTCCATGAACAAGTTGGGACGAACATGCGTATACCGGCTTGAAAGGTGCATGAACAAGTTCAGACGGACATGCCTATACCGGCTCGAAAGGTGCATGAACAAGTTCAGACGGACATGCCTATACCGGCTCGAAAGTTGCATGAACAAGTTCGGACGGACATGACTATACCGGCTCGAAAGGTGCATGAACAAGTTCAGACGGACATGCCTATACCGGCTCGAATGGTGCATGAACAAGTTCAGACGGACATGACTATACCGGCTCGAACGGTGCATGAACAAGTTCGGACGGAGAAAGAATTATTACTTTTGATGTTTAAATGTATTTTTATGTGCTGATGTTTTGAAAGTGGCACCCCTACGATCATCATGGATTATACGTTTGGTGATGATGTTGTATCAAATGAAAGTATATTTTATCGTCACTAAACCATCGCACCATAACGACATATTCATGTTAGACTATATGTTTCTACGTTATTTGAATCATTGTTCATGAGTTGTTCTGAGTCCTTTATTGCTGGTATATATTTGATAATATCATCACCATGTGATGTGCGGTATTTATGGTAAAATGTAGTTCACAAATTGGTCAAAGTGTGGTCTGAATAAACAATATTATTTAGTAGTGGTACTGGTCAATATAAGACTCATCAAGTTCCGTCTCCGCGCAACGAAGATTGGTTGCAACATAACTTTTAACATCCACTGTATCTGGTATCTTGTTTTGGTGGTGCACTCTGCTAGAGTGTAACATGTCCATCGTGTGGTGTTACTCTCCTACTTGTATCTCTGCCTACCTCTTGCTCGCTTCCTTACGACTTTACCTTCAAGTAAGGTCTTCAACAAGGTGTCCAATCTTTTAATGTGCCCAAAAAGTTTTATTTGCTTGATCCTTATTTCCTTTAGTAATTCTTTCGTCATACTACTTGTTATTAGAATCTCTTTGTTGGTTGTTTTTTTCATAATGTTCTCCCTTATTCTTCTATATATCCACATCTCAAATGCATCAATTCTATCTTGTAATTATGTGTTTATTGTCTATGTTTCTGAGCCATGCATTAATATAGAATAGATGTAGCATTTTATAATTCTAATTTTAATTTGTTTGGAATTAGTGTTAATTTTAATATTATTTAAAATATTTTTTTCGAAATATTGTCCTGATTGAATGTACTTTTATCCATTCCTATTCTCCTTTTAACTTTTGTTTCACATCTGCCATCATTTGTGACTATGTGTCCAAGATATTGATAATGTTTTACTTGTTGTAGTTTCTCTCCATGTATGTTTATGTTTAGATCTTGTTCTTCTGTGTCTTTGCTGATTATCATTTGTTTATATTTTTTGGATATTTATATCCAGTCCATATTCATTACTTGATTTATTGACTTGATCTATTAGTCTTTGTAGTTCATGTTCACTTTCTGCTAAAAGAACAGCGTCATCTGTATATCTCAGGTTGTTTATTATTTTCCCATTGATCTTGACTCCTTGCATTTCTTCTATATTTTAAAGATATTCTCTGTGTAGATATTAAACTATAGAGGCAGAGAAGACACATTTCTTCAACGTTTTAATCAAGTGCAAGTGGGACACACTTCAAGCTGATATTTTGCATTGGGTCATCAAACATTCATCTTTTCTCCGATGACGAGCCTCGCATCCAGCAAACTGTTCTTCGTTTAGGAAAACCATTCAATTTTTTCCCTCACTATTCTGTCGACACGAACAATTCTGACATCGAAATGTTCAGAAATAAATAGGTACTAATAATCAGCTGAGTTAGTTTGTTTACATACAATATGAGGAGCACGGTAGCCTAGTGGATAGTCAGCTTGCTTGCTATCATCTGGTTACAGCGTGCCAGGTTCAAAACCACGTCCGGCAATTTAAAAAAATCCGGTTTGTGATTTCTCACTTGACACTCCTCCAGTCGACACAGCTGTAAATGAGTACTTGACACATGAGTTAGGGAAGGTAAAAACAGCAAGGAAGGGAACTGTCCACCCCACCTAATAGTTGCTGCGGCTTAGTACATGAAGAGTTATCTTCATCCCCGACGGCAGATTCCATGGGACCTGCCTTTACCTTTTACATACAATATTGTATTTGTTATGGACAATTTAATTTAGAAAAAACGTGTGAAAAAAAATAGACAATGTGTACATATTCAATCTTGTAAAGCTAAATCATAATCTATTTATTTTGAAATAGTACACATCCTGAACTATTTTGAAACACACACACGAGTATTGATATATACAGAATTATGTATATATATATCACCAAATCTTGACATCAGTACATGCATGCAAAATACGCAAGTTTCATAAAATTGTATATTATTTACATTTTAGTGACCAGGGTTTATGTGCATATCCTTATATCTATACACACACACACACACACACAGAGAGAGAGAGAGAGAGAGAGAGAGAGAGAGGGGTATTCTGTTTTTCCATACAGGTCTGAATATTTACGTATGCATGTGATATTCCAAAAAGCATCATTTTGGATGTAGATAAGGCTGGTCACTACATGTATTGGATGCGTGTTTAACGCGAAGCCTCTTTGCTGGTGTATTGCAATACACACAGTTTCGGTACTTATCAACATACTTAACCAAATGCATAGCACTTGCAGCATTGCTAACGAGCACATTGGGCACTGGATGAGCTGGGTTTCATATTGGGTTTAATGTACTCTTTTCATTAAATGTACTTTTCACATTGACTATGTACCACAATATAAAGATGGCTTCTATGTAATTGGGAGTACGATTATTGTCAAACACACGCAGAGCTGCAATATTATACTCAGTAAATATTGCCAAGGCAAGTGGAACGTTATGCCTGTCTAAGGAGGAAGACTTATAGCTGTCTATGAAAGCCAAGTTTCCAATTTCATTATATTCTGACGCTCACTTTATTACAGCTGTTTCACATTTGAAATTGTATCTTCTGTACTTTCTTGTTTGTACGTTTGTTTGTGAATTTGTCGGAATGAATATGTTCAGTTGACAGAAAATTATTGCTACATACCACATTTGATTTAGCGGGTGTACAGTTCTATCGTTGGATGCGATACATTTAATCCACTTCTTTCTAAGCTTAATATACGATGGAAATTTAAATACAGCCACATAAACTTTGGTTGCATGATAGTTATATTTGCATCTAGGAACACCTCACTTTAGAGACATATCTGCTGCATTTCTCGTATATTATTATTATATGATGGTAATGTGAAAATATTAGAAGAAACTACATATACTTTCTTAAAGATACCACAACAAACCAAGATCAATATACAAACAGTATAACACACAGTATAACACACATTAGATTACGATAGTAGACATTGTTTACAGGAAGGTCACTTTTATCCGGTCACGTGATAATTCTAACCAACAGGGCGTTACTGAAGATGGCTGTGCTTAAACTCACAAAAGACACATTTCATCAAACCACAA
Organism: Meghimatium bilineatum; assembly: GCA_034231615.1. Lineage (NCBI taxonomy): Eukaryota > Metazoa > Mollusca > Gastropoda > Stylommatophora > Philomycidae > Meghimatium > Meghimatium bilineatum. The sequence goes on from CM067300.1 coordinate 64,341,046, forward strand.
AAGACACATTTCATCAAACCACACAAGACACATTTCATCAAACCACACAAGACACAGTTCTTCAAACTACACAAGACACATTTCATCAAACCACACAAGACACATTTCATCAAACCACACAAGACACATTTCATCAAACCACACAAGAAACAGTTCTTCAATTCATATTGAGACACATTTGATCAACACACTTAAGACACCTTTCTTTAACGTTTTATCAGTAAATGTGTATTTGTTCAGTTATAAATAATATATGTTTTTGTGTAACTTTCAGATGTGACACACAGCTGACCTTGAAGAGTTACAGGTAAGTAGAATTATAAACGGCCTGACCTGATATGCGTGAGTGAGCGCATGCGTGAGTGAGTGAGGTGAGTTGAGTGCGTGGGTTGAGTGTGTGCGTTGAGTGTGTTCGTGAGCTTAGTGCGTGAGTTACGTTTGTGAGTTGAGTACGTAATTAGGGTATGTCCATAAACTACGTCAAGTCTCAATCATTTTTCGCCAATTTCTGAAGCCCTCCCCTACCCAATTTATCAACAACTATCTGTAAATCAGGTACCCAAACCCCTTTTAATGATTAAATATTTTAACCCCACACCCTGTACAAATTGTGCGTAAGAATACACAAATATTGATGATTTTTTCACAATTATTTTTTTTTAAATTGCTGAATATAATCCATGTACAACAAACAACAGTAATATTGACGTTAACTTTTGTCAACCATGTGCTCTTGTCAGCGGCTGTCAAACCATTCAGAACCATTTCTACCCCAATCCCACCCCCATTGTTGACGCAACTTACGGACATCCCTGAAGCAACATGTAGAAACAGAAGAATGTGTGTATACAGACGAGAAACTGGGAAAATTATGAATAATTAAAGACGTTAGAGAGAAAATTATGAATAATTAAAGACGTTAGAAAGAAACAGAGGCAGATGAAAGCAAAAACTAATATGCATTAAAAATAGAATCCCGCTATAACAACTTGATCTGGACCAATAGAATGTGTATGTAATAACAGACATGGGCTATACAGTACAAACACTTTAGAAACTATACAATTGTGGAGTTTGAAAATTGTTGTTATGTAGGGACAGTTGCTATAAAAGAATGCGTTATAGACGGATTCCAGTTATACATATCACTATGGTGGTGTCCTAGTAGTTAGCGTACCGACTTCCTAGAACGGTGATCGAAGGTTGAACTTTAATGTCACATGTATATATATGAAAAGTCGCTAACGGTTTCTAGGTTGACTCATCCTGAAGAAACTGGTACCGGAGATACAGGAAAGTAAAGGCGGCAGGAGTGAGCAGAAAGCAATTTTTCCAGATATGCCATTGTTCAATGACAAACTGCAGGCCTAATACAGTATCCCTCAAATATTCCTCAATATCGTGGTAAAAAGAAATTCAATATATGGTTCTTGTTCGGAATGCGTGCCTACCTATTAGATAATTTCCTCTGGTTATGTGTATTAGTTTATGTTTATCATTCATTTATTTAATTATTAATTTATTTAGGGATTGGGTTAGTTATGTAAAACACAACTATCCTCACCCTAATCCTAAAATAACTAATATGTAAATTAATCATTGATTAATTGTTGATATAATATTTAGATTAGTTATCCCTAAAATAATCTGGTAGACACGCATTGCAAGCAAGAACCACACATATTTCTTAGACTATATCGACGTTTCGACTAAGGGTACAATTATCTAGCTGAAACGTACACATTAACCAAGCTAACAAAATCAATTAATACCTTGTTATGGTTATTCGCTTTCAACCTCAAATATACGACAGTTTCCGTTGTATCCAGTATACACCCCTATATACGACAGTTTCCGATGTATCTAGTATACACCCCTATATACGACAGTTTCCGCTGTATCTAGTATACACCCCTATATACTTTCTGTGTAATGTTTCTCCTCGGATGAATGATGTTTTCTATTATCCACACTAGTAGTTACAGCGTAGTGATGAGAACATCAGCCTTTGTTCCAAGGCCAGATATATAACATTGGTTGCATTTAGTCTATGTTCTTTTTCAAAGCTATCTTGATGTTTTAATATGCACCTTTTTCTTGTTCTACCTTTGAATTATGTCCGGATATTATTTTATTATACACTATTATTGGTATTTAGTTTGACTTCATTCTCTAAAGATGACAGAACCATTTTCTTTGCTGTTTTCCGATATGCCAAATATATATTATACCTTCTCTATGAACTCCTACACTTTATTAAAAAAACTGAAGTAGGTAACAGTTTTTGTTTTTGAAAGAAGTGTTATATTTTAGTGTGTGCTTCATACAGATTTTTTTGACAGCCATTAAAGCCATAGAAACGACGAGTACATTATAGTAACACCAGTGCCAATACAATTCACTAACTAAATATAACTATTGGAACCTCGGATTGTGAGTTATTACTCACTATCATCTTGTTATTTTTAACATTCTGGAAGTTTTGGCGATTAATTACCAGTACATCGACCTCTACTATTTTTGATGGTTACTCTGTTACAACCAAAATGAACTGGCGTGTGAGGTTGAAAGAAGCGTACCTCACAGAAAAGGTACGCTTTACGTAGGTAAAAATATGATTAACTAGTATTGTATAAGACGAGGACAATTGTTAAATCAATGTTAACCCGATAACATTAGACAGTCTCAGAAATGTGGACAATAAACAAGGAATTAGAAGACAGAAGAATTGATGCCTTTCAGATTTGTATATATAGCAGAATATGGAGAACATCATGAAAAGAGAAGAAGAAAGCAAACAAAGAGGTTCTAACAAAACTTAATATGAAAAAAAATAGTTATTAAAATAAATAACGATCAAGAAAATAAAATATTTTGGATACAGTAAAATATATGACTCCTAGTTGAAGACCTTACTATAGTCTAGGGGAGGAGTGCAACAGGTAGGCAGAGATACAAGTGGGAGAGTAACATCACAAGATGGACTGGTTACAGTCGAGCAGAGTGCACTACCAAGGCAAGAGATAAGAGGATATCGGAGGTCTGTTTCAGACAACCTTCATTACGTAGACAGCACGTGATGATGATGAACTCGATACATCAGCGATGTCTTGCAATACGAATAGATTTGATTGTCTAGTATCACATCGGTCAGTGGTTCTGTCCTTCCGCTGCGGGATTGTGAGTATGCCTCATAAAGTTAACATCAGTGCGAGTGTATACTGTTTAAACTTACTAAAGTTCTCTCAGCACATGTGTAGAGCCGTTTTTATTATTTTATGTCCATGTGTAGTGAGTTTCCTTAGTAACTTAATGGCAACTACGTGGTGACGTTTCAAAAGGTCGGTAGTTAGATGTTTCAATTGTGGGACTTTTCTTTAGTAACGTTATGGCAACAATGTTTCGAAAGGCCGGTAGCAAGAAGATGTTGATCGTCATCAAGTTCCGTCTCCGCAACAAAGGTTGGCTTCAGCAGACCTGCAACATTCACTGTCTCTTGTTTTGGTGGTGCACTCTGCTAGACTATAGCCTCCATTTGGGGATGTTACCCTCCCTCTTGTATCTCTACCTCTTGCTCGCCTCAAGTAAGATTTTACCCTCAAGTAAGGTCTTCAATAAGGTGTCGTGTCTTTTATAATGTCCAAAATATGTTATTTGCTTGATCCTTATTTCTCTTAGTAATTATTTCTTCATAGTAAGTGTTGTTAGACTCTTTATTTATTGTCTTGTCTTTCCATGATGTTCTCCCTATTCTTCTATACACCCACATCTCAGACATCATTTATGTCATCTAAGTGTGAATTGTCCATGTTTCTGAGTCATACATTAATATAGAATAGATGTATCATTTTATAATTCTCATTTTTAGTTTTTTGTGTAATTTGATTAGTTTTTGAAAATAATGAAATTTACAAAGGAAATCAATGAAAAGCACGAATATAGATGGCGCTAGAAAATGCTCACATTTTCGCGATACCTATAAAGCAGGCAAGATCAAATGTCATTGGTGCCTTGTAACTGTCATAAATGTCAAACAATATGCCAATCAGCTGGCATTGATGTTGCTACTGACAGTGAAAGTCCTACTACACAATAGTCCTCATCCTCTTCCTCTGTATCGTCTCTATCACATCAACCACGACTAAATTTAATGAATCAACAAGATAACTTTATCTGCAATGTAAATGCTGGTAATAAAAAGGTATGTACTCTGTGTACGAAACGTTTGTACATGATTACGTGTACTTGTAGTTCCTGTGGTGTAGGACATATTATTTGAATTTTATTTCAATATAACCGTGCTTACATTACGTGTCAGTTTCTGAAAATAATTATGCACGCGAGTTATCCGCGACTTCAATGTATTCGTGTGCAGACATAGTGTGTAGTTGAGACATTGTATAACGGAACGTAACTCTGTAAGCTAGATGTTTCTTAATTTCATCAATTATTTCCCTTTTCATATTACGTTAAAACTGGATTGAATATCATTAATCATATAAACATGCCCTGTCTGTACAATTGTTATAAGTATTTGTAAATGCGAAATTTGCTTGTGTTTTCCTGCTTTTATTCAGTCATTGTATTCGTACAGGCTAATAGACGGACTAATTTATTTATGTTTATTGTGGTTGTCTTGTCAAAGTGTTTGTGGTAAAAACATAGTAATCGAATATGAACTATTTATACCATATCTTATAATAGAATATAGTAATCGATTATGAACTATTCAACACAGTTTTTTTTTAAACACTGATATTCACAAATAAAGACTTCTTACAAATAAAACATCAACTGTCTCGTATTGTGGCATATCTAAGGAAAAACAGACTGTGTTCTTTCACACACTCTTGCCGACCTGAAGGGTGCAGTCTGGATAAAATGTTTTATGCTGTGATTTACACGTTGTTGGCGATATCTTTAAACACGAGACATCCGAGTTCAGTACGTCGTTTCTGGGTTATAACCTATATACAGGACTTGGTAGTAAAACCTCCTTAATCTCCCCTTACCTCATGCATGGCGGGTCACAATGGTATTTGTCATTGCTTCTCTTTTAGAACCAGGTAACATCCGAACGAGACCCATACACATATTTAATAACAGTAGTAGTATTAGTAGTAGGCAACTTTCCGTTTATCCAGATGATAGTGTTAGTGTTGCGTCATGAGAAATATAATCAATAATCCATGGAAATGATATATAATCTGTTTAGAATCACACACTAGAAAATGATAATGTTCGCTCACCACGCATACAGCCCAGGGAACGGAGTGTGATGTTAAGTGGTGTACACTGTGACTGTACCATCTGTGACTTTCGGTACAAACATCTAACTTTACCAGGTCATTTTTGGGTAGTTCATGTTCTGTTAGATATGATAAACAACGCAATGGCACATCTACCTTAGTCGCCTCTTGCGACATACATCAAGGGTAGAATTGCTTTTATTCTTTAATTCTATCTTGGGCTAATTCAGTGGTTTTCATCCTGTTTGTTGAATCTATAGAGGACTATCTTGGATTAGTTCAGTTGTTTACAACCTGTCTCGCCCATAATTTATTCCTCTTACACAATTTATATTTCATGAGCCACCCTTTCCTTTACTATACCATCGAGCCTTAAACAAAATTTGTGAGCTGTGGTCAAGACTTTTAAATATAAATAAAATATTGTCCAACTAAATACTTGTATGTGGTCTCCTTGATGGATCCGTATTCCCCAAGTTATTTTTTTCTATTTATCACCCCCAACAAAACGTTGTGGTCCCGAGTGCCCATATCGTTCATAACTGAGAACCTCTGGTCTAACCCTGGACAAGGGCGCTCCATTGTCCAAATTTGTAGATGGCCTACTACATCCTGCATGATTATTCAAATCTAAGATGATATTAATAATACAACTTATATAGTAGCAGAAATCAAACTCTACCAGCAAGTCTTGTATATATCGTTTAAAGACAAGTTTCTAATACAAAAATCAAACTCTACCAGCAAGTCTTGTATGTATCGTTTACAGACAAGTTTCTAATACAAAAATCAAACACTACCAGCAAGTCTTGTATGTATCGTTTAAAGACAAGTTTCTAATACAAAAATCAAACTCTACCAGCAAGTCTTGTTTGTATCGTTTGAATACAGTTTATAACACAAAAACGACCGATCGAAACTCGAAGACAAGAAATGTCAAAAAGGCAAGAAGACTTGCAGTGCCGAAATTCGAGTCAAACAAACATGCCGCGTTATTTTCTCCCTTGTTGTCCAGAACCCAATCGAAGATGGCTATCTACGTGCAGGCTATATTTTGGAGATGTGCGATCAATGAAATTGGGATAGAGGGGGGATGTGCATGGTCGAGGGACTGCAAGCGAGTAACTGGTGGCACGGAGTATTTTTTTTTTCAATGTTTGAATTAAAACCAGTGTCGGATTCTTATTTTTAATGTTATTTTGGGTATCAAAGATTCTGTGTGTATCCATTGATTATTCGTGTATCATAGATTCTTTGTGCATCCATAGATTCTTTGTTTATCCATAAAATAGTTTGGTATCCATGGATTGTTTGTGTATTGATAGATTCTGTGGTAATTCAATATTATCTGTGTATCCATAGATTTTTGTGTATCCATAGATTCTTTTGGTATCCATATATTCTTTGGTAGTCATAGATTCTATGGGCATACATCAATTCTTTGTATATCATAAATTCTTTGCGTATCCATATATTCTTTGGGTATCCATATATTATGTGTGTATCCATATATTATTTGGGTGCCCATAGATTCCTTAGGTGTCCATAGATTTCTTGGGGGTCCATAGATTCCTTTGGTGTCCATAGATTCCTTGGGTGTCCATAGATCCTTCTGGTGTCCATAGATTCCTTTGGTGTCCATAGATTCCTTTGGTGTCCATAGATTCCTTTGGTGTCCATAGATTCCTTGGGTGTCCATAGATCCTTCTGGTGTCCATAGATTCCTTTGGTGTCCATAGATTCCTTTGGTGTCCATAGATTCCTTTGGTGTCCATAGATTCCTTTGGTGTCCATAGATTCCTTGGGTGTCCATAGATCATTCTGGTGTCCATAGAATCCTTTGGTGTCCATAGATTCCTTTGGTGTCCATAGATTCCTTTGGTGTCCATAGATTCCTTTGGTGTTCATAGATTCCTTTAGTGTCCATAGATTCCTTGGGTGTCCATAGATCGTTCTGGTGTCCATAGATCCTTCTGGTGTCCATAGATTCCGTTGGTGTCCATAGATTCCTTTGGTGTCCATAGATTCCTTTGGTGTCCATAGATTCCTTTGGTGTCCATAGATTCCTTTGGTGTCCATAGATTCCTTGGGTGTCCATAGATCCTTCTGGTGTCCATAGAATCCTTTGGTGTCCATAGATTCCTTTGGTGTCCATAGATTCCTTTGGTGTCCATAGATTCCTTTGGTGTTCATAGATTCCTTTAGTGTCCATAGATTCCTTGGGTGTCCATAGATCGTTCTGGTGTCCATAGATCCTTCTGGTGTCCATAGATTCCGTTGGTGTCCATAGATTCCTTTGGTGTCCATAGATTCCTTTGGTGTCCATAGATTCCTTGGGTGTCCATAGATCCTTCTGGTGTCCATAGAATCCTTTGGTGTCCATAGATTCCTTTGGTGTCCATAGATTCCTTTGGTGTCCATAGATTCCTTTGGTGTCCATAGATTCCTTTAGTGTCCATAGATTCCTTGGGTGACCATAGATCTTTCGGGTGTCCATAGATCCTTCTGGTGTCCATAGATTCCTTTGGTGTCCATAGATTCCTTTGGTGTCCATAGATTCCTTTGGTGTCCATAGATTCCTTTGGTGTCCATAGATTCGTCGGCATTCGTGTACCACTAAATCCTGGTATCCTAGGTCACTGTGTATGTCGTTTGAGTGTGAATGTGAGTGGGTATATTTTTGGTGTTAATGGTTGGAGTGCAAATGCCAGTGGATATAGTACTGGTGTAAGTGGATGGAGTACTGGTGTAAGTGGATGGAGTACTGGTGTAAGTGGGTGGAGTACTGGTGTAAGTGGGTGGAGTACTGGTGTAAGTTGATGGAGTACTGGTGTAAGTGGATGGAGTACTGGTGTAAGTGGATGGAGTACTGGTGTAAGTGGATGGAGTACTGGTGTAAGTGGATGGAGTACTGGTGTAAGTGGATGGAGTACTGGTGTAAGTGGGTGGAGTACTGGTGTAAGTGGGTGGAGTACTGGTGTAAGTGGATGGAGTACTGGTGTAAGTGAATGGAGTACTGGTGTAAGTGGATGGAGTACTGGTGTAAGTGGATGGAGTACTGGTGTAAGTGGGTGGAGTACTGGTGTAAGTGGGTGGAGTACTGGTGTAAGTGGTTATACTACTAGTGTAAATAAGTGATTATGTTACTTGTGTAAGTAATTAAAGTACTTATCATTCGATTTGAATTCACTCCAATGGGTGTTAGTTATCCTACGAAGACATTTGTTCTCGAAACTCCGTAATTTCTTTTCTGAAGATAAAGAGCTTTTCCAGCTCTCACATCCATATGATAGCACCGGAATAACGCAGGAATTAAATAAGCGCAATTTCGTGCGTGTGCTGATTGTATATATATATATATATATTCTAGCACATTGAGCCAGTGGTAAAGTTGTATGATATTGGAGACAATTAATATTGAAACACATAAACCGTTACGGTCGCAAGCAAAAGTATAAAAAAGCTATCAAAACACGGCTATCTTTAGCGATTCAATGTTTACACAAACCATGCCCAGACTATTCCTTGATATTGTCATTGCATGATTCTCCTGTCCCTCCCACCTCTTCTTCTACCCTTGACTATTCCTTGATAAGTAATGTTAGAAAGTGAGTCGTGTCTCGTTACATATTCAAACCAAACAAGTTCACCCCCTCCCTCGTTAAATACAAATGAATGGTGGAATATAAATAATAATTATAAATAGTTGAATCCACCTCATGGATTCATATTAAGTGAGAAAATGTCATGAAACTATCATTAGAAAACGAGTAGAGGACAGCGGAGAATCAATATTTTCATCAAGATTTTAAATATAAATGGATGCTCCACTAATCTCGATGTATATATTTACACATGTTGTTTGAGAACCCCAGGAATTTCGAGCGATTGGCTCTTATTTCCTATGTGCAGTGGCGTGGTTTTTCTGAGCGTTCTTTCATACCCAAGAGATTTCAGTTTTTGAATTCGTGCAATGCATTTTGAAGGAGCCTTCTACTCAGAGGCGGTCTGATATTCAGGTATAATTACTAGTATTCTATGGTAACAACGATATGTATTTAGATATCTTCTTCAGCGTTCATTCTCAAACTCCCGCTGGATCTCCTTTGTAGCAAGACCATCGTCTTACTAGATTTCTAGCAGGATGTTGTCCAGAGAATGGGAATGCGTTGTGTCGCAATTTTATGTGCGTCAATGGCCCGACAGATCCATCTTCGGCGGGGTATTTAGATATAATTCCTAGTATTATAAAGAAACCAAAATATTTAATCAGACAGAAATTCTTTTAAGTTAACCTATATATATATATATATATATACGAATAAATATTCTTTATGAACAAGTCCAAATGTTATTGCTGTTGTTGCCAACGCCGCTGCCACACCGCTGAAACTTTAGCTAGTGCTGACGCCCCCGCAATGAGAGCTTTTCCTGTTGATGAATTTTTATGTTTTTCTCCCGGATCTGGAAAGACAGGATCGGCGAGTAATGGCAGGAAAAGTCGAAGTTGAATCTAGCATCGATTGTTGGCGTGGATGGAATAGATACGATTAGGAACAGACAGGCTGGCCCAGTTTAAGGGATTGTGAGCATAGGAGGAGGATAGAAAGAACGACCAGAATCTCGATGATAAAAACAAATAGAGCTAATGAAGTTTAAGGAAAGAGGTTATTGTTCTATATTCTAGCAATATCAGGGAAGAGTGAAGTCTGTGATTGGGGATGTTTGACTTCATGAAGTTGAAAATAAACCAAGTGGAGGTCAGTGATGGGCATTTTTTTTATATATGATTCTCAGCGCTGGAAGCAATATATTTGTTCGTCCATAGATGGAGAGAGTCTAATTATTGGAGGAGTTCTTATAGAAGTGGATTATGTCAAGTATGTTGGAACCATTTTAACATCAGATGGCGGGTGTTCCAATCAGATCAAGATAAGTATAGTAAGTAAAGTAAGTAAGTAAAGTAAGTAAGTAAAGTAAGTAAGTAAAGTAAGTAAGTAAAGTAAGTAAGTAAAGTAATTAAGTAAAGTAAGTAAGTAAAGTAAGTACGTAAAGTAAGTAAGTAAAGTAATTAAGTAAAGTAAGTAAAGTAAGTAAGTAATGTAAGTAAGTAAAGTAACCCATAGCATTAATTAATGCCTTAGGGGTGTGAGATGTTAGCGATCTCACATTTCAGTGGCTCTGCAAATGAGGGCGGTAGCCATCTCCTCTCCCTCGCAGTCTTTACCTCCCGGACTAATCCGGTACCCATTTAAGGCTGGGTCGACCTGGGAGCCGTTGCGATCTGAAAACATTTCTGCCTCAACTGGGGAATGAACACAGGACCACTCATATGCGAAGCCAGTGCGCTAATCACTGCGATACGCGGCTCCATGATCACAGTATAGAACAGATAGTAATCAAAATTTCTACAAATATAAACATATTATGTAATGGGGTAATATCAATGCATACACAAGTCCGTGTGCTAGGATAAAGTGTTCAATAAGAAACTTCAATGAAGAGGATAACAGTCGACCTATTGGACGCCCTCGTAAAATGTGGATAGATAGTGTATTAGAGACACTCGGAAATATAACTGCAGAAGAGGCACATAGAAGGGCAAAAAAACCGTACACTCACTCTCCGCTCAACACCGAAAGGTACATGAGGACAGAAAGGAGAAGAAGAAGGAGTGTGCTAGGATGTTATATTGAGCCAATCCTTCTTTATGGATACGAAGCAGGGACAGCAAGAAAAGAGCACAAGATAAACTGGAGGGAACTAAGATGTTCTTTTAAGAAGAATAATGACAATTCCATGGACAGCCAAGAACACTAATGTAGAAGTTCTCAGAGATGCTGGAGTAAAACGACAAATTATAGCGAACATTAGAAGCTGACAATCAAGATTCTTAGGGCATGTGTTTAAAAAAAAAGCAAATCATGAACACATTTAGTAAACACCGGAAATATCAAGAAGAGAAGGCACAGAAAAAGGGCAAAGAGAGAAATGTATTTGATGGGATGTCAATGTGGTATCCAAAAAAAAGAAGTCACCGATTGGATTTATTAAAAACTCAAGAAACAGAGAGTTGTGAAGAAACATGATCGCCTACTTGAGTGATTGATATTGAAGAAGGGGGTTATTGAAGGAGTTATTGAAGGAGTTATTGAAGGAGTTATTGAACAAGTTATTGATTAAGTTATGGGAGAATTATTGAAGGAGTTATTGAATGAGTTATTGAACAAGTTATTGATTAAGTTATGGGAGAATTATTGAAGGAGTTATTGAAGAAGTTATTGATTACGTTATGGGAGGAGTTATTGAAGTTGTTATTAATGAAGTCGTTGAAGGAGTTATTGAATGAGTTATTGAATGAGTTATTGTTGAAGTTATTGAAGGAGGTATTGAAGGAGTTATTGTTGAAGTTATTGTTGAAGTTATTGAAGGAGTTATTAAAGGAGTTATTGAAGAAGTTATTGAAGGGGTTATTGAAGAAGTTATTGAAAGAATTATTGAAGGGTTGTTAAAAACGTTAGAAAACGAAGTTATTGAAGAAGGAGTCATTGAAGGAGTTATTGAAGGAGTTTTTGAAAGGTTATTGAAGGGTTATTGAAGCGATTATTGAAGAAGTTATTCAAGAGTTTATTGAAGCAGATATTGGAGTTATTGAAGGAGTTATTGAAGGAGTTATTAAAGGATTTGTTGAAGACGGAGTTATGAAATGAGTTATTGAAAGGGTTTTTTAAGAGGTTCTTCAAGAAAGGGTTATTTAGGATGTTATGGAAGGGGCTGATAAAGAAAAACGTGTTGAAGTAGTTATTGAAGGTTTTATGGTTGGAGTTATTGCTTAAGTTATTGAATGAGTTATTGAAGAATGTGCTATTGAAGGATTTATTGAATGAGTTATCGAAGAAAGTTACTGAAGAAGGAGCTATTTAAGGAGTTATTGAAGAAGATGTTATTCAAGAACATGTTATTCAAGAAGTAGATATTGAAGGAGTTATTGAAGGAGTTATTGAAGGAGTTATTAAAGGAGTTATTGAAGGAGTTATTGAAGGAGTTATGGAAGGACTTATTGAAGTAGTTATTGAAGGAGTTATTGAAGTAGTTATTGAAGGAGTTATTGAAGGAGTTATTGAAGTAGTTATTGAAGGGTTTATTGAAGTAGTTATTGAAGGAGTTATTGAAGGAGTTATTGAAGAAGACGTTACTGAAGATGATGGTATTCAAGAAGATGTTATTCAAGAAGTAGTTATTGAAGGAGTTATTGAAGTAGTTATTGAAAGAGTTATTGAAGGAGTTATTGAAGTAGTTAGTGAAGGGGTTATTGAAGTAGTTATTGAAGGAGTTTCTTTATGTGTTATTGAAGGAGTTATTGAAGTAGTTATTGAAGGAGTTTCTTAATGTGTTATTGATGGAGTTATTGAAGGAGTTATTGAATGAAGTGTTGAAGAAGGAGTTATTTAAAGGGCTTTTAAGGAGTTATTGGAAGGGATATTGTAGAATATGTTATTGAAGAAGATATTGCATGGGTTATTGAATGATTTTTTGAAGGTGTTATTAAAGAAGGTGTTATTGAAGAAGGGATTATTGAAGGTGTTATTGAAGACCGCATCTCATGGAGAATAATCATTTGTACTGAATAACAATGGAAGAAAGTAGGTTCAGAAATAAATGCAACATTCCAACAATGACATTTTTCCAAGTCTTTTCTGCAACATTCCAACAATAACATTTGTCCAAGCCTATTCTGCAACATTCCAACAATGACATTTGTCAACACCAATTCTGCAACATTCCAACAATGGCATTTGTCCAAGCCTATTCTGCAACATTCCAACAATGACATTTTTCCAAGCCTATTCTGTAACATTCCAACAATGGCATTTGTCCAAGCCTATTCTGTAACAAAGTAATTCGGTCATAAATTCGCTGAATCTGTCGATCTAGCCCTGAAAAGGTGTGTTCTGCTCTTTCCCGAATTATTCCATCTGGCGCAGACTTGCCTTGGGCTTTATATCAAGATCAATACGACCATACATACATACTGACATACACAAACACGCACATATATATATATATATATACATGCATAGCTCGTACATTAATTATTCGGAAATCTGGTGTAGTTGTTCAGCCGTTCGCATACAGCTCAAGATATAGTTGGTTCGTATCTCACTCGCAACATTTTTGTTCACACAGTGCATTCTTTCGGAGATCCTTGGACAGTATCGCTTGAAGGTACGGAGCTACGTGCCATGAGCGGTACTCTCGGCAGCTGATCTCGACTGAAAATGGGGCCACTTTGTTGAGAGACGAAAATATGTTGAGAGACATTGGGTACATGTGGGATAAACCGTGTATAGTTATGTCAATCCTCTACACCATTTTAATACTGTTTACACATGACTCTAAGACTAGAATCTACCCAGGAGTTGTTTACCCATGTTCTAAGACTAGAATCTACCCAGGAGTTGTTTACCCATGTTCTAAGACTAGAATCTACCCAGGAGTTGTTTACCCATGTTCTAAGACTAGAATCTACCCAGGAGTTGTTTACCCATGTTCTAAGACTAGAATCTACCCAGGAGTTGTTTACCCATGTTCTAAGACTAGAATCTACCCAGGAGTTGTTTACCCATGTTCTAAGACTAGAATCTACCCAGGAGTTGTTTACCCATGTTCTAAGACTAGAATCTACCCAGGAGTTGTTTACCCATGTTCTAAGACTAGAATCTACCCAGGAGTTGTTTACCCATGTTCTAAGACTAGAATCTATCCAGGAGTTGTTTACCCATGTTCTAAGACTAGAATCTACCCAGGAGTTGTTTACCCATGTTCTAAGACTAGAATCTACCCAGGAGTTGTTTACCCATGTTCTAAGACTAGAATCTACCCAGGAGTTGTTTACCCATGTTCTAAGACTAGAATCTACCCAGGAGTTGTTTACCCATGTTCTAAGACTAGAATCTACCCAGGAGTTGTTTACCCATGTTCTAAGACTAGAATCTACCCAGGAGTTGTTTACCCATGTTCTAAGACTAGAATCTATCCAGGAGTTGTTTACCCATGTTCTAAGACTAGAATCTATCCAGGAGCTGTTTACCCATGTTCTAAGACTAGAATCTATCCATGAGCTGTTTACAAAAACACAAACTCTGTTGACTCGAAAGAATCAAACCTGTGACAATTCAGCTACACACCAGGTCACAAATTTATTCTGCACTGAGATATAAGCATATATGAAAACATAACTAACAATTATATTGTAGAAAAGAATGTTTTAGACAACAATTAGCCTGCATCTACAAAACAGACTCAACAAATTGCGACATAAACTTCGCAGAGATAATACGGCAAATATTGTCATAATACATTTCTGAAAAGTGATCATTAAAAAAAGGAAATTGTTATTTCAAAAACTGTTCTAGGGATTTTGAATGTTTTTGTAAGCTTCGCAAATGGAGGTACTTAACTTACAAGAACTGCGAGGATAGTTTGATTGACCGACTCCTCTTCTTTCGTGTTTCTGTTAGGACAGGCCTAGCCAAACTGTGATGTATTTCGCGTAGGAGATTCGCTAGTATTGTGGCGGTGTTGGATAAGAAATGTAGACCTGAATAATTGATCCCATAAGTGAGTCATGTATACAGACCGAACTTCTTGTATTCAAACGTCGTGTTCTAGTAAGTTCTAAATAGTGTACGTTGTCAGTGAATTCAACTCTACTGTTCAATATGGACATAAGTATAACATTAAATTCGCTTTTCATATTAATCTGATTAATGGATCCTAGTATATAATATTAGTAGTGGGTTTCATTAGAACGTGAATGTACTTTAACAGTGTTCGTGGGTTTTAATTATAACCATATTTGTGGTTATAAAGAAAATATTATTTGTGATTGTAGTGAGAACATTAAATGTGATTGTAGTGAGAACATTATTTGTGATTGTAGTGAGAACATTATTTGTGATTGTAGTAAGAACATTATTAGTGATTGTAGTGAGAACATTATTTGTGATTGTAGTGAGAACATTATTTGTGATTGTAGTGAGAACATTAAATGTGATTGTAGTGAGAACATTATTTCTGGCTTTCATTATAACATTAGGGAGGCTTTAATTGATGTTTTAAATTATAGATAGCGGTTTATATTGATTTCTGAGATTGCTGGCACACCTCCCCCCTCTTTCCCTCCCCAAATCTCTGAGATTTCCAGCACATCCACGTCTCTGAGAATGCCAGCAACCCCCCCCCCTTCTTCACTCCCCCCATCTATAAGATTGCCACCACACCCCCATCTCTGAGATTGCCAGCACATTCACAGCTATGACTACATCGTAAACGTAGGCATGATTCACACCTTTAGTTTCTTGAATATGTATAACCATATCTCATTCATACGAGATCCATATCTCATTCATACGAGATCCATATCTCATTCATACGAGATCCATATCTCATTCATACGAGATCCATATCTCATTCATACGAGATCCATATCTCATTCATACGAGATCCATATCTCATTCATACGAGATTCATAGCAAGGAATGAGTACTGCCACAAGCACATCCATTGTGTTGGGGATATAACAATATGCAACGTTCTACCCACACCGTCGTGTTCCCCATACGTCCTGTTCTCTCCACACCGTCGTGTTCCCCATACGTTCTGCTATCCCCACACCGTCGTGTTCCCAATACGTCCTGTTCTCTCCACACCGTCGTGTTCCCCATACGTTCTGCTATCCCCACACCGTCGTGTTCCCAATACGTCCTGTTCTCCCCACACCGTCGTGTTCCCAATACGTCCTGTTCTCCCCACACCGTCGTGTTCCCCATACGTTCTGCTATCCCCACACCGTCGTGTTCCCAATACGTCCTGTTCTCCCCACACCGTCGTGTTTCCCATACGTTCTGCTATCCCCACACCGTCGTGTTCCCAATACGTTCTGCTCTCCCCACACCGTCGTGTTCCCCATACGTCCTGCTCTCCCCACACCGCCGTGTTCCCCATATGTCCTTCTGCAAAGGTTATGTTGAATCTGTTCTTGTCTTTGTACGTGATATTCTGCCTATTGTGGATACATTTGACAATATTTTGGTGAGAGTTGGCCCAATGCGTGTGTCTTGCAGTAATGCCTGTATCCAATCGTATTATGGTTGATAGTCGACTTCACCACATCTACCCAATATTGATCTTGCCGTCCAGTTTGCCATGATGGAAAAACCCTCTTAGGTAACGTAGCACAATATTACGATTTTGCACATGGGAAGTCGCTCGTAGGTGGCCATTCCGAAGTCTCTCCTGTGCATTGTCAGTGGTTCGTTCGGTAACGTTGATTGAGGCATGGAGTAGTGCTGTGGTAGAAATGTATCCTTCTAACAATGGCCCGCTTGTTCAATAGGATCTTCACTATGTTCGTTCGTCCGTCACAAGTGATCATGACCATTATTTACATCGTTTTTTAAAAATTCAGTTAGAATTATAACCATTCTTAATAGTTTGTAGATGGCTAATGAGCCCTATTCGAGCTGTAAATGTCCTGAGACAGATCGGACATGGAATGACCACTGTAGGAGCATTTTGATCTATTTGTGATTTTCTATTTTCTATTTGTGATGGTCTATTTTCTATTTGGTCTATTTTCTATTTGGTCTATTTTCTATTTTCTATTTGGTCTATTTTCTATTTTCTATGTGGTCTATTTTCTATTATCTATATGGTCTATTTTATGATATGGTCTATTTTATGATATGGTCTATTTTATGATATAAATATATTTGGTCTATTTTCTATTTTCTATTTGGTCTATTTGTGATAATAGTGTAGGTCTATACTATGCAGTTTCTCTAATGTGAACAAACTGAAACACATCAATGCCATCTCTAATTTATAAGGAAAATATTCGCAACTATTCTGTTATTCCTTTTTGTTTTATTCTCGCCCAGGAGATGCCGAGCATTTCTTCTAGTGTCTGGAAACATTCTAGAAACATTGTTCGTTTGTAGAATATAATCTGGTCTATGTATATATATATATATATATTTATATATAATCTGGTTGTTAGTTTGATATCTGGGATCTAACAGAAGAAGAATAATAACATCGAGTGTGATACGATACATTATGTTTTTTGTTTCTCCTCCCGCACAGGATGATTTGTTTTATCATTGACCTGACGATTTGTTATCTGTATGGATGTGAGAAAATTCCGCTTGTCTGGAAGTGTATTGATAAATATATTCTCGTGAAATCGTTTCATCAAGTTCAGGTCGGACACAAGAACACAAGTGCTGAATGTGTTTGGGAATAAACTGGTCAAGTCTTTCTGCTAAGTTCGGATTTAATACGCGTTTCTGTTTCGGAAATGTATCTAGTTCAAACCATCAACCACTGACGATGTTTGTCGTATGATGTTGATATGTTGTTTTTTTCTAAATGATATACTAGTTTTCTGTAGAGAAGTTGTGTTATTTCGTGGAAACTGTTTGTTGTATCCGTAGGAATTGCAATACAATTTTGATGTTAATTGTTCATTGCTTAGATTCATTCTTATTCTGCGCTGTGTTACTTGCGCAGATGTTATCCAGATGTGTAGTCATATGTTTAACGTTACCTTATTCTTCTTGGTCAATACGAGAATAGTCTGGTAGGGAAGTGTTTCCAATAGAAGTAACAAATAGTATGCAACACGTCTAAGTAAATATACAACTTATTGATGAGGACATTTTCTAGTTTCGGTTTTTCAACATTTTTTAATAAACACATGCGAGATAACAACAGAAAATAGAAATAGATATATATCACCTGTAGTGGCATATGTTGAAGGAAATATATCACCTATAGGGGTATATGTTAAAGGAAATATGTCACCCATGGAGCATATGTTGAAGGAAATATGTCACCCATGGGGCATATGTTTGAAGGAACCCATGGGGACATATTTTGAAGGAACCCATGGGGGCATATGTTGAAGGAAGTTGATTTACCATTTATTCATAGTAATAATGACCCTGCCGAAGTTCGATATGTAAGGCCATTGTAGATCGTAGAATGACGGCATGACTCATCTACTTTCCGGACAATATAGAATTTGAAATCGAGTTTATTCTGTTACACGACAGTTCGAGTGGAAGTTTGAGGACGGACTTATACATGGTATTATACATTGCATTGTTGATCTACTGGTATGTTCTGATTTCATTGCACCGATTGTAGATCTATCGGTATGTTCTGATTTCATTGCACCGATTGCAGATCTATTGGTATGTTCTGATTTCATTGCATTGATTGTAGATATATTGGTATGTTCTTATTTCATTACATTGATTGTTGATCTACTCGTGTGTTCTGATTTCATTGCGCAGGTGTGGCGCCGGGGATTGAATGGGTAGCAAAGAAAAACACCACTGTTTATCGTCCATGCCTGTCATAAGAATCAACTAAGGACGTTGTGAAGTGATGTCGGCTGTCTCACATAGTTTCAGAGCGAATCAGAAACGATGCTGAAGTCGGACGTGTTAGGCTGAACTTGGCAAAAATCCCAAATTTGATGTAAGCCACGCTGGCTTACATTGCTCCTTTTGACGTAAATAGTGTACGTAATGACCATGAAAGCATCTGTCGTGTATAGCTGCTCTGAAGGTTACCGAACGATATCCTGTTCTAGTCTGTCATTGACTTATTGCTTTATCTGGTTACTTGCAACTGTTAGGTGTGTTTTGTTCTAGTCTAGGTGTGTTTTGCTCTAGTCAAGGTATGTTTTGTTATAGTCTAGGTATGTTTTGTTCTAGTCAAGGTGTGTTTTTCTTATCAAGGTTTGATGTGATCAAATTTGTGAAATTGTTTAGTGTCCCTTCCAACATTATAGTCCTTTTCTGGTATGCCTTACTATTGACTGTGTTCCGCAGTGTGTCCTATAGTAACGATGGCAGCTTGTAAATAAATCCTCATCTCAAACACTGCATGCATTGTTCCAGAGCGTATATCCATGTTTGAGAATGATACTGGAGAAATGCTATTAAAATACCATTCACTACTTAGCTCTCTCGGTAACAACAGTGCACTGTCCTGACGAATACATCGGCTAATACTCGGTGAGGAACGTGCTCTTAAGTTTCACTCTTGGTATTTAATTTGTTGCTCAATAGGTGTTTTTTATTCACATACTTCCAACGGAGCTCTTGTATATCAGGACAACGGTACAACAAGATGTCCGGCAGGATATAGTCCAGATATCTCTCTTATATCAGGACAACGGTACAATAAGATGTCCGGCAGAATATAGTCCAGATATCTCTCTTATATCAGGACAACGGTACAACAAGATGTCCGGCAGGATATAGTCCAGAGGTCTCTCTTATATCAGGACAACGGTATCGCCCGTGTGTTGTCGGGGCCCGAAAGGGGAGCAAAGAATAACAACACTGTTTACCTTCCACGCATGTCGTAAAAGGCGACTAAGGAGGTTATGGGATGGAGTTGGCTGTCCCATCCCATATAGGGTCAGTGACCCAAAGCCATGCTGAAGTCGGATGTGTCAGGCCGAAAGGCGCAGATATCGCAGCAATGCTGTAAACCATGACACAACACATTCCGTTCTCCGGACTACATCCTGCTGATCTGCAGGAGTTTGAGAACGAACGCAGAAGAAGAAGAAGGACAACGGTACAATAAGAAGTCCGGCAGAATATAATCCAGATATCTCTCTTATATCAGGACAACGGTACAACAAGATGTCCGGCAGGATATAGTCCAGAGATCTCTCTTATATCAGGACAACGGTACAACAAGATGTCCGACAGAATATAGTCCAGATGTCTCTCTTATAACAGGACAACGGTACAATAAGATGTCCGGCAGAATATAGTCCAGATATCTCTCTTATATCAGGACAACGGTACAATAAGATGTCCGGCAGAATATAGTCCAGATATCTCTCTTATATCAGGACAACGGTACAACAAGATGTCCGGCAGGATATAGTCCAGAGGTCTCTCTTATATCAGGACAACGGTATCGCCCGTGTGTTGTCGGGGCCCGAAAGGGGAGCAAAGAATAACAACACTGTTTACCTTCCACGCATGTCGTAAAAGGCGACTAAGGAGGTTATGGGATGGAGTTGGCTGTCCCATCCCATATAGGGTCAGTGACCCAAAGCCATGCTGAAGTCGGATGTGTCAGGCCGAAAGGCGCAGATATCGCAGCAATGCTGTAAACCATGACACAACACATTCCGTTCTCCGGACTACATCCTGCTGATCTGCAGGAGTTTGAGAACGAACGCAGAAGAAGAAGAAGGACAACGGTACAATAAGAAGTCCGGCAGAATATAATCCAGATATCTCTCTTATATCAGGACAACGGTACAACAAGATGTCCGGCAGGATATAGTCCAGAGATCTCTCTTATATCAGGACAACGGTACAACAAGATGTCCGACAGAATATAGTCCAGATGGCTCTCTTATAACAGGACAACAGTACTGCAAGTTGTCCGGCAGGATATAGTACAGAAAACGGAAAGAACGTTGTGTCGACGTTTTACGTACATAATGATCGACACATCCAATTTCGGCGTTAGTAATAACTTTTGGGTTCGAATCGATTGAATAGAGAGATAGATAGAATTAGTATGATTATGTAGAACCGATCTGCGTGATTTACACGAGTGTCATACAATCAGTGATTTATTTTCCTGGTAAATGTTGTCTGTGTTTTACGACAGTGAAGACCGCATGTAGTCGTATCATCAATAAGATAACACACATGTAATGTTTACTCTCGACGTGGTAGTGATTTCATGTGTGGCTGATATATTACAAGCGTGTATTGATTTCATGTAAATGATAATATTTGAAAGTTACATGTGAGTGCGCCCAGGTGTGGGGTAGATGAGCTTGTTCATAAATATGCGACTATTTTTGTGGGTTGTTTATCAGTGCAGCGATAGATGACCTCACGTTGAATTATTTGGTGGGTTAGTAAAAAAAAAGTAAAGTAACTCATATCATTTATTAATGCCGTAGGGGTGTGAGATGTTAGCGATCTCACATTTCACAGGCTCTGCAAATGAGGGCGGTAGCCATCTCCTATCCCTCGCAGTCTTTACTTCCCGGATTAATCCGGTACCCGTTTAAGGCTGGGTCGACCTGGGAGCCGTTGCGATCTGAAAACATTTCCGCCTCAACTGGGGAATGAACCCAGGACCACTCATATGCGAAGCCAGTGCCCTAACCATTGCGCTAACGCGGCTCCCTAGTGGTGGGTTAATGGTGGATTCAAGCGATAGATGACCTCACGCTGAATTATTTGGTGGGTTAATTGTGGATTGGAGCGATAGATGACCTCACGCTGAGTTATTTGGTTGGATAATTGTGGATTCAAGCGATAGATGACCTCACGCTGTGTTATTTGGTGGGTTAATTGTGGATTCAAGCGATAGATGACCTCACGCTGAATTATTTGGTGGGTTAATTGTGGATTCAAGCGATAGATGACCTCACGCTGAGACTCCCATTAACATCGTCACAAATTTCGAGTTTAAATCCCAGTGAGACGATTCATCGAAACATTCTACAGAACCTCTGAACACGAGTAGTTCGGGTCACTTAATCGTATCGATATAAACGGGGAACTTAAGATGTCTTTTACCATTTATACAATTTACATATTCGTTAACTCTTTATTAAATCGACACAAGTATTGCAACATTCAATATTCAAATCTTAACAAGTACCATCTCCATATAGCCATCTCCATATAGCCATCTCCATATAGCCATCTCCATATAGCCATCTCCATATCGCTGCAAAGTTCATTAAATTTTCTCTAGATTTTAGATCAGTCAAAATGAATGAAGTAGTCATCTTGTCGTAATGTGCCTGATGTTAAATGTGACTTGGGTAACCATGTAGATAGTCATTTGAAAAAAAAATTCGACCATGATACTTAAGTGAACACTCCAATAACGCGTACATTATTATTCTTTCTATTTATTGATCATGAGGTCTCTGCTTCTGCTGTTAGACGTTGCATGGTGAATGATGATGTCTTGTCGGGCTGTGACATACACGATCGCTTGATATTCTGTAACGTCTGAGGACGTTGATACTTCCTTCACTACACCGTCCTCTTGGTCTTCCACAGCCCAGTGATGTCTCCGTTTTCATGTTCTATATTCTTGCTACTGACCAATAAGTGGCATTCTCATTTCAATCTCTGTTGTTCAATATATTTCGATCACAGACGTTGTTCCAACAGTTCTTGTAATCTCTTCATTCCTCACATGATCTCTTCTTGTTCCAACAGTTCTTGTAATCTCTTTATTCCTCACATGATATCTTCTTGTTCCAACAGTTCTTGTAATCTCTTCATTCCTCACATGATATCTTCTTGTTCCAACAGTTCTTGTAATCTCTTCATTCCTCACATAATCTCTTCTTGTTCCAACAGTTCTTGTAATCTCTTTATTCCTCACATGATCTCTTCTTGTTCCAACAGTTCTTGTAATCTCTTTATTCCTCACATGATATCTTCTTGTTCCAACAGTTCTTGTAATCTCGTCTTTCCTCACATGATCTCTTCTTGTTCCAACAGTTCTTGTAATCTCTTTATTCCTCACATGATATCTTCTTGTTCCAACAGTTCTTGTAATCTCTTCATTCCTCACATGATATCTTCTTGTTCCAGCAGTTCTTGTAATCTCTTTATTCCTCACATGATCTCTTCTTGTTCCAACAGTTCTTGTAATCTCTTTATTCCTCACATGATCTCTTCTTGTTCCAACAGTTCTTGTAATCTCTTTATTCCTCACATGATCTCTTCTTGTTCCAACAGTTCTTGTAATCTCTTTATTCCTCATATGATATCTTCTTGTTCCAACAGTTCTTGTAATCTCTTCATTCCTCACATGATCTCTTCTTGTTCCAACAGTTCTTGTAATCTCTTCATTCCTCACATGATCTCTTCTTGTTCCAACAGTTCTTGTAATCTCTTCATTCCTCACATGATCTCTTCTTGTTCCAACAGTTCTTGTAATCTCTTCATTTCTCACATGATCTCTTCTTGTTCCAACAGTTCTTGTAATCTCTTCATTCCTCACATGATATCTTCTTGTTCCAACAGTTCTTGTAATCTCTTCATTCCTCACATGATATCTTCTTGTTCCAACAGTTCTTGTAATCTCGTCATTACTCACATTATCTCTTCTTGTACTGTCTACACCTTTTCTTAAACATCTCATTTTATACGTAGTAAGCTGTACCTCTTGTTTGTTAATTAGTATCCACGTCTGATATTATCAAATAAATATTGATATGAAGATTTATTGCATTTTCCCCCGTGTGCTGTCCATTGTGATAGATGTGTGTTTTACATAGTTCGTCACAAATATTGGCGAATTGACTTTATTTCTGTAGATAAGAAAAATGTACAGAGATTGAGTTTCATGTCAGGATAATTTTTCAATTTCGTGACTCGTTCTTATGACTGGAGACATTTGAAATATTTCCTTCTGAATTCTCGAGAAAAGTTTTCAACTAAAAACAATCATTAATTTAGTGTGTGTTATATTTGTTAACGATGTTCGCTATAAAAAAAGGTCGTCAGAATCGTGGATATCTGACGGACATTGTCGCTTCACAGAGCTGTCGTAACTTCAGAGAGACTTATGACCAACGGGATATTCGATATATACAGTTTCAGAAAACCAAAAAATGGACGTCGTGTATCAGTTTTGGTCACAAGAAGAATCGATTTTACAGGTTTGTTGTTTGAAGTTTGGTGTTTAACGTATGTTTATGTGGTATTTTGTGCCGTTTTTTGTTGGTGATTGTTATGTGATATTTTGTATTGATGTTTGGTGGCTATGGAATCATGTGGGAAGTTTATTGGTGTTTGGCGTTTGTTATGGGGTGTTTATTGTTTGATGCTACACGTTTGTTATTGGTAATTGATGTCGGATAGTTCTTGTTTGGTGTTTATTTTATGTTGTTTGGTATTTGATGCTGACTGTTTTTTATTGTTTGGTGTTAATTGTTTCATTTTATTGTTTTGTTTTTTTAAATTTAATATATGTAGTTTATATGTATTTAATTACTCGTATGAGCATATGTGTGTATGTGGGGGTGTGTGTGAGTGAGCGCCTCCGAAATAGACCTGAGAAAATGAGACTGAAAAGGCGTGAAGAATTATTTCGTTGCAATCAAGTTTCTCATACATACCCCACCCCTCCCAGTGAAGCAAAACACACACTCTTCCTACCAGTGGTACCACATAAAGCATGAACCAGTAACGTCTAGCAATAGCCCATATGATTTCGGAAATGCCCCACATTGTCACGAACCGGATTTAAACTCGTCACCTCTTGGACAAAGACGAACAACTTAACCACTAAGCTTAATGAATATACATTAAAATATGACATCAACAAAAACAATGCACAATGGAATTAAATAATATTATTAATTTTATCAAGTTTATATTATAGTGAGCTAAGTTATGAATCAAGATTCCGCCGAAGTCGGATGTGTTGGGTAGCTAGCGTAAATAATACGGCGACACAGCGTATTTTCATTCCCGACACTACATCCTGCTGGAAATCTAATAGAATATGGTTTTGATACAAGAGAGATCCAGCGGGAGTTTAAGTGTGAACGCTGAAGAAGAAGAATCAAAGGTAACATCACATTACATGGCGCCCCCCACAAGTAATGAAATGCATAAATATAGGTGTCCTAGAACGTTTCTGGTTACTATCACCTTCAGCACCAACTACCTGGCGAATCAGTGATTTTGCCACCTTTCCAAAGCAAAGAGATTGGTTGGTTGGTTGCTGATCCAGAGAGCTACGGAGCTCATGAGTGGTACTTGCTTCAGGATACGTGTTCATGTATTGAGAGCTACGGAGTTCATGAGTGGTACTTGCTTCAGGATACGTGTTCATGCATTGAGAGCTACGGAGTTCATTAGTGGTACTCACTTCATTATACATGTTAATGTATTGAGAGGGAGCCGCGTAGCGCAGTGGCTAACGCACTGGCTTCGCATATGAGTGGTCCTCGTTCATTCCCCAGTTGAGGCGGAAATGTTTTTTAGAATGCAAGGGCTCCCGAGTCGACCCAGCCTTAAATGGGTACCGGATTAATCATGGAAGTAAAAATTGCGAGAGAAAGGAGATGGCTACCGCCCTCATTTGCAGAGCCACTGAAATGTGAGATCGCTAACATATCACACCCCTACCACATTAGCACATGCTATAGGTTACTTTATTTACTTATTGAGAGGAACTTGGTTCACATAAGGAACCCGAGAAGGAACTTGGTTCACATAAGGAACCAGAGAAGGAGAGAATGCATCATCTACAGCGCTTTAGCTTTGTTTCACACATAACAAGACAATTAATATAAACATCAAAACTGCGAGTGGCAACATTGAACAAGGAAATAATAATTCGATATTCTAACGTATATAATTCTAACTAAACACAATATCACAATTTCTTTTTTGCTACACGCCAATCATTATGTCCTTCTTGAACCAGAAGCTAAACTCCCACTGGACTGTGGTTCGTGTGAGATTTCGGGTGCAAACAGCTTGCAAGCGAGAATTTATGGGAGACCTTACAAAAGTGCGCTACGACCATTAGTTGTTGGGTTGAAGTTCGAGACTAATGACGTCAGCAGATCTATAACGTCTAACACCGATTTTATTTTCTCAGCATGAGTTAATATCGTCTGTCTCTAGCTAGTTCTCGATTTTTCCTTCATGAAGATGGTTTCAAATCATCTCTCTCTGTCATTTGTTGTTCTTTCGTCATTGCCATTCAGATTTGTTGTCTCTTTACATCTTCATTGATGATGGATTAGGGTTAGGGTTAGGGGTTGCCCATATCAACAATTAGGGGCTAGTGATCTAAAAACTGTAGACAGTTGTTGACGGTGGGGAGGGGGGATAAATGACGTTTCTGTCAACAACAAAATGTGTGTATGTCAATTGGATTGTGTGAATGTGAAAATTATTTGAAAATTTTATATTGAAAATCATGTACTTTTTTCGTAGTCAGTCTGCAATAGAATGTATTTTGGCGAGCGGGGGAAGCTGGATGTGGAAGGAATGGTTGATAAAAGATTTTTGACATAGATAAAATACCGGTTAAATCATTCTTGGCAGTTTATTCACGAGGGGGTTAAAAAGCTGTTAATATAAGTAATGGACATCCACTTATCTAATCATTCACTTATTGTATTTTTTTTTTTACATATATCAATTAGTCACAATTTCATCTTTTTGTCACATGCCCGTCAGTCGTAGGGATAGTATTCTGTCACATACCCGTCAGTCGTAGGGATAGTATCCTGTCACATGCCCGTCAGTCGTAGGGATAGTATCCTGTCACATACCCGTCAAGCGTAGGGATAGTATCCTGTCACATGCCCGTCAGTCGTAGGGATAGTATCCTGTCACATACCCGTCAAGCGTAGGGATAGTATCCTGTCACATGCCCGTCAGTCGTAGGGATAGTATCCTGTCACATACCCGTCAAGCGTAGGGATAGTATCCTGTCACATACCCGTCAAGCGTAGGGATAGTATCCTGTCACATAAATGTCAAGCGTAGGGATAGTATCCTGTCACATGCCTGTCAATCGTAGGGATAGTATCCTGTCACATGCCCGTCAAGCGTAGGGATAGTATCCTGTCACATGCCCGTCAAGCGTAGGGATAGTATCCTGTCACATGCCCGTCAAGCGTAGGGATAGTATCCTGTCACATGCCCGTCAAGCGTAGGGATAGTATCCTGTCACATGCCCGTCAAGCGTAGGAATAGTATCCTGCCACATGCCCGTCAAGCGTAGGGATAGTATCCTGTCACATGCCCGTCAAGCGTAGGAATAGTATCCTGTCACATGCCCGTCAAGCGTAGGGATAGTATCCTGTCACATACCCGTCAAGCGTAGGGATAGTATCCTGTCACATACCCGTCAAGCGTAGGGATAGTATCCTGTCACATACCCGTCAGTCGTAGGGATAGTATCCTGTTACATACCCGTCAGTCGTAGGGATAGTATCCTGTTACATACCCGTCAGTCGTAGGGATAGTATCCTGTCACATACCCGTCAGTCGTAGGGATAGTATCCTGTCACATACCCGTCAGTCGTAGGGATAGTATCCTGTTACATACCCGTCAGTCGTAGGGATAGTATCCTGTTACATACCCGTCAGTCGTAGGGATAGTATCCTGTCACATACCCGTCAGTCGTAGGGATAGTATCCTGTCACATACCCGTCAGTCGTAGGGATAGTATCCTGTCACATACCCGTCAGTCGTAGGGATAGTATCCTGTCACATGCCCGTCAGTCGTAGGGATAGTATCCTGTTACATACCCGTCAGTCGTAGGGATAGTATCCTGTTACATACCCGTCAGTCGTAGGGATAGTATCCTGTTACATACCCGTCAGTCGTAGGGATAGTATCCTGTCACATGCCCGTCAGTCGTAGGGATAGTATCCTGTCACATGCCCGTCAAGCGTAGGAATAGTATCCTGTCACATGCCCGTCAAGCGTAGGGATAGTATCCTGTCACATACCCGTCAAGCGTAGGGATAGTATCCTGTCACATACCCGTCAAGCGTAGGGATAGTATCCTGTCACATACCCGTCAGTCGTAGGGATAGTATCCTGTTACATACCCGTCAGTCGTAGGGATAGTATCCTGTTACATACCCGTCAGTCGTAGGGATAGTATCCTGTCACATACCCGTCAGTCGTAGGGATAGTATCCTGTCACATACCCGTCAGTCGTAGGGATAGTATCCTGTTACATACCCGTCAGTCGTAGGGATAGTATCCTGTTACATACCCGTCAGTCGTAGGGATAGTATCCTGTCACATACCCGTCAGTCGTAGGGATAGTATCCTGTCACATACCCGTCAGTCGTAGGGATAGTATCCTGTCACATACCCGTCAGTCGTAGGGATAGTATCCTGTCACATGCCCGTCAGTCGTAGGGATAGTATCCTGTTACATACCCGTCAGTCGTAGGGATAGTATCCTGTTACATACCCGTCAGTCGTAGGGATAGTATCCTGTTACATACCCGTCAGTCGTAGGGATAGTATCTTGTTGTTCTGTCATATCAGTTGCTTTTGTTTCAGCGATATTAGGGTGCGTTTTGTTTCAGCGATATTAGGGCGTGTTTTGTTTCAGCGATATTAGGGTGCGTTTTGTTTCAGCGATATTAGGGCGTGTTTTGTTTCAGCGATATTAGGGTGCGTTTTGTTTATTTTCTGTTCTGCAACACCTCTATCCTCTAGTTTATACCGGGTTATATCTATAATTTGATCTGTAAAGTTATGTCTAATTTATGTTTGTGTAATCTTCTTCTTCAGCGTTCATTCTCAAACTCCCGCTGGATCTCCCTTGTAGCAAGATCATTGTCCTACTAGATTTCCAGCAGGATGTAGTCCAGAGAATGGAAATGCATTGTGTCACCGTTTTATTTGCGCAAATGGCCTGACACATCCGTCTTCGGCGATGTTTGTGTAATCTAATCTGTAGTTTATACCGGGTTATATCTATAATTTACTCTGTCATGTGAACGTCAATAGTGCCGTTCTTACGCGTCGTGTTTTGTTGTGGATGTTTTCGTGATAATCGTCTTTAAGTCGAAACGTCAATTTATGTGTTATTATATGAGTTTCCACTGATAAACAGCACTTGTTTACCCTGTTCCAAGCTTCGCCTGTTGGATTTCAGTTTTCCTGCAGTGATTACATATTATTGTCAGTTGTTGACAAGTGTTTGTCCCATACGGTCTCATACAGAAATTGTGGTAACATGTTCACATATTCACATCATCTAAGATAACATGTTCGCAGACTCACACCATCTAAGATTACATGTTCCCAGATTCACATCATCTAAGATAACATGTTCCCAGATTCACATCAGTTAAAATTACATGTTACCAGATTCACATCATCTAATATTACATGTTCACAGATTCACATCAGTTAAAATTACATGTTACCAGATTCACATCATCTAATATTACATGTTCACAGATTCGCATCATCTAATATTACATGTTCACAGATTCGCATCATCTAAGATTACATGTTCACAGATTCGCATCATCTAATATTACATGTTCACATATTCATATCATCTAAGATTACATGTTCACATATTCACATCATCTAAGATTACATGTTCACATATTCACATCATCTAAGATTACATGTTCACATATTCACATCATCTAAGATTACATGTTCACATATTCACATCATCTAAGATTACATGTTCACATATTCATATCATCTAAGATTACATGTTCACATATTCACATCATCTAAGATTACATGTTCACATATTCACATCATCTAAGATTACATGTTCACATATTCATATCATCTAAGATTACATGTTCACATATTCACATCATCTAAGATTACATGTTCACATATTCACATCATCTAAGATTACATGTTCACATATTCATATCATCTAAGATTACATGTTCACATATTCACATCATCTAAGATTACATGTTCACATATTCACATCATCTAAGATCACACGGTAATAATCGAACATATGATAATACAACGATATCTTATCCAAACTATTTATAACACTAGCCATCTCGCTGGGTCACTCCAAGAGCGACAGATGGTTGTGTATCCAGGTCGGTGTATCAGATACACACAAAATATTTGAGTGTAACTCTAGCACGAGTAAACATTACTTCAGTAAAAAGTTTCTGACGGAGTGTTCTCTGTTTGTGAATATGTTTACATGCTCATTTTATGGATTATTTGTTGAGTACTTGATGTTCCTCTAATTAGTGGTATAATTTCTAGTTTATTGACTTGTTTACCACTATCGCGGTTCGGAACGTTTCTGGGATAGCCACGTCAATAGAGTGCTAGCTTAGACAAGAGGTAGGGTGCAGTCAGTTATATGGTTACTCGTGTAGCGTTAGCTGGTTACTGGAACTTACTGGAGCCTGGACACGTGTCAACATATTAGTGTAACAAATAGCTTTGTTGAAGTAATCTGAAATTAGTGTTTTCGTGTGTCGTGTTCACTTGGTCAAGTAGTCAATAATGTGAATATATGGGTGGTTGTTATATTGACGTAGAGTAGTTTTCTAATGGGAAAGTCCGTGAATTATAATGAATTTGTATTGGGGAAGTTATAATGTTTATGTGGTCAGATAGTTACACCGTCTTGAGTAAACATGTGTCTAGAATGAAGTTACAGTCAGATGGTTACAGTCTTGAGTAAACATGTGTCTAGAATGACGTTACAGTCAGATGGTTACAGTCTTGAGTAAACATGTGTCTAGAATGAAGTTACAGTCAGATGGTTACACAGCCTTGAGTAAACATGTGTCTAGAATGAAGTTAGTCAGATGGTTACAGTCTTGAGAAAACATGTGTCTAGAATGAAGTTACATTCAGATGTTTACACAGTCTTGAGTAAACATGTGTCTAGAATGACGTTACAGTCAGATAGTTACACAGTCTTGAGTAAACATGTGTCTAGAATGAAGTTACAGTCAGATAGTTACACCATCTTGAGTAAACAAATGACTAGTGTGATTATGTTGTAGTCAAAGATTAGATTCAGACCTTAATGAACACAATAACAACGTGCTGTATACATTAAATGTAGAAAACAGTTGGATCATATTCAATATTATAACATGCAAGCTCTGATATAATTGGTTCTCAAAATATAAGCAGCGTGGAAAAAATAATAATAGAATATAATGTTGCAGAGAACAGTTGAAGGAGATGAACAATGTGGCAATGGACAAGAAACATCGCAAATTTTTAAATCATGCCGTGCTACAGAATGTCTACTAACTCAAAATCTAGTAAGGAGTTCAGATCGTTCATCTAGTAAGGAGTTCAGATCGTCCATTAAGTAAACAATTTATCTATGAAAAGTATTTTACATTAATAATAATAAAACTATCTTTCTTTAAACATTTTTCTCAATCATTTCTGTACTAAAACTGCAGCAAACTTCAGTCCGACAGACGAAACATGAAACACGGTAATGGAATTTTACTAATCACTTTTTTGGTGACACACATAATGACACACACACACACATCGACGCTTCGAACATAACATATTAACATATTCAGAGCGTAATATTACGAGTAATAACGTTACTTTTTTGTTTGTATGTTTTGCGTTCGCTCCATTGTAACCATCACGGATATCCGTGCGATTTCCGCCGGGAGCGTGATTACGTTGTGCCACCATTATGCGCCTTGTAGGCCTAGCACATCCGATTTCGGCATGCCTTGACAATTAGGGTGGGCTACCCTTAGCCTGTGACAGCCTCTATATCTGTCTCCAGGCACGCGTAGTGGCGACTCTTCGCCCAGACGATTTTTGCTCTCGTCTGACTCGCACGAGGTGTTCCACTGTCCATGAACTTGCCTCGTGTAATTGGACGTGCTGTGCCTGTGCCCATTGGGTACTGAACCATTTCTCATCCGTGAGCCTGGTTCCTTAAGGGGAAGAACTCAACAGAGGAGTTGGACCATGGCTCTTTAGCCCTCTTAGCCGAGGTGTCATTCACCGACATCGTGTAACCCTTGTCCAAGTTCGAGTCTCACACCACGCGTTTGAGAGCAGGGCGTTCTCGAGCTGGGCGTCCTTGTCCCAATAGCGCCTGAGCCCATCAGGTACTGAACCCTTTCTTTCTTCAAGTGTATTTCCGGTGTAGGAAAACCTGACAGTAGAGTTGGGCCAGGACTACCATCGTTGTCCCTTTCTTGCCTAAGCCCATCGGGTACAGAACCCTTTCTCTTCGCGAGCATATTTTCGGTTTAGGAAGGCTCGACATTAGAGTTGGATTAGGTCTTCTTGCTTTACCAAACGCCAATGAATGGGTCTGGGTCTCTGCCTGTAAGGAACACATGTAACTAGAAGCTCGTCTCGAGCTGACGGAGCTTGTAGTTCCTCTTTCCTATGGACTTTTCACTTTCTATTTGCAGTTAGCGCTGCCCTCTAGCGCTGTTCTGCCCTTTCATTGTTTCATTGTACTCGGTATGAAATCTATTTGTCTCTCGCCATGCATCTACCTTTACGTGCATTTTACATTGGCCGCCCCTCCAATGTTCGGACTGGACTGACTAGCTTCACTGTATGTCGACAGTGTCGCTATATGTGGTGATGCTGGTGGTGTCGGAGATATTGTCTGTCTCGTGTGCAGTCAAATCTCTTTCCATCTGCTACCTCCACATTCTTGGACATGATCCCCAAATGATTTGGCCAGAATCAGCTCGAGCTGCTGTATGTCTGTTTCCAGGGTAAGAACGGTACTAAATACATTCACGCTCACATGACCAACGGTGTAAAAAAAAAAACTAGAAAGTTAAAGATGAAACAGCAAGAACAGAAATTAGAAAGAGGATATACGGACAGACAGACATACACTGATAAAAGAAAGTACACAGACAGATGTCGGAACCACAGGACACGTAACGTAGGAATGACAAGCATTTATCGAAAATAGCTGCTCTATTGCGCCGAATTGATAAATCAGATAGTTAAATATTTGTTTTAATTATTGGACTGTGGTAATTTGTCTGTTAATTGTCAAATTTTCTGCCGAATATCTCTTTTATCAGGACAACCGTCCTGTTAGATTTGCAGCAGGATGTAATCCAGAGATCAATAAATACTTTGCGTGTTGTTTAATTTTCGAAAATGAACCGGCACGTCCGATTTCTGAGTGTTAATTAATGCTTTTCGTATTCTTATCACCTCAACTGAACTGTGGATATCTGTAAGTGCATTGCTAGTAGACCAGTCGTACGAGAGAACTGGTTCTCTTACGCGCTGGTGACCAATCTCAAAATGAATCACGGTAAACATACCAGAACTTTTTTGGCACAATATTACGTCATATCGACACAGCAGCAGATGTCAACTAATTATTTTATTTTCAGTACAAAAAATGTTGTTTAAAATTAACAACATAATCTTTACGGCAGCAGCAGCTATCAAGTTAACAATATAATCTTTACGGCAGCAGCAGCTATCAAGTTAACAATATAATCTTTACAGTAGTAGATATAAAAGTGACAACATAATCTTTGCAACAACAGCTATTAAAATATAGGCACTGTAATCTTTAGAGCTACTGGCAAGTATTGAGCACACGAGAACTTGCTGTCTACACAGACTTTGATGGCCTACGGTCTATGTTGCCTATCACCAACAGCTGCTTCACTAATCTATAGTTAAACATTCATATAAATATAAGCAAAGATAAAGCAATTGATAAGATATTTACAAATATTAACGCTTTATCTACGATATTTTTCTATTTTTTTCCGTTACACATTTAGAAGTCAAAATAAGAATGGGGTTTTTATGTGGTCGGCATATTATTTGTGCTGAAGAGTCAATTTGTCAAGAATCACCAGGGATTGTAACAAATAAACAGCTGAGATTGCACGAAATAATCACCTGTGATTTGACAAAATAGTCATTTGTGATTGTACCAAATAATCTCCTGTCATTTGTCCAAATAATTACCTGAGATTGGACCAAATAATCACATGTCATTTGTCCACATAATTACCTGAGATCGGACCTGATAATGACCTTAGATTGGTCCAAATAACCACCTGTGATATGATCAAATAACCACCGGTGTTATGATCAGTTAACCACCTGTGATATGATCAAAGAATCACCTGTGATATGATCAAAATTTTATATTATGTGAATATTATGTTGACATGCTGGACGGTCTATTTTATTGTACTTTTGATTATTAAAATAAAACTGTATGATAAGAACGTGACTATTGCCTGGCAATATACGGATGTGAGGCTTGGAGATATTCCCTGTGACAATATACGGCTGTGAGACTTGGAGATATTCCCTGTGACAATATACGGCTGTGAGGCTTGGATATATTCCCTGTGACAATATACGGCTGTGAGACTTGGAGATATTCCCTGTGACAATATACGGCTGTGATGCTTGGAGATATTCCCTGTGACAATATACGGCTGTGAGGCTTGGAGATATTCCCTGTGACAATATACGGCTGTGAGACTTGGAGATATTCCCTGTGACAATATACGGCTGTGAGACTTGGAGATATTCCCTGTGACAATATACGGCTGTGAGGCTTGGATATATTCCCTGTGACAATATACGGCTGTGAGACTTGGAGATATTCCCTGTGACAATATACGGCTGTGATGCTTGGAGATATTCCCTGTGACAATATACGGCTGTGAGGCTTGGAGATATTCCCTGTGACAATATACGGCTGTGAGGTTTGGAGATATTCCCTGTGACAATATACGTGTGATGCTTGGAGATATTCTCTGTAACAATATACGGCTGTGAGGCTTGGAGATATTCCCTGTGACAATATACGGCTGTGAGGCTTGGAGATATTCCCTGTGACAATATACGGCTGTGAGGCTTGGATATATTCACTGTGACAATATACGGCTGTGAGGCTTGGAGATATTCCCTGTGACAATATACGGCTGTGAGGCTTGGATATATTCACTGTGACAATATACGGCTGTGAGGCTTGGAGATATTCCCTGTGACAATATACGGCTGTGAGGCTTGGATATATTCACTGTGACAATATACGGCTGTGAGGCTTGGAGATATTCCCTGTGACAATATACGGCTATGAGGCTTGGGCTTTAAACGATACAGTGCCAAAGAAAATTGCGGTCTTCGAATTGAGATGCAACAAAAAAATGCTTCATTTACCATGGACAGTAAAAAAAAGACTAACAAAGAAGAATTGCAATAATTAAATGACAAAAAGGGCTGGCTCCTAATTGACATCAAAACAAGAAAGCTGAACTTTTTTGTTCATCTAAAATTACATAACATCATGGAAAGACTAATAGCAGAAGGCAGAGTAAACGGCAGCAGAGAAAACGTCGCCCAAGACAACGATGGACATATGATATGTCTGACTGGTTAAAAATGTCATTAGAAGAGGCTGGTCAACTCGCCCAGGTTTGTGACGTGTTCTGTAGGTCCTTAATGAAGACTACGTTCTGGAAAGAATATGTCACACGATGATGAATGTTATATTCACATCCAGGACCACCTATTAAATTAGATGGAGTTTGTGTCTAGATTTTGAGAAATTCATTTAAATTTTATAAGTAACATGCTGGTAACATTGATACGACGGGTAGTAATCACATAATTGATGGAGCGGGTACTAATCACATAATTGATGGAAATGGTACTAATCACATAATTTATGGGTGGACGTATATCACAGATTTATAGCCATTATTGACTCATGTCCGTTTGTTACAAACATCAATATCAAACGTTATGAATGTATAACAAACCTCTAGAACAAGAATTACAAAACTTAGACAAAATATCTAAGCAAAACTTTAAACATGTGCCACATACATTTCATCCAAACTTGTCACACTAGACTTGTCACAATCATCAAAATTAAACTTTAATTTCTTGTCACAAACCTGTAATTATATCGTTGTACATTATAGTTACAAATGTGTAATCTAAACGGTTGTTACACTTGTCCATGTTTCGGCTATCCAAACGGTGTAGACTTGTTAAAACATCTTAGCAAATACTCACAAACCCAGAATTGATATGTTTACCTTCGAATGACAACACTCCATCACCAATATTGTGTTTCTTCGTTGGATGATACAAACATAATGGATAGTGCTGTGAAGAAAAGACGTATATTGCCTCGAGTACCTGCTACAAAAAACTCTACAAGGTATGGTTTCAAATCATCTGTAGTACAAATAACTACTTTTATGAATCTGTCATTGTGTAATGTCTGCCGTCATGTATTGTTTGCTTGAAGTAATAGTACAATTACTGTTTACTGTTATGTGTGAATATATATGTAATGTAGTGTTTTCTTTCACACACTATGTCCTGAAACAATTATGAATATCAGACAGCAAGACGAGATTCTGTTATCAGGACAGATGACATGGACAAATCTGGATAATACTGACTGGACATATCTGGATAACACTGACCTGGAAATATCTGGATAATACTGACCTGGAAAGATCTGGATAACACTGACCTGGACAGATTTGGTATCCACAACATTGATATTATTCTGAAGCAGACACATATTTGTTGTGCAGATCATGCGACACGTATGCCTAATCTACCCCCAACAAAGATACTTCTCTATGTTGACTTGCAAGAGTGCATACGTTCTCATAGGGGCAAAAAGAAGCGCGACAAGGACTGGTTAAATTCTCACCGAGCGCCTTTAAATAAACCAAGACAGATTTGCAAGACGAAAATAGAGCTACTTGGCGATCAACTTTCAGAAAGAGAGTTTCAAGATGTTTCACCATTGCAAGATGTTCTTGTTTCAAGATGTTTCACCATTGCAAGATGTTCTTGTTTCAAGATGTTTCACCATTGCAAGATGTTCTTGTTTCAAGATGTTTCACCATTGCAAGATGTTCTTGTTTCAAGATGTTTCACCATTGCAAGATGTTCTTGTTTCAAGATGTTTCACCATCGCAAGATGTTCTTGTTTCAAGATGTTTCACCATTGCAAGATGTTCTTGTTTCAAGATGTTTCACCATTGCAAGATGTTCTTGTTTCAAGATGTTTCACCATTGCAAGATGTCCTTGTTAATCTATAACATCATGTATTTTGTTTCTCACACATTACGTATCTTATCACAGCAATTTGGACATTTATACCCTGCCATGATTAGTTGTCTAGGGAAGAGCTAATCGGATAGTGGTGCGTCTGTACGTGGAAGGACAATTTCAACCACTTTTCAACCAATATTCGTTTTGGTTATTTAAAGAAAATATATCAACAAAATAGTTGTCAAATTGATGCTCAGACGATACAGCTACAAGGACATGCTAGAAAACATGCATTTTGGGATGAAACATATTATTTTGGTTCTACCTAGATGTTTAACCTTTGAAATAAATGTGGGCGGCCCTGGTTTTTGTTTTTGTTTTTGATATGGAAATACATGCATTTAATCATATAATTGGCCTCGTTTATTAGAGTTTAGTCTAATCTTCTGAAGATCAATGTGTCGCATTGTGTTAGTTTTTAGACATCTGATTTCGATGTTCCTTTTCCGGAATATTTCGTAATAGCATTGCGACACTGGATAAGTTAGTTTCTGTAACTGACTACGATAAGGTTAAACAGTTTCTGTAACTGACTACGATAAGGTTAAACAGTTTCTGTAACTGACTACGATAAGGGTAAACAGTTAAACCAGCTACATCAAACACAATGAGTGAAGTGTATCTTCAAGTCACAGATGTAACACAAGTTCTCAGTAGAGTTCTCAGTATTTAGAGTACGATTCAAGTAAAGAGTCTGACAATGAATGCAAATTTATATCTATCTACAGGCTGTGGTCATCTTTGCCTTGCGGTGTCAGGCGTACACGAGTTATCTGAAAATGTCCTTAGTATGTGCTGTGTGTAAGCTTGTTCCTGTGCCTTCTTTGATTTATATGATCTATCTTTTACATGTTCTGCCTCTGGCTTTATAGACGTTACGTCTATGTGTCATGGCCATCTGTGACATGCTATCTGCTGGTAGTCTGGAAGCGTGTGAAGACCACTTGATCTGTTGTTTTTAATGAGTTCCAATACTGGTATTGTTTTGATTATCTGTCTGATGTTATCGTTTCTAATTCTATTTCTTAATGACACTCCGAGTATTCTTCGTAGACATGTCATTTCTGCTGTGACTATTTTTATTTTGTCTTATGCTGTCATTGTTCAGGTTTGGCACTGGTAGCATAGTGATGGAATAATAATAGTCTTGTATAATGCAACTTTAGTGTCTATGTTTACATTTTTGTTCTTGAAGATAGGTGTCCTGAAAACATCCAGGAATAATTAGTAGCATATAGTGTACGATGATGGTTATGAGGTTTGACTGTCATGAAGATGTGTGGTTGTGATGACGATGTTTGGTTGTGATGAAGATGTTTGGTTGTGATGAAGATGTTTGGTTGTGATGACGATGTTTGGTTGTGATGACGATGTTTGGTTGTGATGACAATACTTACGATGTTCATGAGTATGAGAATGAGACTTATTAAAATGATTATTTATGATTATTCTATTTCTGCCTGTATACTGAAATTCATGGTTCGGTTCACAATGTGCAAGGACATAGGAGACACGGTGTCCATCTCAGTGAATCAATCCGAGTTTAGCAGTTGACTGGTTGATATAAAGCTGTCCGGACAGCAAATGTAGCATCATTTGTGACAGTGATATCCGCACATTTATCTGCTGTACATATATGAGACCCACAGACGCAAAACCATGCGTATTGTTGTTTGGTCACTCTTCCGACTTTTCTCAGGTATTTCATCTCACAATGTTGCACATCTCTTACTGATGGGCAGCTGTGAGTGCCCGTGTCTGGTTTTGATAGCAAAGTGTTGGCATCAAATGATTTTGTTGTTTTTTTGGTTGTTTTAGTTACACGGTTGATTCAGGTGTTACGACGTACAAATATAAACAACACATAAACAACACATAAACATAAACAACACATAAACATAAAAACATTTAAACATAAACAACATATAAACAACACATAAACAACACATACACATACACATAAACAACACATACACATAAACAACACATAAACAAGCTTGATTCAGGTGTCATATGGTAATACTCGGGTAATACTGTTCTTTTTCGTCTTCTACAGCGATTCTCAGAATCCCGCTGGATATCTCTTGTAGCAGGACTATGGTCCTACTAGATTTCCAGCAGGTGTAGTCTAGAGAATGGAATGCGTTGTGTCGCCGTTTTATGTGCGTCAATGGCCCGACACACCTGTCTTCGGTGGAGTAATACTGTTCATACATTAACATACATTGCAAATACTATATGTTTGGTAGCGGTACCAATAGACAAATAAGTCTGATAAATACCTTTTTGGGGGGATAAGTAAGATGTACATATAATGGTAATGTTCGTCCTTTTCAACCACGTACTTTCCTAGTGTGGTTAAATCAGAGCTTTACAACCATCCATAAATTAGCGGAGGTCGCAGTTCTAGTAATCTAGTCACCATGACTTCCGGGTTTTGTGTTACCTGTGCTTCATGTACTCACCCAACCGATGGTTGAAGATAGAAGTGGGTTGCAATAATGGGGATATAACTCTTGTTTACTTGTTTAGAATTTTAGTATGTATTGCGTCCCTTGATTATATAAAATGTGATTTTTCTCTATTTTCATCCAGTTTCTTATCGTTCGTATTCTGCCTCAAAACACTCGCACATAACATTATTTATTCTACACAACAGAATGTGTCATGGCTTATAGATTGTTTGCGATGTATGCGTTGTTTTACACAAATATTTCTTTTGGTATCGACCTTAAGAGGCTGTCAACTTCAGGTAGGTCTGTAAGTTGTCTACGGAGACGTTTAGCTGATGGATAAATCTGCTTCTTTTAGAATGTTTCCTTCATTTATGACTTGTCATACAATGAAACATTTCTCCTAGTATTAGCACTTTGTGTCTCTGAGTTCGTCAAGTGTTTGCGTTCTCCCCATTTTGTGAATCTCTGCTATGGGTGTTGATTTCATTGCTGTAGCATTATCCTGAACGCCTGGTTTTGCACTTTATCTAGTTCTTGTAATGTGGTGTTTGATGCAGGACACCACGTAACTAAACCACATCCCAGGTGTGGTTTTATGCCATGCTGGTAAATTTATGAAGTATATTTCCACTGGCTCCCCATGTGGTTCCACTTAGTTGTCTCAGGATAGCTAACTTCCTACTGGCATTTGTTGTTGTTTTGTTTATGTGTTGCTTCCATGTCAGCTTATCATCAAAAGTAACTCCGCGGCATATGGGTTGTCTTCTTCAAAAGTTCTCCGTCTATCTTGATAACAATGGCTTTTTGTTTTGTTGAGAGGATAAAGAGTGTAGTGCTGCACTTATCTGTAGTCATCCTGACGCACCATCTATTTGCCCATAGGGTTAAGGCATCCATAGCTCTATGTATTTCCTTAGTGGCCACTGTCGCATGTTCTTCGTGCACCAGATCAGGAGGTCGTCAGCATACATTGATTCCGTGTGGTAGTTCGGCAAGTAGGTCATTGATGTAAACCAAGAAAAAGGTGGGTTCTCCCTGAGATTCCAAGACTCCTCCGTGGGGGACTCTAAGACGTTGTAGAATATTCTTGCTCTTGCGATCATCCAATTGTACACTGGCTCTTCTATTATTTATATCTGCATTTACCCATTTGTACATTATACAACTATTGTTGATTTCCCTAGTGAAAACATGATGGTTTGCCTTGTGAATAGAGAAAACATGGCGTTTTGTCTTGTGAATAGAGAAAACATGATGGTTTGCCTTGTGAATAGAGAAAACATGGCGTTTTGTCTTGTAAATAGAGAAAACATGATGGTTTGCCTTCTGAATAGAGAAACACAATATGAATTCGCATGCAAATATTTAATATTCTTTACTTTGAATTTGTATCACCTGGATGGTCCATGTTCGAATGTGTATCACGTGGACGGTCCATGTTCGAATTTGTATCACCTGGACTGTCCATGTTCGAATTTGTATCACCTGGACTGTCCGTTTTCGAATTTGTATCACCTGGACTGTCCATGTTCGAATTTGTATCACCTGGACGGTCCGTTTTCGAGTTTTACATGTTACATTCTAATTTCCTCTACGTCTGACGTTAATGTATAGTTTTACCGTAATTGTATCTGGTATCTTATGACATTAGTTTGTTGACATCTTATGATGCCTTTAGTTTGTTGATATTTTATGATGACATTAGTTTGTTGATATCTTATGATGACATTAGTTTGTTGACATACTATGATGATATTAGTTTGTAAATCACTCTTAAGACAGGAGAAAAAAGAACGAGAAAGAACGAGATACTCACGCAGAAATAAATAAAAGGGAAGAGACAGAAAGAAAAGGATAAAAAGTGAAAGGGAATGAGAGACGCGAAAAATAACAATTTAGTAGAGAGAAAAAAATAGAGATATAGAAAAGTATATATAGACCTACATTTAATGGCGAAGAGAGAAAACGAGAGAAATGAAAGATATATATATTTATATATATAAATTGAGAGAGTCAGATAGAGAGACAACGAATGAGAGAGAGAGAGAATTAAAAAAGAGACTGTTGGTATTTAAAAGTGTCAAATAACCTCTTGAGTTTAAATCCGGGTAGTACCTGGCTCGCAGTTGGAAATCGAAGAGGAGTGACGCCTTATTACTGCTATGTTATTTGGTTTTTAGACGACCGGGTCTGACACATTTTTTCATCCCACTGAACTTGTGTTCAATGTTTGTAACTGGTGAATGTAGGCTGCGATGTGACCAAGTTCTAGTGCAGTTCATGTAAACCTGGAGTGTTTTTCATTTCTCAAGTCAGATTTGATATCCAGTTTTTTTCTTTTTCAAGTATCCATTGGATATTTATTTCTGTACAATGTGTTTTTACGATATGAACGTGTATCATGTGGATAAATTACGTCCAGAGCGTGATATATACAGAAGTGATAAGGATAAGAAATGTGTAGATAAGAAACACATGATGTAGATGAGAAACTTTAGATGTAGACAAGAAACTATTGTTGTATATAAGAAAATATTGCTGCAGATAAGAAAGTACTATTGTAGATAATAAACTACTTTTGTAGATAGGAAACTACTGTTGTAGGTAAGAAACTATACTTTGTAGATAAGAAACTATTTCTTATCAATATGAGTACTATTGTAGGTAATAAACTACTTTTGTAGATAGGAAACTACTGTTGTAGGTAAGAAACTATACTTTGTAGATAAGAAACTATTTCTTTAGATAAGAAAATATTGTTGTAGATAAAAACATATTCTTGTAGATAAAACAATATTCTTGTAGATAAAACAATATTGTTGTAGATAAGAAACTGTTGTTGTAGATAAGAAATTATTCTGTAGACTGAAACTATTGTTGTATATAAAAACGTGTTCTTGATAAGAAACGAATGTTGTAGAAGATAAATTAATTATATCTGTTGATAAGAAACTTTAGTTGTAGATAAATGTTATTGTTATAGATTGGAAAATTACATCGTAGATAAGGACTTATTGATGTGTTGCAAAAGTGATGTTTACATCGGAAATTATTTATGTAGATTAGAACATGCTGTTTTAGAGTTAAAATTTAATTCTTAGGTAATGCAATATTGTTTAGATAAAAGACAAATATTTTATATATAAGAAAAATTGTCTAGATATCAAAGTAGTTTTTAGACAGAAACTATTGATTTCATAAAATTTGATAGAAATCATACTGCATAAATTAAATATTGGGTTCTTTACTGAGAGACGTGACCAAGTTTTTACTGAACACATGTGTACATTATTTAACGAAACGAAATATCCATAAAGACGCATTAAATAATGGATAAGACTACTGCCGAATTCATCAATCTGCTCATTGCATACGGGGAG
The DNA here is from genome assembly GCA_034231615.1 of Meghimatium bilineatum. Taxonomy (NCBI): domain Eukaryota; kingdom Metazoa; phylum Mollusca; class Gastropoda; order Stylommatophora; family Philomycidae; genus Meghimatium; species Meghimatium bilineatum. The sequence continues at coordinate 64,383,837 of CM067300.1, forward strand.
ATCTCCCTTCTCCCGCCTCCCTGGGATGCCCCTGGGGGACAGGTGGTGGCTCTGAGTGCGTATCGCGCTGATCGATTCAGACATACCGACACTTTAATCTGAGTTCAGCGATGTCAAGAAAGCTTAATGAAACTACACATGCGTTTAAAAAGTTGGCATGTGATCACGTGATGTGGCCACCTGTACCAGTAAAATATTTTTTCTAGAACGAATTTTATTATGAACGTAGTCTTCAAATCAGAAGATAGCTCAGACTACGATAGCTCTGACTACGTTCTAGAAAGAAAAGAATATATTGGTTCAATTAGAAAGTGTTGATTGGATTCTCTAGTCAGAAGTTGTTTACATGGTTAGTAGTATGGTTAACTGGTTTGTTAATATTCACCTGCACCTGTAGGTAGAAATTTCTGCGTGTGTTTACTGAAGTTGTGTTTACTAGTTCACTGACTACTCCACTCATCGGGTTAGTCATTCAGGAAACTGATGCTGAGGTTGTATAGTCTTGTTGCACTGTAGTCTCCTGTTGTCATAAGATTAGTTAGTCGCGAAACTGATTTTGAAGTTGTGTAGTCATTCCGCCGAAAACGAATGTGTCTTGCCATTGGTGCAAATAAAACAGGGGACACAACGTATTTGATTAGACTACATCCTGCTAGAAATGGAGTTTTGTTTTACTAAATAGAACAAGATATCGAGCGGGAGTTTGAGAATGACCGCTGAAGAAGAAAAAGTATAGTCATGTTACACTGTCATCCACTCCGCTAAACAGCTCCATAAATCACTCACAGATACAGACCTACAAAGCCTAAAACCACTAAACATCTTTAACACATACCCAACATGGGACAGGAAAAACTTCCCAAGAATTATGGACAATATACAAAGCATTATTTCGAAAACAGAAACTACTATACAAGTACTAAAGGAGACAACTAAGAATCACATACAGAAAGGATACCCAAAGGATATATGGACACATGTATATACAGATGGATCAGCGAAAGAGGCAGTATTAGATGGAGGATCAGGAATATATATAGTAACACCAGTAACAAATGGAAAAGAAATAGAAAAATCCATACCCACAGGCAAACATTCCACAAATTTCAAAGCAGAAATGGAAGCCATAATAGAGGCAGCCAAAATGCTCATGAATTGCTTGCCGAGTCACAACAGACATGTAGTATTTCTAACAGATGCAAAGTCAGTGTTGCGGGCATTGAAAGATCCAAAGAACATGAGCATGAATGAACTTACGCCTGCTTACTACACCTCAGCAGTACCACCAAAGAAACAGTACTGCAGTGGATCCCAGGTCACTGTGGCATACCTGGAAATGAAAAAAGCTGATCTCCTCGCAAGGTATGGGGATCACTGGAACAAATAGAAAATGATAATACGTACTATGAAAGTAAGACCATGTTAAAAGCAGAATATAAGAAAAAGTGGAAGCAAATGCACCCAACTGCAGAACCAAATGACCCCTACCACCAAATGTCACGCAAGGAACAAACCATCATTTTCAGACTACGAACTGGTCACAACAGACTGAGAAGTCACATGTTCCGAAAGCTGAAGATTGGTGAGACAGACCTGTGCAACTGTGGACTGAGCCCAGAGACTGCAGAACACATTCTTCATGCCTGTCAACTCTACCAAGAAGAGAGGGAGAAAACATGACCTACTGAGACGGCACTGCTTCCAGACTTGAGGGGTTCCATGGATGACCTGAAGCAAATCACAAAATTCATTGAAGCTATTGGTGCTGTAACCTGATATCTGACTGAAGCTATTGGTGCTGTAACCTGATATCTGACTGAAGCTATTGGTGCTGTAACCTGATATCTGACTGAAGCTATTGGTGCTGTAACCTGATATCTGACTGAAGCTATTGGTGCTGTAACCTGATATCTGACTGAAGAACGATGGAGAAGAAGAAGAATCCACTGCTCCCATTAGGATAATCATTAGGGTCAGTTTATTTGCTTACCTAGTTTTGACCTCCACCCCGTCCCTCGTATCGACAACTGTCAATAATTCAGGGATCCCACTGCTTAATAATAGCAAAATTATTTTAACTATCACTCCCCAAAAAACATTGTGTTTAGCAGAAAAAGTACCAAAATAAACCTACCTACGTACCATTTTCCCACAATATTAGAACAATGTTTCACACGCAAGCAGTTTTATTGGTGCAAGCAAAACAGCATTATTGACGTACACTTTTGTTAACACCCCCCTCCCGCGCCCTTTCCCTCACTCCCACTAATTGTTGATTATTCAAGGACTCGTCCTATAACAAAATTGGACTAATGTCTTTGGTTGAAAATAAGAGGTTGAAAATAAGAGGTTGAAAATAAGAGGTTGAAAATAAGAGGTTGAAAATAAGAGGTTGAAAATAAGAGGTTGAAAATAAGAGGTTGAAAATAAGAGGTTGAAAATAAGAGGTTGGAAATAAGAGGTTGAAAATAAGAGGTTGAAAATAAGAGGTTGTAAATAAGAGGTTGAAAATAAGAGATTGAAAATAAGAGGTTGAAAATAAGAGGTTGAAAATAAGAGGTTGAAAATAAGAGGTTGAAAATAAGAGGTTGAAAATAAGAGGTTGTAAATAAGAGGTTGAAAATAAGAGGTTGAAAATAAGAGGTTGTAAATAAGAGGTTGTAAATAAGAGGTTGAAAATAAGAGGTTGTAAATAAGAGGTTGAAAATAAGAGGTTGAAAATAAGAGGTTGTAAATAAGAGGTTGAAAATAAGAGGTTGAAAATAAGAGGTTGAAAATAAGAGGTTGAAAATAAGAGGTTGTAAATAAGAGGTTGAAAATAAGAGGTTGAAAATAAGAGGTTGAAAATAAGAGGTTGAAAATAAGAGGTTGAAAATAAGAGGTTGAAAATAAGAGGTTGAAAATAAGAGGTTGAAAATAAGAGGTTGTAAATAAGAGGTTGAAAATAAGAGGTTGAAAATAAGAGGTTGAAAATAAGAGGTTGAAAATAAGAGGTTGTAAATATGAGGTTGAAAATAAGAGGTTGTAAATAAGAGGTTGAAAATAAGAGGTTGAAAATAAGAGGTTGTAAATAACTACACATAGAGTTATCTTCATCCCGAGGGCAAGCTGCTGTCATGGAACCTACCTTTTTATCTTGGTTGAAATGTGCGTATATTACCCTAATATTTACTTGTTATTTAAGAAAACTTATTTGTGAGCTTACGACACGTTTGATAGTTCTAAGTCATGTATTTGTTGATACATTCGTTGGTGTATTAGTTGATGTGTTAGTTGGTGTATTAGTTTGTGTATTCGTTCACGTATTAGTGATGTACTAGTGATGTACTAGTGATGTATTAGTTGATGTATTAGTTGATGTATTAGTGATGTATTAGTTGATGTATTAGTGATGTATTAGTTGATGTATTAGTTGATGTATTAGTGATGTATTAGTTGATGTATTAGTGATGTATTAGTTGGTGTATTAGTGATGTATTAGTTGGTGTATTAGTTGTTGTATTAGTGATGTATTAGTTGGTGTTTTAGTGTTGTATTAGTTGATGTATTAGTGATGTATTAGTGATGTATTAGTTGATGTATTAGTTGATGTATTAGTGATGTATTAGTTGGTGTATTAGTGATGTATTAGTTGGTGTATTAGTTGTTGTATTAGTGATGTATTAGTTGGTGTATTAGTGTTGTATTAGTTGATGTATTAGTGATGTATTTAGTGGATGTATTAGTGATGTATTAGTTGGTGTAATAGTTGATGTATTAGTGACGTATTAGTTGATGTATTAGATGATGTATTACTGATGTATTCGTTGATGTGTTCGTTGATGTATTAGTGACGTATTAGTAGATGTATTATTTGTGTATTCGTTGATGACAAAGCTATGACATACTATGACATACTGACGTGTCTAATCTTCTGTTAACCGTCCCCAGCCACTCATTCTTGCTAATGTATTCAACAAGAAACACTCACCCCTAATCTCCTTACATTACCAAAGATTATGTTTGATGTGAAAATGTGATGTTAAATTCTCTCACAAACATGCAACAATCCCTAGACTGCCGCCACCGCCATTCATCTTGTCACTGAATGACGTCGGTTGCCATCAAACAATGTTTTATTCAATGTCGCCTGCTGGGTTTGATCCGAAACATCTGCTGTACAACATACAAGATCAAAGCAGAGACGAGATCATGCGTGTCAGATACACATGCTTCCAATCGAGAATTTCCAAAACGGGATCATTTTATTTCGGTTATTTTTTTTTGCTACTTTGAAACATGTTAATAATTTATATAATACTCAACTTTATTGACATTTTTTGAAGAGACACAGGCCATGTCTTCAGATACCATTGTTTGGTTTGTTTCTAATCTCGTCTTCAGAATAATGATTACACACAACTGAAGGGGAGCGCTTAGCCAAGTATATTACACGATTAGATGGTTATAAAGTGTTGCGGGTTTATTTCTTTCAGCAACTGATTTATTGCGTGCATTAAGTAGTTTATTTCTTTCACTAACCGGTTTATGAGTTAAACTGGTTTATTGCTTTCACTTTTATTGCTTGTGCTAACTGGTTTATTGGTATTACATACTAGTTTATTGATTTTACTAACTGTACTATTCATTTTAATAACTTATTTCTTGCTTTTAATTACTTGTGTATTGATTTCCCTCACTGGTTTATTGTTTCACATATTGCTTTCATGGACTTCCCTTTCTAGTTTATTGTTTTCCATTACCGTAGTGATTTCTTGAATTTTCTAATCTTTCATTCATTCACCTTTGCTGCTCACTGTATTTTCTTTATTTTCACAGTGAGTTCTACTAGGTGTTTTACCTTCATGTCACGTTTCTCTTTACTTTTGTCATTGTATTTACCGAGCTGTCCAGTTCTTTGATCTTCTATTATCCTAACCGAGTCCCTCGCAATTACATTCCTACAGAAACATCGGATATCATCCTTCTAACCTAACGATACTTGACCTATTGCGTGATTTTCATTGTTTGATGACTAAAACTATACACACAGTGATTAATGAAAACACGGGGAAAATCTACAAGCGTCACTACAGACGGATGCATTTCAATGAGCGCAGGACTGTATTGTCGAGGGAATCGACTCAACCCGGATATGTATCAGTGTATCTTCCTGGTTTCTCTCTGCACGTTTTCTGACACCAGATACTTCCTGTGAGAATGTGATATCTGTGAAACTATATCTGTGAAGTTATATCTGTGAAACTCAAATACAATTATAATGATAAATAACAACAATATTGACAGGTTGCAGGACGTTGTAATGGTTAAGTGAATTCCCATCAGTTTTCACATGTCTATTTCTATGTGTATTTCTATGTCTATTTCTATGTGTATTTCTATGTCTATTTCTATGTGTATCGCTATGTTTATGTCCATCTCTATGTCACCGCTGGTACCACAAAAATGAACACGAAAGAACACAGCGGACAATCTACCAGAGACAGAAACGGAAGGAAAAATCTGAAATCGTTCTTACTCGGGAACCCTCTTCACGTATGCACGCACTGTAGCAGATTTTTCCTGACACCATTCGGATTCTTTGGGTTTTCTATGGATTCGCAAATCTAAACGAAAATATGTAAACACGGATGCTTGTAATTTTGCCATCATTTATTGGCCTCGTACGTTTATTGCTTTTCATGCTATGTTCATCTTTGCTTACGAAGGAGGAACATCATCAGAATAATCGTCTCTGTTTCTGTTTCTGCGTCTGTTTCTGTGTCTGTATCTGTTTCCATGTGTGTTTATCTGACTGTCTCCGTGACGTTTGTCAGTACGAAGATCTCTGTACAGAATTAGTTAGAGCTTCATTCGTTACATTGGTGTTCTATTATTGTCGTGTTTTTGTTGGTCACTTTTTATATACTTGGAATCGCATGTCGAAAATAGTCACTCCTACTCGAATTATATAAATTCTGACAAACGAAACGCACGGCAACAATTAAAAACGTAGCGAATTAAGTCGTAATTAATTCTGTACAGAGGTCTGATCAGTACGTCTGAAGCTCACGCTGTGTTCGTGTGTGTCTATATTACTGTCTATATGACTGTCTCTTTGTTTATCTCTATGTTTCTCTGTCTGCCCGTCTGCTGGTCGGTGTGTATACTTGACTATATAGATGTGTATATGTTGTTTTAGTTCGTTCTCACACTCCCACTGTTTCTCTCTTGTAGAAGGCAATGTTTCTGCTAAATTTCCTGCAGGATGTATGTGTTCTAGGATTATTTATGCCAATGACCCGACACATCCAAATTCGGCGTGTAACCTAATATGTTTAGTGTTTGACCACTTTCACTGAACGATGGGTGGCTGTTGTGATATCACTAGTAGGCCAGCCGTACGAGAGATCTGGTTTCCTTACTTACTGTAACACTGGACATCAATGTGAAAGATAACCACAGGCAAGCATTCTTGATATTTTCTATGCTGTAGACATCGCTTTCAACATAGCAACAGACGTCCTTTGTCTATATTTATAGATATAATCTTTCTACTTCCTGAATACCCTAACAATGCAGCTTGTGTGTTAATCCCGACGTTAGACACATGCACGTGGACGCGATGGCACACACACACACATCCGCTCACGTACCGACACACACTCTTTCCTTATCTCTGCGACTTCACGATTACATCTTTCGACCATTTAACCGGTCCCCATTATCAAACAACATCTCACAACAATTCACGTGAAAGATATTTCTTTCAGCAGGCAGCAAAACTTCAAAAGCTACGTAATTTCTGCTTACAGCCTGGTTACACCGCATAGCCTCTGCATCACCACTTCACGCAACCACACCGTAGTAAATGCACCACAACTTCCCGTTAAGTCACGCTCTTCAAATATCTTTCCACGAGAGATTACCAGGGGCTGACAAATCATCTTCAGTTAACAGTGCTTGGTTTTGTTTTACAGTTATCTGCCCACGTCAAGTTTTTTTATGCGCATTTTTATAAACTCCGCCCTGACAACAAAAATATACATAAATATATTCATATTAGTATAGCTAGGATTGCCGAGTTAATTTTCTGACAAGGAAATGTTTATAACAAGAATATGTTTGAAATAAGATTCTCGTTATGTGATGTTTGTGACAGAAGCAGTGTGGGATTATTTTATTCAAACAACGTAAAACAGATGTGTTATTTGGTTCTAGGCTAGTTACAGTACACATATTCATGGTTATATCTGTGTCCAATAGACTAGATACAGTACACATATTCATGGTTATATCTGTGTACAGTAGACTTAGATACAGTACACATATTCATGGTTATATCTGTGTACAGTAGACTAGATACATCACACATATTCATGGTTATATCTGTGTCCAGTAGATTAGATACATCACACATATTCATGGTTATATCTGTGTCCAGTAGATTAGATACAGTACACATATTCATGGTTATATCTGTGTCCAATAGACTAGATACAGTACACATATTCATGGTTATATCTGTGTCCAGTAGATTAGATAAAGTACACATATTCATGGTTATATCTGTGTCCAGTAGATTAGATAAAGTACACATATTCATGGTTATATCTGTGTCCAGTAGACTTAGATAAAGTACACATATTCATGGTTATATCTGTGTCCAATAAACCATGTAAGTGGATAGATGTATGACATCTCTGTGTTAGTTGCTTTGACGATTTATGTATTAAATTCTAATAATGTTGTATACTTGTACAGATGTAAACTGGTATGTTTAATTATTTGACGTGTGTAGAATGTTAACTATTTGACGTGTGTAGAAAGTTAACTATTTGACGTGTGTAGAAAGTTAACTATTTGACAGGTGAGAACGTTAACTATGTGACAGCTGTAAATGCTAACTATTCGAAAGGTGTAGAATGTTAACTAACTCGCAGATGTAGAATGTTAACTAACTCGCAGGTGTAGAATGGTAACACTTTGAGAATTGTAGAATGTTAAGTGTTTGACATGTGTAGAATATTAACTATTTGACAGGTGAAGAACTTTAACTATTTGACATGTGTAGAAGGTTAACTATTTCACAGGTTTAGAACATTAACTATTTAACAGGTGTAGAATGTAACTATTTGACAGACGCAGAATGTTAACTATTTAACAGGTGTAGAATGTAACTATTTGACAGACGCAGAATGTTAACTATTTTACAGTTGTATAACGTTAACTACTTGACATGTGTAGAAGGTTAACTATTTAACAGGTGTAGAATGTAACTATTTGACAGACGCAGAATGTTAACTATTTAACAGGTGTAGAATGTAACTATTTGACAGACGCAGAATGTTAATTATTTAACAGGTGTAGAATGTAACTATTTGACAGACGCAGAATGTTAATTATTTAACAGGTGTAGAATGTAACTATTTGACAGACGCAGAATGCTAATTATTTAACAGGTGTAGAATGTAACTATTTGACAGACGCAGAATGTTAACTATTTTACAGTTGTATAACGTTAACTACTTGACATGTGTAGAATGTTAACTATTTCACAGGTTTTAGAATATTAACTATCTAGCAGGTATAGAATGTTAACTGTTTGAGATGTGTAGAATGTTAACATAAATCACCCTTATTAAGTTTCTTGAAAGTTGCATTTGGCTGTAGATACGAACTCTCAGTACAAGAACCATACCTATTTCACAGTGCATTGGTCACTTCTAATTCTCCTATGCAACCACATATGTTATGGTATTGAGTGTGTACAAATATATTGTGTTACATCTTGTCATATTTTTAGCTATTTGCTATTGTTTGTTCTCAGACTCCCGTCGGGTCTGTTTTATAACAGGACACTGGTTCTTCTAGATGTGTTCTCAGACTCCCGTCGGGTCTGTATTATAACAGGACACTGGTTCTTCTAGATGTGTTCTCAGACTCCCGTCGGGTCTGTATTATAACAGGGCAATGGTTCTTTTAGATGTGTTCTCAGACTCCCGTTGGGTCTGTATTATAACAGGACACTGGTTCTTCTAGATGTGTTCTGAGACTCCCGTCGGGTCTGTATTATAACAGGATACTGGTTCTTCTAGATGTGTTCTCAGACTCCCATCGGGTCTGATTTATAACAGGACACTGGTTCTTCTAGATGTGTTCTCAGACTCCCGTCGGGTCTGTATTATAACAGGACACTGGTTCTTCTAGATGTGTTCTCAGACTCCCGTCGGGTCTGTATTATAACAGGACACTGGTTCTTCTAGATATGTTCTCAGACTCCCGTCGGGTCTGTATTATAACAGGACACTGGTTCTTCTAGATGTGTTCTCAGACTCCCGTCGGGTCTGTATTATAACAGGATACTGGTTCTTCTAGATGTGTTCTCATACTCCCGTCGGGTCTGTATTATAACAGGACACTGGTTCTTCTAGATATGTTCTCAGACTCCCGTCGGGTCTGTATTATAACAGGACACTGGTTCTTCTAGATGTGTTCTCAGACTCCCGTCGGGTCTGTATTATAACAGGGCCAAGGTTTTATAAGATTTCTTGCAGAATGACATTCAAAGATTGCAGATGCGTTGTGTTATTTTTTTTTCAGGGATGGCCCGACACATGTGATTTCGGCTCTGATATTTTAGTAAATTATACAGCGTCTGATATTATAATTGTCAAGTTGACCTCAGTATACTACATAATCTGTGGAAGTCAGGTTGACCAGATTTCTGAACTTTGACCTTTAACTATATTTGTAGCCTTGACTTGATTAACTTATCGTGACGAAGTTCATTGATGATAAGAACTGTATTCCACCAAAAAGTGGCTTTAATAGTGGCTTTAATCAACCAGTTAGTATGCAGTGATTGACATCTGTCATATTACGAACTAGAGATTATGTTGTTGTTCAATTTTACCTTAAACGACGCTGCCTTTATGTGTTGTATATTTATCGAGTCAACATTCGAGGATGATTTTGTTGCAGATGAGCTCGAGATGAACCGGTAATAACGCCATCTTACTTGAACAATTCCTGTCGAGATAATAGACTCCGTTATTCCTGTCAGGATGTATCTTATTCAGGACAGGATTGAGCAGTCAAAACAGACGTTCGAAAATCCGGCTTCCTATCCTTAGCCAATATTTCTGCTTCTGTGTCATGTTCAGGTGGTATTTGACATCTTGCGTCAATCTTGTTCATTGCCAAACTTTTTTTTTGTTAGCTTGTTTGTTTGTGCATTTCGTGCCTAATGCGGTTTTAATTCTCCGTATGTTGCTGTCCGCTGCCTGTAGTTTTTTATAGTCTTGCAGCCTACTATTTCCCCCCTGTTTTTGTTATTGCAGCTTGCTTTAGATCTTCATTGTTTCTGATACCGATGGTGAAATGTTCTCTTGTAATATTTCTACGTAAAGTTTCTTTTGATCTTCCTCGTTTTCTCTTGCCTTTTGGTGACCACATCAAAGCTTGACAGGGGAGTCATTCGGTATTCATTCGTAGCGCGTGTCCGCTGTAATATCAGCGATGTTTTCTAATATACGTGGATACATATTCTTGTTTTTATTCTTGTCTGAGAACTGTGTTTGATTTGATGTCTGACCAATTCCTTGAATTCGTTTCAGTAACACAGATATTTAATTTTTACGATATTAATGTGTTAAATTAATGATCACACAGTTCTTGATTCAGCAAAAAAAGAAAAAAACATCTCTCCATTACTTAAACCGGAACCGGAATTCTTTTTGTTACTCCAGCATACTTACCTTCACTATTGTCTTTTATGGGCTGTCATGTTATTTGATATGGCTAGCATAAACTTATATTGTAGTTTCCTAGAGAGAACCATGCTTAGAAAGTTTTATTTTACTTTCAATTCAATCATAATGTCTCCGCTAGGGCCTAATAGTTCATTCATTTGATAGATAAAATATTGGCCTATTGTTTCATCCATTATATATTCCCCGAAGAATGATGGTCATAATATCCACACTTGCCGTTAATCGTAGGGGTGGTGACTAAGAGCTTTAGTTGTATATTCAAGGCCAGATGTGTCACATTGACTGCTCGTGTTGAATATTTATTTGTTCAGACATGTCATGATATTATATCTCCATCTTTTTCTAGGTCTTCCTCTAGCCTTGTTTCCAGATCTCCTCATACTATACGTTCTTGTTGGTAGTTGGTTATGGTTCATTCTCCTAGTGTCGAAATCAGTGTATTTGTTGTTGTATATATTACCTGATATGTTTGTTACTATATTACCTGATATGTTTGTTACTATATTACCTGATATGTTTGTTACTCGACTGCTAAACAAACTGTCATACAATATCAAGGTCTTACTTTTAAAATGTATAATACTTATTGAAAAATCATAGGATACCATCACGTGACAGTAACTGTTTTCGTTTGTTTTTGTTTTAATGATAACGTGGAAATCAGCAGTAAAGAAAACACATCATATCCGCACAAGGTGGAAATAGGTACAGTGAATACATACAGGGTGAAATAAAGAGTGATAATAATAGTAGAAAAATATTTGTATAACTTTTCTGTAATTCTGTTACAATTGAAACACCGTAAAGAGGTTCGTTTTTCTGTAGTTATGTCATAAGTGGAACACCGTAACCAGATGCTTTTCATCATCATCATCAAGTGACATATTCTTTCCTATGTATCTCTTGAATTCTCCGCGGTCTTGAGCAAGTTGCCCTGCATCTTCCAGTGACATGCGCAGGCATTCTTGATTGTCTTTTGTCCAACGGCGTCTTGATCGGCGTTTGCCCCTGTTGCCTTCTCCAAACATTTCTTGGCACAATACTCCTGTAGTTTCAATAACGTTAAATTCTATCACATAAAAAGAACAGCCTGGTTCAGAAATAGGCATATATAATTACAATAACTCACAACGTAATAGAAGTATCAGTGAAATGTGTACTCATAGAAATTAAAGGACAACACCATCAAGAATTTAGCAAACATAGTTACCAGAACAAACATGGTGACGGATATATATATATATATGTATGTATATACGGCATATATATGGAAGCACATTGCAGTCAGTTTCCATAAAATCGTGCCGTTTTCTTCTGTATTCTGATTTGTTCGTCTCTCAGCTACCGCGTTAGCACTTGCTCAATCTTCGTCCATGTATCTCACGTTAGCTATTCTGTCCACTTGTTCCAATACCTCACTTATGACTTCTAGATCATGTTTTTCTCATCTCCATGTTACTGGTAGGTGTGCAGGCCTGCACCGGCTAGAGACATGTTTATACATTATTCGATCTCGCTGGTCCATTATCTTCTTTGGCTTCCTCTTCTCCTCTATCCCGGCATCTCTGCCCTCCCAGAATCATCCTTTCGATACCATCATGTCGCTTTAAGTTTACAAAATACTGTAGCTTCCATATTATCATGGCATTTAGACCGTAGCGTCCTTCGTATGATGGTATTTATACTGTATCTTCCTTTGTATGATGGTATTTAGATTGTAGCTTTCTTCGTATGATGGTATTTAGATTGTAGCTTCCATATTATGATGGTATTTAGACTGTATCTTTTGTATGATGGTATTTAGATTGAAGCTTCCATATTATGATGGTATTTAGATTGTAGCTTTCTTCGTATGATGGTATTTAGACTGTATCTTCCTTCGTATGATGGTATTTAGACTGTAGCTTCCTTCGTATGCTGGTTGTTACAATCAAGATGTGGTCAGTATTGTCTATTGATACTTCTACTTTCTTCTCCTTTCATGTGCAACTGTAGAGTAAATTCGTGTTTAACTGGACGTCACGTTGTTATATACGTCGAAAGCTTGAGGAGATTTATGAAGAAATATACTTCCTGCTCCAAGGTCAGATAAACAGAACACCATATAGGGGTTGTCCGTAAATTACAATTATGGAGGAGGGTATCTGAAATGTTTGACAACCTGGAAGTCAAATCTGTAATCTGTAAGGAGGGGGGCTCCAGGTAGCAATATTGCCACTTTTTGTTGGTTTACTATTGAAAATAGTGATTCGTGTGTACATTGGAGACATTATGTACCTAGTGTACATTGGAGAATTTGTGTACATTGGAGACTTTGTGTACCTTGGTTACTATTTTATTTCGTAAGTACACATTTGTATATGCTATATATAAGAAATGGGTAAAATGCGTCTCTAACAGTTGTATTCGAAGACATGTTTCTGTGTCTCATATATTCGAAGACCTGTGTCTGTCTCTTCATGTATTCGAAGACCTGTGTCTGTCTCTTTATGTATTCGAAGACCTGTGTCTGTCTCTTTATGTATTCGAAGACATGTGTCTGTCTCTTTATGTATTCGAAGACCTGTGTCTGTGTCTTCATGTCTGCATTAAGTGTCCAACTCTCACAACCATACAACATAATAGAAAACATGTATGGGTTATACAGTTGTAATGTTCACTCTATCACTTTATGTTTTCCATATTCAATTCAGACTTCACGTGGCAACGCTCATATACATACATCCTTATAGTTCAGTTTTGGATTTCCCATCGATGCACAAGCTGCGTCTTGTATGAATTCACTTCCTGAATCATATCTCCATCCGTCATGATGTTGGTCTGTGCATACTTTCAGCATTGATTTTCATCCCATTCTTGCTTTATACTTTTTTGTCTAACCCTGATGTTCACTTGTGTAATACTTGTACTGGTTCATCGATAAGATTATTATTGCCAAGGATTTGCAAATTACAGAATTACGATCGATATTTGTAGCGTTTCTATTCAGAACGTAGCCATCAACCCATTATTTTATGGTTGTAGTAATTGTCTAGGCAATATGAATAAGTTCAGTAGTTAGCCATTGCTTTCTTAACGATCCGGATTCACAACTGTGGCATGATTCGGACCCAATACGGTTTCCGTCAAAGACGCGCTCTGTACCCGCCGCCAAAGAAACGTACCCGATTGATATAGTAGTGTTATAATTATGAAGTATCGATCTCCTGTTTTATATACTCCATGTATATACTGAAATATACTGGAGACATTGCATCCTTGTCATACTCCTACATCTGTTCTTCGTGTATTGTATGATACATGTGTATTTTGAAAAGTACTGGGGACCTTGGATCCATTCCGTGTTGTCACATTTGTTCGCTAAGACAGAACAAATCACGTTACTGTAACGGAATCATTCAACTATATCTAAGATGGTGATGTTCACATTCAAGGGTTTTAGTATTTGCAGTTGCAAAGATCATCACCCCAGAAAATGACAAATGACTTGATAAAATCTCTACATTTGTGGTTCAATCTGATGCTGAATAAGTGGTTCAAGTTTTATTGTGTAGTGATTCAGTTTGTTCTGAAATTAGCAACATCATCTTGTGACTTATTCTTTCCAGAACGCATTCTTCCTTATGGACTCTGAACACATATCAGAATATTCCTGTATAATTACATATTCTTTATACATTATCTGCTGAAGCATAACCTTCGACGTAAAGACCTTTCAAGAAAATTAATTTGGCCTTCGTTTGTAACGTTTTGGATTAATTCCGTATTTCGGTTGGTCACTATTTATATTCTTGGAGTCAGCTTGGTTATTTTTGGCATGCGATTCCAAATATACAACTAGTGACCAAAGGAAAACACGAAACTAATCAAGAGAATCACATAATGTAGGCCCAATTAATTCAGCGAATAGGTCTTCTAAGTTGTCAACCGTCTCGGCAGAGGTATCCAATGTGGTACCGCTGCGACCCTAACGTCTTAAGGAATTATATGGTAAGATTATTATTATTGAGTGTGACAACTCGATGGCTCATTCATAATGACCAGGAAAACTTTTCTGAACAATTGTGACTCATAGTAGCAAAACACAGCATTTGGTTGGACATTGAACAATTGTGACTCACGGTAGCAAAACACAGATTTTGAACAATTGTGAGCCACGGTAGCAATACACAGCTTTTGAATATTGTACAATTGTGAGCCACGGTAGCAAAACACAACTTTTGGACATTGGACAATTGTGAGCCACGGTAGCAATACACAGCTTTTGAATATTGTACAATTGTGAGCCACGGTAGCAAAACACAACTTTTGGACATTGGACAATTGTGACCCACGGTAGCAAAACACAACTTTTGGACATTGGACAATTGTGAGCCACGGTAGCAAAACACAACTTTTGGACATTGGACAATTGTGACCCACGGTAGCAAAACACAACTTTTGGACATTGGACAATTGTGACCCACGGTAGCAAAACACAACTTTTGGACATTGGACAATTGTGACCCACGGTAGCAAAACACAACTTTTGGACATTGGACAATTGTGACCCACGGTAGCAAAACACAACTTTTGGACATTGGACAATTGTGACCCACGGTAGCAAAACACAACTTTTGGACATTGGACAATTGTGACCCACGGTAGCAAAACACAACTTTTGGACATTGGACAATTGTGACCCACGGTAGCAATACACAGCTTTTGAATATTGTACAATTGTGAGCCACGGTAGCAAAACACAACATTTGGACATTGGACAATTGTGAGCCACGGTAGCAATACACAGCTTTTGAATATTGTACAATTGTGAGCCACGGTAGCAATACACAGCTTTTGAATATTGTACAATTGTGAGCCACGGTAGCAAAACACAACTTTTGGACATTGGACAATTGTGACCCACGGTAGCAAAACACAACTTTTGGACATTGGACAATTGTGAGCCACGGTAGCAAAACACAACTTTTGGACATTGGACAATTGTGACCCACGGTAGCAAAACACAACTTTTGGACATTGGACAATTGTGACCCACGGTAGCAAAACACAACTTTTGGACATTGGACAATTGTGAGCCACGGTAGCAAAACACAACTTTTGGACATTGGACAATTGTGACCCACGGTAGCAAAACACAACTTTTGGACATTGGACAATTGTGACCCACGGTAGCAAAACACAACTTTTGGACATTGGACAATTGTGACCCACGGTAGCAAAACACAACTTTTGGACATTGGACAATTGTGAGCCACGGTAGCAAAACACAACTTTTGGACATTGGACAATTGTGACCCACGGTAGCATAACACAACTTTTGGACATTGGACAATTGTGACCCACGGTAGCAAAACACAACTTTTGGACATTGGACAATTGTGAGCCACGGTAGCAAAACACAACTTTTGGACATTGGACAATTGTGAGCCACGGTAGCAAAACACAACTTTTGGACATTGGACAATTGTGACCCACGGTAGCAAAACACAACTTTTGGACATTGAAATTCAACACAGTGATTTTAAGAAAGGCTCAGTGTCAAAACGTAAACGTTGCATCCAGAAACGAAAAGAACACATAATATATTGTAAGTGTCTGGTAGCAACAAGTGTGTCAATGACACAATAAGCAAACAGTTCGTATACTGTGTTTATAAATAGAGCGGTGTTAAGTAAGATCAAAGGACCTGGGGGATGCGCTTACTTGTTAATGTCAGAGATGAAAGTGTGTGGTCTCACCTGTCCGAAAGGTAATTGTAGAATTGTGTTGTAGATTCCCTAGGACGCGGTAGCCTAGTAGATAGTGATATCGCTTGCCATCACTGGCTTAGAACGTGTCAGATTCAAACCCACGTCCGGACACAAAAAAGTGTCCGGGTTGTGATTTATCTCCTGACACGACCGTCACTCCGGTCAACCCAGCTGTAAATGGGTACCTGGCACATGAGTTAGGGTGAGGAAAAGACAACAAGGAAGAGAGCTGGTCATACCCCACTTTATAATTGTTGCGGCTTAGTACATCTTCATCCCCGAAGGCTAGGTCGCTGCGATAGGAACTTTTACCGCCTCGGACTCCACATAAATAAGTTTAGGAAACAAGATCACAAAAACTACACGTTTATTATTTTTCTGTAAAGGACCAATGTCTGAATGTATACTCATTTTTCGTAGAAAAAGAATAATTTGGATAAACGTGACATTTTTCTTCACTAAAAACAATGTTGGGTTTTCTAGGAAGTGTGTCGGTGAAGAACTGAAGGTAATATATTCCACACATTTGTCTTTCCACATCAGATAACTCCAATTCTCAAAGGTGTCCACACCGCAGACACAAACTTCCTATTTAGAAAGGATTTCTGCGCGTGATTATGATACATGATCCACCATTCATCTTCAGTTCAGACACCCAATCACATGATGGCTTTCCGTCATTAGCCATTTAAAGCCACTGTTTTGTTTTTTTTTGGCTCGCCATACTGAACTAAATGTACTAAATGCGCAGTTCCCAGAAGCCAGTAGTTGAAACTCCAATGGACGTATTTATTATGTCTCCTTACCATAAGAGATACAGCTAATTCCCGTTTCGACCGACTCCAGTACGACCGTTTATCTAGAATTGTGACATGACTCAACAGTGACCTTTGTTGGGCTTTCAGTTGGTCACGATTTACATACTTGGAGTCGCCTTGGCTTTTTTTTTGGCATGCGACAACAAGTATATAAATAGTGACCCATTATCAGAAACGTTACGAATGAAGTCCTAATTAATTCTGCACAGAGGTCTTCTTTTGTCAACGGCCTCTGCTCAACATTGAGGTTTCCATGTTGACTGTTCTGCATATACTCTGTTCACTCTGAGAATGAAGTTGGTCAAAACACACCCCCATATTACTCCGCGACAACATGTGATTTTTAAACAGCTGATGACATGTAAAAACAATATTATTTAAAACATTTAAAAACAATATTTAAACGCCATTTAAAAACGGAATTTAACAACAATGTCATTGAGCATATAACATTGGATTAATGCATTCTGCGTCCAACAACCAATCAGAAGTAATGACCCACTTCATTCTTACAGTGAACAGAGTGTAGAAGTTTTGTTAGGGCGACCACCTTTTCTTTTCTTCCTTTGTCTTACATATCGCGGTGTGTTTAGGAAATCTGTTTTCATCCACCGCCAATGCATTTCCAGCGTCTCTTTATGAAACTTGACAACGATTCGATGTTTTTTGCTTCCATCATTGAATCGTTAGTTTTAAAATATCATCATCATCAGGTGCCATGTCGGCTGGCGTAGGCGGTCATGGCTCTCCACAGCTTTCTTTCCACAGTAGTATGTATCAAGGTCGTTGTTGTTTCCTTGCTGTACCAGGTTGTCAAACTGTAATATTTTCTCACGTTGTGACTATGTTCTCTAAACCTGCCTGTCGCATGAAGTGGCCAAAAAAAGAAGATTGCCTTTTTCTTATATTGTTGATTAAGGTTCGTTTCGCATTTGACTCTTTCAACACCTCTACATTAGTTTTTTTGGCAGTACATGTTACTCTCAGCATTCTTCTGTAGAACCGCATCTCTGTTGCCTCTAATTTCCCACTTTCCAATTTGTTTATTGTCCAAGACTCGCACCCAAATGTTAGTATAGGGGTTATATAGCACTGCAGAACTGTCTTTCTCACATCTAATGATAAGGTCACATTACACAGTATATTTTTCATTTTTCTGAATGTTATAAAATATATCAATTATATGTTCGTTATTCTTCGAAGACACTTGTTGTCAAAGGTGATTTAAGTTAATGTATATTGCTTGTGCATAATTCCTACTGTGACAGCCGTATGTCAATACAGGTAGATTAATATACATACCCTTCGTTTCTTTTTTCACTTACACACGTCATTCACAGATGAAGCGAACAGGGTGAAAGTGAAACTTGGAACGCCTACATCTATCACAAAATGAAAGTTTCGGTAATTTAAGAATTACAAATCTCTGTGGAGTTTCTTATGAAGTCAAAGATGTATCCGGTTGCTATTAGAGTGATAGATTGACAGAGTGAAGAAGGAGGAGTATTTCACATCCGCAGGAAACGAAGAGGAAAAGAGTATAGAATCTTACATTTCCTCAACACATGAGGACTCGCGTGTCACAAATTATAAATCTAGGTTCACCTGCGTATACGGTTCTAGTTGAGTTGTTTCCGGTGTCTGATCTACTCACATCAGCATGCAGGAGTACAAACACTTACACGTGGAAAAGCGGGAAGTAAGGGAGACATGTTGGAGACTTGAATTCATTGAGACACTTTTATTACGCTTAGTTTTCTGCTAAAACTTCCTGTTTTTGTTAACACGAAAACTGCATTATATAAATCGTTCATTGTACCATCACTCTGCTACCAATGTCAAGAGTGGACACTAACAACAATAGCTGAAATAAAACTTGCTACAACATAAGTGGCTTGTCTACATAGAATTATCGGTTTAACAAGAAGTGATAGAATCATAAACATCAGAAGTCAAACACAATGGCAACCCTGGATTACATCCGAAGACAACAGATTAAGTGGTTTTCACATGCTTCCAGACTACCATCAGTTAGTGCTCGTCAAAAACCATACAGTAAAGACGGTATGTACATACTGTACAGAAACGATGAATACAAGGCCAGCGGTAGACCATCCACAAGATGGATTACCGAAATAAAAGACTCAACGAAAATAAAATATTTGAAACACATAGAAAGGGCGCCTCCAGAGAACTATTCTACTCCTGACGCTGCAAGGCATAAAGTAGAATAAAGCCAAAATAAAGAAAGGCTTCTTGAATAATTTCTACTTTGTAACTGTCATCAACAACATCATGTGCCGGTTTCACTGGCATAGGCGAGTATAGATCTCTATAAACTTATGTGAAGGCATGGGACTAACAGTTCCGATACTTACATGAAGCATTGCTTCCCAGAATCTTCTCCATCTATGTCTTCCCTTGTCTTGTGTGGCATCGATTTTGTCAACTGCAACTGTGTTTTTCATGCATCTCTTTCTTAAATGTCACAAAAATGTGAATTGCCTCTTTCTGACATTGGTAATTATGTTTTTATTTGTATTACTGTCAGGCGACGTGGTTCAGTCGCCATTATCTAAGTCCCTCGAAGATACAGTGGTATGCTTCCTCCGGGACTCAATGAGCTTGGCTAAGGAATTTAGAGAATTGAGCTCACAAAAACTGGATGTAATTGATGCCCATATGTTTCTGTTCTCGTGGAGAGTAGGAAAGGGAACATTGAAAGAATTCATTCCATGTGCGCAACAGCTTGAAAGTTATGGCACAATACACACGAGTTCAGTTACGTTTTGTATTGAAGATTTGCTAATATGTCTCTTATTAGCATCTGATATGAATTATTAGGCATCAAATTAGATATACCGCCGAAGATGGACGTGTTGAGCCATTGTCGCAAATAAAACAGTGACACAACGCATTTCCATTCTCTGGACTACATTCTGCTGGAACTCTAGTAGGAGCAGTGTCCTGCTACAAGAGAGATCCAGCGGGAGTGTGAGAATGAACGCGGAAGACGAAGAAGAGAATTGGATTTTATTATGTCCGGATCGGTTTATTTTAGGTAGTTGTAGATCCTACATGTCCTGTGATACCCGTGTCGTAAGAATGAGCTAATATACGGAGGTCGGTGGGTAGCTTGACTACTTCATTCTATGATCTCCGTTAGGGTGAAGACTGTTGAGGACCCGTCCCTCGACTGCGGAGAGGCAGTCAGGCTTCGAGATTGCAAATATGTTATGATACAGATCCTTCCAGAATAGAAGACTGTTCAGCTTGTGACATTGCACCAACAATCACATTGGAAGAACTAGACATCTTCAACTTGCATGTGTTTTGAAATAGGCCTCCCATAGGAATATTAGAGAAAAACGCTGCCCAATCAAAGGAATATTAGAGAAAAAGGCCACCCAATCATATGAATGTTTGAGAAAAAGGCGGCCCCATAAAAAATATTAGAGAAAAAAAACCGGCCCATTAAAGGAATATTAGAGAAAATGGCAACCAAATTATATGAATATTAGAGGGAAAAGCCGCCCCACCAAAAGAATATTCGAGAAAAAGACCGCCCCATCAAAAGAAGAGGAGAAATGTCAATCTAGAAATAGAAATAAAAATTCACCACTTAGATTAGCAAACATAAGTGATATACTCATACCCCCCCCCTGTATTTCTGTATCATTATCATCAGTCTCATTATCATCATCCTCATCACCACCTCCATCATTATCAGTAACATCATCAACAATCGTCATTTCTAAATTTGTAAATCGTGTTATTTTGTTTCCTACCTCTGGAATATAATTTCTATCTTTCTTAAACTTCTCTAATCTTCCAACAATCTATTTCTCCTGGAAATAAAAGATTGTAACATCTTACGATATAGCATGAATGACACAACATTTAACCACCAGAAAACGGTGTTTACAAATACCTGACCTCATTAACGCCCCAATCTGTGCCTCGTTATCGGCTTGAAAACATAACACTGCCCTCCAGTTCTTCATTTCTAATCGATAACGCGGAGACAACATTTCCTGCCTTGTGGAATTCAGATAAGAATCAGCTTTGACAATATTCTCCAACCTTCTAGTCAGCTAATGTACGATGACTTCCATTACCAGTTCGGTTTGTGTGAATCTGTCAACGCAGAGCGAATGTTTTCTGTCTTTTTTGGGGGGGATATGTTTACAGTTCATATATCGACGTGGTTAAATCGGTGATTGAAGTCTGTCTTCGTCATAAGTAAATTGTGTATCTTGATGGGATATTACAGGGATATCTTCTGATCGTGTGCGTTTTCTAGGAAATGTTCACTGTTCATCGTGAGATCGTTTTAAGGATATGTTTTAAGGATATGTTTTAAGGATGTGTTTTAAGGATGTTTTTACATCTAATACTTTCACGCATGTGTTGCAGAGAATGACATATTGCTCTGTAGATCACATAAGTAATTGCATGTTGTTTTATATACCGGAATTACGTACGAACTATAAGTTGTTCTATAGATCATATGCTAGATATAAATTGTTCTATTACTCACTGACCAGATATGTATGAGTTATATGAATCACAGACTAGTACGTGTGTGTTCTATAGATCACAGACTAGTACGTGTGTGTTATATAGATCACAGACTAGTACGTGTGTGTTCTATAGATCACAGACTAGTACGTGTGTGTTCTATAGATCACAGACTAGTACGTGTGTGTTCTATAGATCACAGACTAGTACGTGTGTGTTCTATAGATCACAGACTAGTACGTGTGTGTTCTATAGATCACAGACTAGTACGTGTGTGTTCTATAGATCACAGACTAGTACGTGTGTGTTCTATAGATCACAGACTAGTACGTGTGTGTTCTATAGATCACAGACTAGTACGTGTGTGTTCTATAGATCACAGACTAGTACGTGTGTGTTCTATAGATCACAGACTAGTATGTGTGTGTTCTATAGATCACAGACTAGTACGTGTGTGTTCTATAGATCACAGACTAGTATGTGTGTGTTCTATAGATCACAGACTAGTATGTGTGTGTTCTATAGATCACAGACTAGTACGTGTGTGTTCTATAGATCACAGACTAGTACGTGTGTGTTCTATAGAACACAGACTAGTATGTGTGTGTTCTATAGATCACAGACTAGTACGTGTGTGTTCTATAGATCACAGACTAGTACGTGTGTGTTCTATAGATAACCGACTAGATACATATGGGTTCTATAGATCACAGACTAGTACGTGTGTGTTCTATAGATCACAGACTAGTACGTGTGTGTTCTATAGATCACAGACTAGTACGTGTGTGTTCTATAGATCACAGACTAGTACGTGTGTGTTCTATAGATCACAGACTAGTACGTGTGTGTTCTATAGATCACAGACTAGTATGTGTGTGTTCTATAGATCACAGACTAGTATGTGTGTGTTCTATAGATCACAGACTAGTACGTGTGTGTTCTATAGATCACAGACTAGTACGTGTGATATCTATTCAACATAGACTAGACATAATCTCTTTTCCATATTGCAGACTAGATACAAGGTGTTTTATATATTACAAACTAGATATATAGTAGGACATATTGTTCTACGGATTATAAACTAAATACGTATTATTCTATGGATTAAAAGCTAGATACATAGCGGGACATACGTTGTTCTACATATTATAAACTAGATACTTATTGTTCTATAGATTACATATTACAAACTAGATACTTATTGTTCTATAGATTACAGATTATAAACTAGATACTTATTTTTCTATAGATTACAGATTGCAAACTAGATACTTATTGTTCTATAGATTACAGATTACAAACTAGATACTTGTTGTTCTATAATCACAAACTAGATACATATTGTTCTATAATCACAAACTAGATACATATTGTTCTATAGATTACAGATTACAAACTAGATACTTATTGTTC
The DNA here is from genome assembly GCA_034231615.1 of Meghimatium bilineatum. Classification (NCBI taxonomy): domain Eukaryota; kingdom Metazoa; phylum Mollusca; class Gastropoda; order Stylommatophora; family Philomycidae; genus Meghimatium; species Meghimatium bilineatum. The sequence goes on from CM067300.1 coordinate 64,407,099, forward strand.
TATAATCACAAACTAGATACTTATTGTTCTATAACCACAAACTAGATACATATTGTTCTACAGACTAAACACTCGCTCCATAGCGAGATATACGTTGTTATACTCTACATAAATATGTATATCACTTCCAGCTGTTGGTGTAGATCTCATTGCCCCACTAATAAGACGTAGGGCATTGTTCTGTACTCTGTCTAGAGATTCTATATTTGTTGTGGAACATGTGAGGAGTGCACTGTTGTATTCTAAAGCAGAACGTATGTAACCAAGATTCTGTACTCTGACCAGTGTTCTTGTGCATGATAAAATTAATTTATTAGCTGGACAACAAAGAAACACTGATGACAATGGTTAGACTTTGTAAACCCTGATGGTACGGACAGGTGATGGGACATTCCCCGATGACAAAACTGTTCTTGAAGGTACATTGGGGGTTGCGGAGGGTGTCCGACAACGAGGTGGTCAGAAGAGGCTTGATAATATTAAAGAATAGACAGGGTGTGAAGTTTCCAAACTCATGAGGATGGTAGAGGATAGAGATGTGTGGAGATCTTTCTGTACCAAATATCTCATTTTGACACACCTGCGACCCAGGAGGGTTATGGGTTTATTATTATTGAATTATTGTCTGATCCCCAAGATCTACCAGTGAGCCGTTCCAGTAGATGTACTCAATTTGGCGTTTATTTTTGACATTTTCTACGTGCTTCTTGAGGGTGAGATGCCGACCTTCCGTGATTCCAATATATGTGGGATGTTCTTCTCCTGGAAGTTTCTGTGTATCCAATCATAGACTGATATTTTCTTTGGCTGATTTATGACTGTTGGTAAAGATGGTAGAAACAGTTTTCTTACAGTTTATTTTCCCTTGTTTGACAGTACTCGTGTAGTCTTCTTAAATCTCCAGTCTTTTGGCAGCACTTTCAACATTCTCATGTCTCTGTCATATTGTTAGATCATCAGCATAGAGGGATGTTTCAGCTTTAATATGTTTGGCAAGGTCATTGATGTAAATGAGAAAGAGGGTGCAGCTTAAAGCAGATCCCTGTGGTAAGCCTTCCTCTAGAACTTCTTTAGATGAAATTGCATCATTTATCTTTGTCTGGATTGTTCTGTCAATGAGGAAGTATTTTATCCAGTTATATAGCTTTCCACTTATTCCTATCTCAATCATCTTCATCAAAAGACCCTTTCTCCATACTCGATCATAAGTCTGTTGTAAGTCAAAGAAGATGGCTACAGTTTGTTTGTTTTCTTGGAATCCATCATGGATTTTCTGTGTCAACCAAAATAGTTGGTCTTCTGTGCAACTGCCTTTTCTGAAGCCAGCCTGTTCATGACAGAGGATGTTTGAGCTCTCGAGGAACCAGAAAAGTTGTACGTTAACTATTATTTCTGCCAATTTCTCAAGACATGATGTTAGGGATATGGCGCGGTGGCTTTTGGGTTCATCTGGAGGTTTGTTACTTTGCAGGATAGGAAAGATGTGAGAATTTCTCATTTGGACTTTTTCTTGCTGTTTCAGTAGGTACAGACGTTTCTTGTCAGACTTCAACAGCTTCCCTACTCTGTTCATACTGGCAAAAGAAAAACGGCTAAAGTCTTCTGCCTTTTCCTGTCCATTAGTGATTCTTCTGCATACATCCACTACAGGTTTACCATTTGTTCTTCCTGTTTTTCCAGACAAATTGTTCACCAGTGCCCAAGCCTTTTTTCTATTTTTCTTTAAAATCTAAATTAGCGCATGTGTTTGCCCATTTGTCATGTTTGACCTTCATCACTATTAGTTTTACTTTAGCACATGTTTTGTTGTAAAGAATATTTGCTTCTTTGAGATGACATAATCTCAATGGCTTCTCTTGCTTTTTTCCCTTTCTTCTTCAGAATTCATTCTCAAAATAACACTGGATCTATCTTGTCTTGTAGCAGGACAGTGGTCCAACTAGATTTCCAGCAGTATGTAGTTCAGAAAATAGAAATGCGTTGTGCCGCCGTTTTATTTGCGCCACTGGCTCGACACATCCGTTTTCGGTTAGTTTTCTTCTTTCAGGAATTCCAGCTTGCCTTTCTTTATTGTAGAATGGTTTATAAGATCTTCTACTGCCCCTTGGGATGCTCTGTGAATCTGCTTTGAGGACAACTTTTGTCACTTCAAGCAGTAACTGTTTCCACGTCATTGCTGTTACTATTAGATAGCAGGAAATCAGATGTTTCCACGTCATTGCTGTTAATATTAGATAGCAGGAAATTAGATGTTTCTTTGAATACGTTTGGCCGTGCCAAAATTTCAGAGTTTTTTGTGTGTTTGAAATATGCTTTTTGGGTTCAGTTATGGTGATGAGAATCGATCTATGGTCACTTCAGATATCATCAAGAATGTTTAGAGCAAGAGTCTGTTTTTTCAGACGAACAGATAATCAAATCTGGTCGACTTGAGAGATTGATGGATCATATGCAGAAATGCTGATACAGACTTTGCATCTTGAAGGACTGACATGTTTGTTGTTTCACACATCTCCTCTATATATCTTCCTGTCGTTTTGTGGTTCTGGTAACCCCAATGGGGTGAGTAGCCATTAAAGTCTCCAGCAATATTTTGTGATAAATTGTGTTGCATGGATGTCCTGTCACTCGCATATTGTCTGACGTGTGATGTATACGTTGTAAATAGTTCATTTTCTTTCAGTGTGTCAGCTAGTCACTTTCTGCACATCTGTGGGATAGGCTGTTAGCTGGGTGACATGTCCCTGAATGTCATTCCTGATATAAGTAATTATGCCACGGCAGTTGGTACACTTACAGGCGTAGCTGGTATATCCTGACAGATATGTCTCAATGTCTTTGTGCATAGTCTCCTGTAAGAGGGTCACGTGTATATTGTGTATAGACTGGTCTAACAGGAACGATACAGAGAAGAAGGCGGGTTATTATATAGATTGCTCTCACAGATACGATACACACTAGAAGGCGGGTTATTGTATAGACTGGTCTGATAGTGTCGATACATGGGAGAATTATGAAGTCTATTGTATCGATTCCTGGAATGTTTGTATTTCTTTATGTGCAACTCAAACAAGGATGCTATTCAATGACACTCTTGGAATATCAGGCATTGAAGTACTTTTTTCGATCTTGTCAGTGATTTCTGCTTAACTTTTGATACAATTGTCATCTTCATTCCTGACGACCATGTCAAGCAGTGTCTTCACATAGAACATTCTTGCTGTAAATGTACTAAAGAACAGTCACTAAACTTTGACGCAAACATTGAAAAAATGTTTCACGCACATTCTTAGATGTTCTACGTGGTCAGATGTTCTACGTGGTCAGATGTTCTACACTCGTGATCAAACTTTCTGCACATGGGGTCAGGTTACTACACATGTAGTCAGACATGTTTTGTAAGTTTCAATCGAGACCTTCATCAGTACGATATGATATCCAGTCCTAACATAGAACAAACTTTTTCCATATTAGAACAAACTCTACATTCTTGTATTGTGCGATAGAACAAACGTGTTCCATATTAGAACAAACGTTACATTCTTGTACAATGTGAGAAAAACTACCCATTCCCATATTAGAATTAGCAGTATTTTCCTGGCTATCATATCATTCTTGTACAATGTGAGAAAAACTACCCATTTCCCATATTAGAATTAGCAGTAGTTTCCTGGCTATCGTATCATTCTTGTACAATGTGAGAAAAACTACCCATTCCCATATTAGAATTAGCAGTAGTTTCCTGGCTATCATATCATTCTTGTACAATGTGAGAAAAACTACCCATTTCCCATATTAGAATTAGCAGTAGTTTCCTGGCTATCATAATTATGACACTACTTGTACCGCTATCTTTGACATATCCTTGTCGGTCCTGTCCGAGTCCAGTTTTTATAACGAGACACATGTCCAGTGACAGTTGGTGACTGTTTGCTGGACACACCGTATGTAAATATGTTTTATAACGTATATTTGTCAAGTGATCGATAAATATACTTTCATTGAATCTTCAACGCGGCGGCAGTTAAGTGATGTGTATAACTAGGCTAGGTCTTGCACGGCGGCAGCAGTTCATGTCGGTGTGGTATAAAGTGGAGATGGCGTGTGTTGAAGCGGATATTCTAAGAAACGTTATGATGTGAGTGCTGGACTGAGGGAATGACCAGATGGATGGAATTATTGAGTAAACGAAAAAAATATTGGGCGGATCGATGGAAAAATTCCATAATCTTGACTTAACTGATATGTCGGCTGATATGATCTGGCGGCTAGACTGATTGAGTGGAATGATCGAATGGATGAACAGATGGAACTATCGAATAGAGAAATGGATGGAATGATCGGAAAAATACGCGGATGTATCAACGGATAGATTATCTGATTTACGAATTGTTGGATGATCGGATAGATGGATGGATAGATGGATGGGAAGATGGATGGTCGGATGGAATAATCCTATGAATTGCCGTATGTAATGGAATGAATAATGGGGTATTTGAGGATAAGTACAATTACATACAGAGGATTCACGCCACCAGTCAATAAGCCATCTACTACTATCAGCTGCTAGTCTAACACCCCTTGCTATCAGACGCTAGTTTATTTACTCCTTGCTATCAGCTCTTTCTGTCCGTCTATCCCGTGCTATCATCTATTTCTGTATATCCCTTGCTATCAGCTCTTTCTGTCTGTCTGCCCCTTGCTATCAGCTCTTTCTGTCCGTCTATCCATTTCTATCAGCTGCTACTGTTACCCTCCCTTACTATCAGCTCTTTCTGTCCGTCTATCCCTTGCTATCAGCTCTTTCTGTCTGTCTGTCCCTTGCTATCAGCTCTTTCTGTCCGTCTATCCCGTGCTATCATCTATTTCTGTATATCCCTTGCTATCAGCTCTTTCTGTCTGTCTGCCCCTTGCTATCAGCTCTTTCTGTCCGTCTATCCCTTGCTATCAGCTCTTTCTGTCTGTCTGTCCCTTGCTATCAGCTCTTTCTGTCTGTCTGTCCCTTGCTATCAGCTCTTTCTGTCCGTCTATACATTTCTATCAGCTGTTACTGTCTGTCTATTCCTTGCTATCAGCTGTTTCTGTCACATATGTCTGTCAACTAGTGAACGTTGATATACTTGTATATCCTAATTGAGTGTGATATTATCCGACACACTCGTGTTTCTAAACTCTCGCTTTCAGAGTCAGGATTATAAGACACACTAACGAGACAAATCTTTTTTCTGTTAATATCTGCAGAAATGTTCTGACCTATAATCTGGGACTTGGGTGTAACATGTGAAGTGTTTGCTTAAATATATTTCTAGCTTTCTTTTCTATTTCATTCTCATGTCTTCAGTATTTATCAATGTATTTATGAATATAATAACTACATGTCCGTCTGTATGTCCGTCCGTCCTAGTATCTATATATGTATATCTCTATCTATGTATCTATCTAGTATATATATACATCTAACTGTATATATGTGGTCTATTTGTGTAATATTAAGAATTTCCTTGAGAGAAAAGATACGGAATAGAGAGGTTTTGAATATGCTGAACATAAAGGAAGGATCACTTGTGAATACAGTTTTACATAGGAAACTGAAATATGTCGGACACAAAAAGATACAATTACATGGAAAGATGCATATTAGAGGGGAGTTTTCCGGGAAGTAGAAGAGGAGGTAGAACTAGAAGGAGATGGTCAGATGACACGAGAGACTGTATGAAGATATTATTGGAGGAGGCAGGCAGATTGGTACACGTTAAGAGTCGGGTTCAGGACATCAATTGCAAAGACAAAATTCTGGAAAAAATATGCCACGTGATGATGATAATGATTTGTGTATCTCTCGGTAATCGTGTATATCTGTGTATATCTGTGTATCTCTTTATCTATATTCTCTTTATTCTTGAATAGAAACTAGTAATATAGCACCGGGGGCACTTCCATATGGGCTTCGCTCTCCGTTCCAGCAGCCATCCCAGTGTATGTAGACTCAGAATCCCGGTCGAGTGTGGATTATGCGATGTTCGGGTCTTTCAACAACAAAAACAAAGCGTTTCATTCCCTCACCTCTAGATGCTCCCATTTCTGAAATTCTTTGTATGGGTACGTTCTCAGCGTTATTGACATCATCTTCATCTTGCAGTGAATGTATGACAGTCTTTATCAAGTCTGCTTTATTTCTTCTCAGCATTGTGCCATCTAACGCCGATTTGCCTGCCAATAAGACGGCTCTATCGTTTCCTCTGACCTACAGCATGACCAGGGCAGTATGCAGGATACCCATGTAATGTTCGGGACAATTGAGTTGTTCAATAAGTCAAACCATTCCATTCTCAGCATGCATCTTTCTATCTTTTTTGGTTGAGAAATCTTTCTTCTGCATACGTTAGTACTTCTTCCTTCTTCATACTTTAGTTCTTCTCTAGTATTCATACTTTAGTTCTTCTCTAGTATTCATATTTAGTTCTTCTCTTGTATTCATACTTTAGTTCTTCTCTAGTATTCATACTTTAGTTCTTCTCTTGTATTCATACTTTAGTTCTTCTCTTGTATTCATACTTTAGTTCTTCTCATGTATTCATACTTTAGTTCTTCTCTTGTATTCATACTTTAGTTCTTCTCTAGTATTCATACTTTAGTTCTTCTCTAGTATTCATACTTTAGTTCTTCTCATGTATTCATACTTTAGTTCTTCTCTAGTATTCATACTTTAGTTCTTCTCATGTATTCATACTTTAGTTCTTCTCTTGTATTCATACTTTAGTTCTTCATTCTTATTCATATTTTAATTTTTCATTATTCTTCAAACATTAATTTTTCAATCGTAATGAAGCTTATGTTGTTAGTAGTATGTCCATCTTTCTGTCCGTTATCTTTCTTTATTGCACTCTCTATTCTGTCCCTTACATTTTTCCTGTTTTTCCTTACTCATCTGTTTCAGATTAAATCTGTTTCCCCCCCCCACCATTTTTTAATAATTTCCTTGAGTTTCTTCGTTCCTTCGTTGACCGTTTCATTTGCCTGTCTTTCTTATTACGAATATATGTCTTTTCTCTCGTTTAGTTTCATATTTCATCTCTCTTTCTTAATCTCTCTTTTAATATCGTTTTCTCTGTTTTACATTTGATGTTCTAGCCTCCTCAGATTGTCTTTCTTACACAATCTTGTTATTCATTATTACTCTATTCCCGTAGCACATCTATGTCACAGTTTTAACCGAACCTTCTCTCCTTCAAATGATAATTGGAAATATTCATTTCGCACGTTAGAATCTCTCACCTTCTCTCTCATGTCCCCATCTCTCTTCTCTCTCAAATTCTCCTTACTTCTCTGCAGACATCCGTTTCTATATCTCTTCCTGTACAAATGTCCGTATTTCACTACCCATATGCATCTCTTTCTATCTGTCTATCTTTCCTTGTTCTATCACTATCCCTCCCTATTTCCCTATCCGCCTCTCTCTCCCTCTCTTTCTATTTGTGCGTATTCTTCTTCTTCAGCATTCATTCTCAAACTCCCGCTGGATCTCCCTTGTAGCAGGACAACGGTCCTGTTAGATCTCCAGCAGAATGTAGTCCAGAGAATGTAAATGCTTTTTATCACTTTGTTATTTGCGCGAATGGCCCAGCGCATCCGTCTTCGGCGGATTGTCCGTAATCACGTCTATATATCTTCTCAAACAGCTCTTTTATTTCTCCCCAACACTCCATATCTGTAATTATCCATACACAACCCTTCCATCTCTCACTATCTCTCCTTAACCCGATCTTTCCTTTCCTCTATCTCTTCTTGTGTTTCCCAATTTCTCCCTACCTCTCCGTATTTCTCCCTACCTCTCCGTATTTCTCCCTACCTCTTCGTATTTCTCCCTACCTCTCCATATTTCTCCCTACCTCTCCGTATTTCTCCCTACCTCTCCGTATTTCTCTCTACCTCTCCGTATTTCTCCCTACCTCTCCGTATTTCTCCCTACCTCTCCGTATTTCTCCCTACCTCTCCGTATTTCTCCCTACCTCTACGTATTTCTCCCTACCTCTCCGTATTTCTACCTATCCCTACCTATTTCTATCTTTCCTTACTACTCTCTATACTTCACTTATCTCTCTTTATTTTCTCTCTCACTATTTCTTCCTACCTCTCCCTATACCTTTCTATCTCTCTATATCCTTCCTTATCCAACCCCATCCTATATCTCTCGATCCTTTAGTTGTATGACACACACGCACACGCGAACACACACTCAGTTTATGCTAATAATTCTAGAAATATGTCACGACCACTGATCACGGACACCGTTACTTTGGCGGATTCAATTCTTCTCTGGCTGGTCACACAAAGAATACGCAAAGAGACCAATAAAAAGCGCAGATCTATCGTTTCAGCCAAGATGCGCTACACTGTTTGTGACCGTCGCGCAGAGCATACCTGTGATTTATCTCTATCTTTCTGCGTCACATCTGTCTCTTTATTTCACATGTCTCTATATTCACATCTGTCTCTTTATTTCACATGTCTCTCTCTCTTCACATCTGTCTCTTTATTTCACATGTCTCTCTCTTCACATCTGCCTCTCTTCACACCTGTCTCTCTTTACATGTCTCTCTTTGCCGCTGTCTCTCTCTGTCTGCGCCGCTGTCTCTCTGCAAGGACCTGACAAAATACATGCCCTGCATTATTATTTCTAAAACAAGAGACCGATATCTGGTCTGCTCAAACGACACATTCGATCTACGTCGACAGTGATCAATTATGTGGGACACCATCCACATTGTGACCACCATCCACATTGTGGACATCGTGGATAGAGTGCTTAAGTTAAGCACTTGTTTGCGAGATGGTCAAAAGGATTATCCTGGGCAGAGCACGTAACATTCTTTCCTTTGATCGCGTGTGTGAAGTGATGGCTTGCTTGTGTGAAGTGATGGCGACAGCGTCAATTAGAGATTAAAGGTGCATGAGTGATTGTTATTTGTAAATGAATGATTGAGTCGATGTATGATTGAGTAGATGTATGATTGAGTAGATGTATGATTGAGTAGATGTATGATTGAGTAGATGTATGATTGAGTAGATGTATGATTGAGTAGATGTATGGGTAGGTATATGTACAAATGGATGTAGGTATTAATGGGTAGATGCAGGCTTTGGTAGATATTGAAGTGTAGCAATATATGAATGTATGGGTAGATGTATTAATGGGTAGATGTGTTAATGGGTAGATGTATTAATGGGTAGATGTATTAATGGGTAGATGTGTTAATGGGTAGATGTATTAATGGGTAGATGTATTAATGGGTAGGTGTATTAATGGGTAGGTGTGTTAATTGGTAGGTGTGTTAATGGGTAGGTGTATTAATTAAACACGGTTAATTAAATGTATTATTAATTTATCGATATCTTAATTGATGGTTGAAGAGAGGAAACATTTATTAATAGTTGATTAGATGATGCATCAATTGATGGAAATAACAGCTGATGGATAACTTAAATAATAGGTGGTTTAATGGATGCGTTAATGAATAGGTTGTTTAGAATGAAGAACTAAGAAAACAATTAGGGATCACGTCAACATTAGAATATATTCAGAAACAACAATTTAAATGGTTCGGTCATATAACCAGACAGAAAGAGCAAAATATTATCCAAGTAATCATTAACAAACGATACGAAAACAGGAGACCTATTGGACGCCCTCGTAAAAGGTGGATAGATAGTGTATTAGAAACACTCGGAAATATAACAGCAGAGGAGGCAAATAGAAGGACAAACGACTGTACACTCACTCTCCCCTCAACACCGAAAGGTAATGAGGACAGAAAGAAGAAGAAGAAGACAAGTGGTTTAATTGATGGATAGATGAAATTCTTAAATGAATTGATGAATGAAAGAATGCAATTATAAATGAATATGCGGGTTCCTTAAACTTCAGCTTCACATTTCACCAAGGTAAGTAAATATATACGGTCTAAGACAATGTTTACTGGCTGCATTATCTCCCCCATATTTGTATACATGCATCCAACGACACATTTATTTTACAGATTACGCCAGTTTTTGCTTGTCTGTGCGGGATATTAATATCTAAGCCATATTACAAAACATTGCAAGCATGCTTACTCATCAATTTTCTAGATTCCTGCTCACTTTAAGCTAATAATATTGTGTCCTCGGTTTGTGAATGTTTGTGTATTCATTATTCAGTAATATGAAGCCATTACGTTCCAGCTAGTCGTGTTTTGATTTACTGCGTGTATGTTATATGCGTGTTCCCACCGTCGAGTCTTACGGGTAAATAGGCAGGTATTTTATGGTGACTAATTGTACAACGGTATGATATGGTCCGCAGTATGATTAAAGGCGTAAATTAGGCATAAAACATAGAGAATTAATTTTATTGTACTCGGATTTCTGAAACTTACTTCGCCGTCACAACAAAAAGGCTGTATGACTTCCCAATTTTCACTTCATGGCACGTAACGATGCAGATTCAAGTGTACACTTCATTACACATAACGATGCAGATTCAAGTGTACACTTCATTACACGTAACGATGCAGCTTCCAACGAAAATTTGTAAGAATATCAGATAAAATGCAATTGTGAACAAGTCATTACGACCGGGGTTCAAACTCAGGATTTCTTCAGCACAGTGTAAATGAGTTAACTACTATGGTTAGGAAATCCTGTAACAGACATGTATGAATATTAGAAGCGATACAATATTAGAAGCGATACAATATTAGAAGCGATACAATATTAGAAGCGATACAATATTAGAAGCGATACAATATTAGAAGCGATACAATATTAGAAGCGATACAATATTAGAAGCGATACAATATTAGAAGCGATACAATATTAGAAGCGATACAATATTAGAAGCGATACAATATTAGAAGCGATACAATACGGTTATTTATGTCTAGGCAAATAATATGTATCATTGCAATCAAGCCAACGATCCGTTTGGTGGATACAGGTGCATCGCTGCAGGTTTCAGCACAAAAAGGGACCATCCATATAACGCCGATACCCTGATGCTAGCGTTTAAATTAGCAAATGTGTATCTTGTATCGCCCATCTCCACACCGAAACTTCATTTATCTCAAGCAGAACTAACGAATGTTTCATGCCTAGTTATTTTATTGGAAGTCTCCACATTCCTATGTCAACACGCTTGATCTTCTTCTGTGGGGACTGAGATAGTGACTTGTATGTGTTTGACTGTAGGACTGTAAAACCATGATGGAGATAGTGACTCGTGTGTGTTTGACTGTAGTACTGTAAAACTTTTACTAAGATAGGGACTTGTATATGTTTAACTGTAGGACTGTAAAACCCTGACTGAGATAGTGGCGTGTATATGTTTAACTGTATGACTGTAAAACCTAGAGATAGTGACTTGTATATGTTTGACCGTAAAATCCTGACTGAGATGAGGAGCCATAGAAGTCGAACTGATAGTATTGTAAGATATAATTACACACACTTCGCAAGATACACCTTTTTCGCGGGACGTGTAGACAGCGTCACTCTTCCTTGCTGATCCTACTAATCCGTGATATTCATTGGCCGATTTGTGCTTATATTCAGTCACTAGCCAATCACAAGCCGGATCAGCAAAGATGAATATTGCTTTTTCGGAATAGACCGCATGACATACCTAGAGAAGGGTGGGACAGAATTCTATATAATAAGCACAGATGCCTGTGTCAGTACATCGAGTTAATTTTAGAATAAGAACTTGATTTAATGTTTGTGGCTGATATTTTAGCATTGCAATACATGACAATAGCTGAAAACGTGCGTTGGCATGTAGTACATACATGGAACACATGTTTTTGTAGTTCTACGTGACGACAACTAACAGACTATCACTATCAGACTGGCGGGTGTAAACACACAAGGAAACACAACAAATAACAGTATACACGACATTTTCAACGTTTCTACTGTTAGGTCTTTATCAAGAACATACAAAACAAATAGTGAAGAAATAATTAAAACCTTAAAATCAAATAGTCTTATAAAGGATACTTCGATAACTCTATTTTAGCATGCTACCACTAATGCTGGGATTAACTGCCTTGATGTTTTCTAACACATCACATCAAGTGAATTTAAATGTGATTTCTAAACACTACTCTGGCGTCTGTCTGTTGTAATCAAATGATTCAGGCAAATTATTCATATGTCTTCATGTAATCTAAAAGTAATGGCGGAAAACGTGACTAACTGGCATATTTGATTACTGACATTCCACGTTGACGTCATAATCCGGATGTACGTACGACTAATCTAGTAAAGATGTCAACGTAGGATATTTTTCGAGTGTTACATCAATAAAATTCATCACAGAAGTGATTCTAGAAATTATGGATACAACAGAATGGAGACGAGGTTCGAGAACCATGTCAGCACTGCACAAAGCAGTTGCTTTGTTTCTGCAAGGATCTAAACGAAGGTGATAATCATCATGTTCTTCTCTTGTTAACATCGTGTTCTTCTCTTGTTGTCATCATGTACTTCTCTTGTTGTCATCATGTACTTCTCTTGTTGTCATCATGTTCTTCTCTTGTTGTCATCATGTACTTCTCTTGTTGTCATCATGTACTTCTCTTGTTGTCATCATGTTCTTCTCTTGTTGTCATCATGTACTTCTCTTGTTGTCATCATGTACTTCTCTTGTTGTCATCATGTACTTCTCTTGTTGTCATCATGTTCTTCTCTTGTTGTCATCATGTACTTCTCTTGTTGTCATCATGTACTTCTCTTGTTGTCATCATGTTCTTCTCTTGTTGTCATCATGTACTTCTCTTGTTGTCATCATGTTCTTCTCTTGTTGTCATCATGTACTTCTCTTGTTGTCATCATGTACTTCTCTTGTTGTCATCATGTACTTCTCTTGTTGTCATCATGTACTTCTCTTGTTGTCATCATGTACTTCTCTTGTTGTCATCGTGTTCTTCTCTTGTTGTTAGCGTGTCATCATATCATCATTCATTTCTTCATATTATTAACTCTTAGTGTACCTCCATTAACTCATAGTGTACCTCCATTAACTCATAGTGTACCTAGATTCATTCTCAGTTCTCCTAGGTTAAATTCACGTTTATACAGGTTAGTTTTGAAAGGCTACAACAGGCAGATTTCAATTTATAGTATTTCCATATTTTGGTCACCTCTGCATTCCAAGGTGTCGATTTTGTATGCCCTACTGTATTTTTAAGAATCATTAATATGTTAATGACTTATTTTTGTGCATGTATATCTGGAAATTAAGGCAGCAGAGACGTGCTTTTTATAGAAGAATGTTAAGAATACCATGGACATATACCCAAAAAAAAGCATAATGAAGATATCATGAGAAAAAAGTTAGTTCAAAAAGAAGCTGCTTAGCCGCATCAGAAAGAGACAGTCCACATTTTTGGGACACATCATGAGAAGAGGAAAGATGGAACGCATTGTAACAACAGGCAAGTTGAAGAGCAAGAGAGGTAGGAGAAGACAAAGAGAAAAATTGCTTCACAATCTAGCGCTGTGACATGGGAGAACATCAGTATTGGAAATGATTGACAGCATACAACATAGAAGTGGACAGACATTATAACCAGTGCTACACAGGCATGGAATATAAGAACACAATAAGAAGCAGGTCTAACTGAAGTCTGACCATTTGCCTATAATCCCAACCACCATGCAACCATAAAGCCTTAACTACATGACATACCTATATGTGGAAGGTATTTCCTTGTGGAAGTTTCACTTCATCAATACATTTGTGGTTTTACCCATTCTTGACTTCTCAATACAGTGAACATTGATGGGAGTTGAAATATGCGGGTATTGGGCTAAAGCTTTGAAAGAAACTCCCCATTTCACCAAAGTATACAAGACTTCTACTGCTCCTAATTTCCGGGGATTGAAACACGTTTTTTTACTCCTTTATTTCCTATCTTATTAAATTTGCTTGGTAATATGTGATAGCTGATAGATCAGTACCTTCCTAGTCGTGATAGCTGATAGATCAGTACCTTCCTAGTCGTGATGGCTGATAGATCAGTAACTTCCTAGTCGTGATAGCTGATAGATCAGTACCTTCCTAGTCGTGATAGCTGATAGATCAGTACCTTCCTAGTCGTGATGGCTGATAGATCAGTACCTTCCTAGTCGTGATGGCTGATAGATCAGTAACTTCCTAGTCGTAATGGCTGATAGATCAGTAACTTCCTAGTCGTGATAGCTGATAGATCAGTACCTTCCTAGTCGTGATGGCTGATAGATCAGTAACTTCCTAGTCGTGATAGCTGATAGATCAGTACCTTCCTAGTCGTGATGGCTGATAGATCAGTAACTTCCTAGTCGTGATAGCTGATAGATCAGTACCTTCCTAGTCGTGATAGCTGATAGATCAGTACCTTCCTAGTCGTGATGGCTGATAGATCAGTAACTTCCTAGTCGTAATGGCTGACAGATCAGTACCTGCCTGGCCGTGTACCTTACTTGCCGTGTACCTGCCTGGTCGTGTACCTGCCTGGTCGTGTACCTTACTTGCCGTGTACCTGCCTGGTCGTGTACCTGCCTGGTCGTGTACCTTACTTGCCGTGTACCCTGCCTGGTCGTGTACCTGCCTGGTCGTGTACCTGCCTGGTCGTGTACCTGCCTGGTCGTGTACCTGCCTGGTCGTGTACCTCCCTAACAATTAACAAAATATATTTTCTGGAGAAGATTTACAAGTACATAAAAAATACCCCCCCCCCCCCCCCAATAATACAAATAATGAATGTTTTTATTTTTAATGAATACGCGCGGAAAAAAAATTATATTTCATCCTTTTAAAAATGTTTCGAGTTCAAAATATTGAATTGATTTATAAAAACAGTATTTCTGACGACAAAGTCTATAAATAATGTATTTCTGACGACAGCCTATCTGAAACCTTCTCTTTCTTAGCAACAACTGTCAAACTCGATCAACCCCCCCCCCATCCCTATAACTTTTGACATAGGTTATGTATAGCCCATATATCACATTATGGTTTCACTAGCTCTAGATAATAGTTACAATCGCTGTAATTTAGTTTATATAGTAATGCGACCATGTCGTAATATCGGATTAGAATTCCCACGTCAGGAGATTACTTGTAGGTTTACAACGGTGAGTCACGGCCGTTATTTATTTTTAATTCTAGTCAAGTTGGTACAGTAACATCGAAATTTAAATCCCTGACAATCTATTTCAGTATTTTAATCAGTTGAGGCGAGCTTGCGGTGAAGATTTAAACGGATTTAGTGTTATTAACAGTAAATTTACCAGAGTGTTGAATACTTTCTTACAATTTATACTAGTTAGGAAGTAAACTGGATTTTAATACGGAATAGTACAACATCAGACATGAGCTAAGACAGATCCAAAAATCAACAGCTATTGCCCTTCAGTGGATACCATCACACTGTGGAATCATGGGAAATGGGAAAGCGGATGCTCTGTCAAAGGCAGGATGTGAAATGGAGCAACACAGACACCCACTGTCTTACGGAGAAGTAAAAAAAATAATCCGCAACACATACACAGAAAAGTGGAAGAAAGAAATGGAAGGGGAATACGAACATGATGCAATACATCTCCTCCAAAGATATCAACAGACCACAATATTTCCCATTAGAACAGGCCACTGCAGATTGTTGGGTAACCTTTATCGATTAAGAATCTCATACACAGATGAATGTCCATGTGGATCGGGAACCCAGACTCCAGAACACATACTTCAGGACTGCCCAACATACAAAGAGCAGAGACAGCAGACCTGGCCAGAGGATACAGGCTTGAGGCAAAAGCTATGGGGCAGCCGCTCTGACCTGGAGAAGACAGTGGACTTCTTCTTGATGACAGGTCTGACGGTATAGCATGACCACATGTTGAACGCAGAAGAAGAAGAAGAAGAATACGGAATAGTTCATTTATACTTGTTAGGAAGTAAACTGGATTTTAATCCGGAATAGTTCATTTTTACTAAATAGAAGACTCAGGTTGAATGCTAAGCTGCAAGCCAGACCATCGGTATTAAGATGACCTCTGTACATAAAGTAAACAAGCCTTTATCTTGTCAGTTTGTTATTATTGTCGTGAGTGTTATTGCTCACTATTTATAGACTTGGACGCCCCACCCAAAAAACAGCCTATTGTAGACTGACATGGGTGATTCTTCTTATTCTTCTTCAGCGTTCATTCTCAAACTCCCACTGGATCTCTCTTGTAGCAGGACAATGGTCCAACTAGATTTCCAACAGGATGTAGTTCAGAAAATGGAAATCCGTTGTCACCGTTTTAAGTTCGCCGATGGCCCGACACATCCATATTCGGCGGAGAGTGAGATAGAAAAACATACAGAATGATATTAAATCGGTTGCATATGATTGGTTGGCGCTGAGTTTTTTAAATAACGTTGCCGGGTTACAGCATGGATCTGTTGATACAAGGCAGATCTGCTACGCCAGGATAATGGTTGCAAACAAACAGTGCCAAGAGTTGCTTACAGTATTATTCGTTTCTCTAAGTATGTGAGATATAAAGGCGGAAATTCATTCATGTGGTTATCGATAATTAGGTACACGCTTTAAAATCGCTGTATATTGCATTTTGATTAAAGCCATTTGGTCTTAATACAGATCATTCGTTTACTTAGATTTATGTTGTTGTGCTTTTTTGATAATGTCATTATTTGTTACTGTTTGCCATGCAGTTTGTAAGAAAATACTTCAAGGTTGAAACGTTCAAACTGTCTAGAACATTTTTATCTGTGTTTTATCATACCTTTGACAAATAGTCTGATTGTACTTTCATTGTAATATTGATCGTCGTTGCGTTTTACGTTAGTAAAATCCAATTGCTTATAACATCATTAAGACAATTTACGTCAAAATAATTCATCAATGGAGCAACAGGTCCAACTTTAGATTAGACTAGCGCGCATATCCCATACAGTGTCACTTTTCTTAGCTGTTGCCTATTTTTCATTGGCCAATAACACAAAAAATGCGCTAAGTGACAAAGGATCATTCTGATTGGTAAAGATATGTGATCTGTTTGGGATCAGCCAATAGGACTTCTTGAGAAGGACATGGTTCGAGCATGGATCTTTGTGTACATGGACATGCTACAGGATTTATTACGTCACAGTAGAAGCACAACTTTACCGGCAGTTATAGTACAAAGGGTTTTTATTTATTTTTTATTTGGAAACATTTGAGCTCTACTGTTGAAAATCCATTCAATTGGCTCAACGTCCTTCAAAAATATAAGTCATCGATGATTGACGTCAATGTACTCTGGTGTTTAATAAGTACACCGTGATCTCAACAAAGCAGCATGTGGAGAGTACCAATCATAACACGTAACTCCGTAGCTTTAGGTGATAATCTACAGGGATGTGCGAAAACATTCGCCGTGTAAACAAGACGATACAAGCTGGATTCGAACGCATGTGCTCTCGTACACTAGGCGAACAGCTCAACCCGCGCTAGTGAGATCCACTACAGATTCCTTGCTTACTGCCAATGGTCTCCTATCAATGTAGATAAACCGATGATTGTGATCTATGTTCCGGGTTATACTAAGGAACATAGTTCAGTACACTCCGGTCATCCCTAACATATTGTGGCTGCAGTGGCCGATATAGATCATGTTTGAAATTATATCTGGATTGCAGGTGTGTAATTTAACTGCGCTAGACTTCACCACGGATTGCAGGTGTGTAACGTAACTGCGCTAGACTTCACCACAGATTGCAGGTGTGTAACTTAACTGCGCTAGACTTCACCAAAAAACAACACATCCAATTAATCGGTGAGACAAGTGTAAGACTTTACCAGCACACATCTTCTGTACAAATATGCTGTTTTACGGTCAAAGTGTAGCCCCTATGTATTAGGTCGACCACATACATACCTATACATGCACTTCACATACAAATAGGATATTTTTACATACACTCCACATACAAATAGGATATTTTTACATACACTCCACATACAAATAGGATATTTTTACATACACTCCACATAAATAGTTACCTGGAAATACACTCCCTACGTAGATACTTCAAACTATTACTTTCGACACTCATATATTCCCACTCATACATAAGTCCCACTCATATATTCCCACTCATACATACGTCTCACTTATATATTCCCACTCATACACTTCCAACGACTGTATATACATCCCGTCAATATATTCCCCACATTTACTACCAGCCCGTATAACCCACAATTAATATAATCCACGCTAATATACTGTAACGCATATATGCCCACTCATATACTTCCAAAATATGTTCAACCCACTCATGCACTCCACACTGGTGTAGTGCGTACGTGTACATTTACCACTCCTTCAATTTCCACAGAGTGGCCTCTTTGGAGTCGTTGGCCCCGCTCATAAACACTCACTCATACACTTCACACATATACTCTACACTCATATTTTTATACACACTCCCCGCTCGTGTACTTCCCATACATAATACATACATAATACATACATACTTCCCAACACATATAATCCCACGCCCACACTCTCTAGTCATTCCAACACGCACACTTCTCACATATATCTCTCCACACATACATCCATCACACAAACTCCCACTAATTACACTAAACCACACACTACTCGCCCGTATACACCCACTCATACACTCACCACTCATACACTGACCACTCATACAGTCCTCATTTCCCCACCCATAGACTCCTCACTAATACACTCACCACTCATACATCACCCACGCATACACTCTTGCCAGCTACAACTCCTCATACATACAGTTCATGACATCAGGTTGTAGAGATTATATTACACACCGGCTCTCATTCACACATTCTTCTCTCCCACATAACCTCCCTCCATCTCACACACATACACACCCACACAGTGTCTCCGTTCAACACTTATGGATAAACCTTTGTCTGACTATATTCATCGAAGTGTCATTGAAGCAGTATCGATCTTTGTTATCGAATAACACACCTCCGCCGACGCTGTGGACACGATATCTCTGCGTACTCTAACAAACCAGATCGTGTTACAGTAAAGGCAATCATTGATTCCCCATCTTCATATGTTCAGTGTATGTATGTACATATGAGAATTTTCTGTATTTGTGTACATAACAATATCTTAAAATTGTGTACATACATTTCATTCTGTGTACGGATGTATTTATACGTCTGTGTGTTCAGTTTTTCATACGAACTGTATTCCTATTATGTGCGGTTCAGTGTGTACATATAGATGTACTCATATTATGTGCAGTTCAGTGTGTACATATAACTGTACTCATTATGTGCGGTTCAGTGTGTACATATAACTGTACTCATATTATGTGCGATTCAGTGTGTACATATAACTGTACTCATATTGTGTGTAATTCAGTGTGTACATATAAATGTACTCATATTGTGAGCGGTTCAGTGTGTACATATAACTGTACTCATATTGTGAGCGGTTCAGTGTGTACATATAACTGTACTCATATTGTGAGTGGTTCAGTGTGTACGTATATCATTGTACGTAAATAAATATACGTTTAAGACTGTGTACATTGTGTGTACATGCATATTAGTGTATTGTCTCTGCAAATATAACTCGATCAATATTTTTTTGAGTATGTCTATAATAATACAAGTACAACCATGCATTTGTTATCGCATAATACAAGTACAACCCTGCATTTGTTATCGCATAATACAAGTACAACCCTGCATTTGTTATCGCATAATACAAGTACAACCCTGCATTTGTTATCGCATAATACAAGTACAACCATGCATTTGTTATCGCATAATACAAGTACAACCATGCATTTGTTATCGCATAATACAAGTACAACCATGCATTTGTTATCGCATAATACAAGTACAACCATGCATTTGTTATTGCATAATACAAGTACAACCCTGCATTTGTTATCGCATAATACAAGTACAACCCTGCATTTGTTATCGCATAATACAAGTACAACCCTGCATTTGTTATCGCATAATACAAGTACAACCATGCATTTGTTATCGCATAATACAAGTACAACCATGCATTTGTTATCGCATAATACAAGTACAACCATGCATTTGTTATCGCATAATACAAGTACAACCATGCATTTGTTATTGCATAATACAAGTACAACCCTGCATGTGTTATTGCATAATACAAGTACAACCATGCATTTGTTATTGCATAATACAAGTACAACCCTGCATGTGTTATCGCATAACTGCTCTCTGTTTATACACATAAATTGATGTGTCACCAACAATCACTGTAATTTTTCTTGTATGCATATCTTGATTGTGTATCACGTGACATATTCTTTCCAGAACGTTGTCGTCGTCGTGGATACTCTGAACGCCTCTCTGTTCCGGGCAAGCAGGTCTGCTTTGGCCACAGACATGTGCATACATTCTTTGATGTCGCTAGTCCGTCGTCTTCTTGGTCTCCCTGTTCTTCTCTCACCGGCACTCTACCCTCTAGAATCAGCGTTTCGATACCATCATGCCGCTTTAAGTGTTAAAAATACTGTAGCTTCCTTCTTATGGTGGTATTTAGAAGCCATCCTTCGTTTAGTTTCACTAATTTTGAATCTTCACTGTTCTTCTCTGTCTCTGTCCATGAAATTTGTAGGATCTTTCTGTAGCACTTCATTTCAAATAAATTTATTCTTTTGGATTCTTGTTTAAAGTCCAAGACAACATCCCTATGTTGCCACTGGAAAAACACATGATCTTAAAAAGGTTACTTTAGTTTCGTTATTACTACTTTGCCTTAGATTTCTCAAGTGTGTTAATTTGAGTTTTGCCATTGTCAATCTTCTTCTAATCTCGACTGAACAATCTTCGGAACTGTTTATATTTGCTCCCAGATATTCAAATTTGTTTGCACATTCTAGTTCTATATTGTCTATGTTGATTATTGGTTTCATCCTTTTGTCTGTTGTCAAAAGTTTTGTTTTCTGTGTGTTTGCATATAGATTTTGGATTTCGCTGTATTTCTTTGTTGTTGTGATTAGCTGTTTCAGTCCCTCAGGATGTTTAGTAAGGAGGACTGTGTCATCTGCATATCTTATTTCTGAAATCTTGTACCCACCGATATTTATTGGATGAAACTCATTTTCCTCTAGTTCTTCTCTAACATTTCTCATTATATTCTCTGCATAGATGTTAAATAGATAAGGGGATAGAGTGCACCCCTGTCTCACTCCACTTTGAACAGCGAACCATTCAGATGTTTCTCCTTCCACCTCTTACTGGTGCTTGTTGTTCGTGATATAGTGTTTCAATAAGAAGTATTAGATCTTTAGGGAAGCCCGTGTCTCACATGATGGACCACAGCTGGTGATGTTTAACACAATCAACAGCCTTGTTGTAGTCTATGAAACACATATGTAGATCTAAGCTTATTCTCTACATTTCTCAATTATATTCCTCATGTTGAATGTGTGGTCTCTTGTTCCTCTTCTTGCTCGAAAACCGGCTTGAACTTCATGAATTTCTTTTTCTAATTTTCGTTGTATTCTTTTCATGTGTACATCTGTACGTCTCTATCCAACTGTGTGTGTGTGTGTATATGCATGTACATGTTACACATCTGTATACGTGTATATGCTATATGTATTACACACGTAACAAATTTCCAGTGTTTGGGAACAAACATAATTAGTTCAAGTGACTGCGCAGTCGAAATCAAGAGAAGAACTACAATGGCGAATTTGAAACTGAAAAATATTTACCGGCACGGCCAAACTATGTATGATCAGAACATGCGTATTTCCATTGGCAATGTATGACTGTGAGGCATGGACAGTAAAAAAACAGTAGAAAATATAATAGCTGTGTCGACATGCGATGCTACAGAAGAATGTTACCTATACCATTGTCAGTTAAAAACAGGCAAAATCAAGAAATCTAAACCCCAATAAACGTGAAAGAGGGCGTGTTCCTTAACAACATTCTAACAAGAAATTGGTATCTATTTTATTTGTCATATAAGGGGACATAATATCATGGAAAGTTTAATAGCTGAAGGCAGAGTTAACGGTAACAGGGGAAGAGGGCGTCCTAGACGACCAACGTGCAGTGATATATCAGATTGCTTAAACAAGACTAGCTGCGGCAGGTTAACTCTCCCAGAATCACAGTGTTCAATGAATCCACAAGGAAGACCTCGTTCTGGAGAGAATATGTGACATGATGATGAACTATACACACACACAAATACAATATCCTCAAATATATAAATGTGCAACATATATAAACTACAATTGGATATAGAGGTACATATGTTAGGACAAACATGTGTATGTATACACATCTCGTTTTACCTCTATCATCTGTAATTTTATTTATGTGTTCCTGTCTAACGCTTCAATGTTTATTTCATGTGATTACCAACTATTTCGCTGGAAACGTAACCAACGTCTGTGTTCTCTAATTTTATTCACTCGTTCGGCAAATTCTAAATTATCGATCAGTCCCAATGTGAGATGTGCGTCTGCTGTCTCCAATCATTACTGCAGCTGTCCCAATCTAAACACTAATCTGCGCTGTCCTCTCCCAGCTCAGATAAGCACCCCCTCCGTGTTTTTTTCATCAACCCATGCACATGGCAACTTCCCTTTTGTAAACATCGTCACTTGAAATGATGTGTGTGCAACTTTACGAAATGTTTATGAACTAGTCTTAATAAATGTGTAACAATTCCGAGAATGTTCTATTCCACTTTGAGAATGTGTTAGTACTGTTCTATGTAATTCTACTGCTCCTTCTTCTCAGAGTGTTCTATATAGTTCTACTTATTCTTCTCAGAGTGTTCTATGCAGTTCTTGAATGTGCTCTGCTGTATTGAGAAATCTGTAAATATGTGCTTTCAGTTAATTTTCAGCGAAGGTTGGAAGTCAGGAAAAAGTTTCTCTTCTCGCTCTGAGGCCAGATAAACATGGAATACCTTAATTGGAAAACAGTAACATCCCACAAAAACATGCACTGTATCACAGAACACATGAGCCCATGCACCGCTGTATCAGCAATTAAGGAACTAATAAAATTGTGCCACTGAGACAGGATGCCATGTAGGCCTACATTCGTGTACGGAGAAGACACATCAATCAATAGATTCAATACACAAGAAGAGATAGTAATAGCTACTAATTATAATACTATATTCTGGCGAAGATACTATATTCTGGCGAAAATATTATATTCTGGCGAAGATACTATATTATGGCGAAGATACTATATTATGGCGAAGATACTATATTCTGGCGAAGATACTATATTCTGGCGAAGATACTATATTCGGGCGAAGATACTATATTCTGGCGAAGATACTATAGTCTGGCGAAGATACTTTATTCTGGCGAAGATACTATATTATGGCGAAGATACTTTATTCTGGCGAAGATACTGTATTCTGGCGAAGATACTGTATTCTGGCGAAGATACTATATTCTGGCGAAGATGTACCACAGCCTACTACGTCACAAGTTAGTTAGTTAGTTATTCGTCGGATCATCATTGTAAACTGGGCACGTCCATAGTTGCTCCGATCTCTCCTTGAGTGTATCCGCCATTACACTTCTGCTGACAGTACCGGTCCTATGCTGGTTGACCATCATTCTTCTGCGCCCTCCAAAATGTCCACTTCTAGCAACACCGCATTTCAATCCCTGATCTTTAATCCTGGCCATATGTCACAGCTGTTCATGATATTCAACTTGTATACCGGGAAATAATTTCTGCAGTTCTGATTAATTTCAGTAATCACATTTGATATTCCCATGTATTGTGATGTTGTTTATTCATATCAATATTCACATAATGTGTCAGTGTCATGGTGGTACTTCATTCAATACATCAGAACGCGGCCAATGTATAGGGGTAGTAAATTGGATGCATCAACACACGGTCTATGTATATGGGCGGTATATTGGATGTATCAACACACTGTCAATGTATAGGGGTAGTATATTGGATGTATGAAAACTGTCAATGTATATGGGCAGTATATTGGATGTATCAACACACTGTTAATGTATAGGGGTAGTATATTGGATGCAGGCGATATAATCTATGAGTGATGACCTCGTGATATAATCTATGAGTGATGACCTCGTGATATAATCTATGAGTGATGACCTCGTGGAATATCATATTCACAAAAGTTTCAACAAGTGGGAAAAGTATCACAAAAGTTATGGATTATCACAAATTAAATTGGTTCGTTGGTTTGTTGGTTCGCTGGCTTGTTGGCTGGCTGGTTAGTTGGTTGGTTGGTTGGATGGTTGGTTTGTTGGTTGGTTGGTTGGTTGCTGATCCATTGGTCTATGGGATTATGCTTCTTGACCCACTGCCATTGTGTGATATATGCATGTGTTTGTGAGCTGTTGTTTTGTTCCATATAATGTGTTTCATTTATACAGTCGGCACCCTGGAGCTTGTTCTGGCTGTATTCTGTTCAGGTGACTGTTAAGATGTACATGTTATTTTCGAAGTCGGAAAATGACAATCTCGCCTTTTCTACCCAAGACATTGATACTGTCCTCAGGGCCGGATTTAGACTTGATAAGGTCCTAAGCTATTTGAGCTATATGTCCTAAGCTATATGTTCCACCCAGTTATCCCATGATCGATCTGTTCATCTAATTATCCTTGTTCACATTAAATTTGCATATAAAGTTGTGTCACAGTCAATACTTGGATTGATTAATTATTCTGTGCCTTTTTTCTACTATTATCCAAACAGGAAACAAAGTATGGAAGGCCAACTCTACTGCGAAGCGCACGCCCCAAATTCCCAAGGGTCTACTAGCCCAGAGTCTGATGATAAAGTAAGTATTTAAGAAACTCGTCATCTTAAGCTATTTCTAACATAATTTTACAAATATTTGCTCGCAGGTATCGGGTGTGTCGGGTAATTGGCGTAAAATAAACAACATAGTACATCTCCGCTCTCGGTATTACATCATGTTGCAAATCTCTTTTGAACTCTCTCCTGATATGGGAAAAATCCATCGGGAGTTTGAGAACGAAAGCTTAATAGTTATAGTAGTAATAATAATAATCATAATAATAATAATAATAATAATAATCATAATAATAATAATCATAATAATAATAATCATAATACAGAAATACGTGATATATTTAGTTATCTATTTAGTGTTGCCAAACAGTTGAAATACATTTTGTAGCTGTCCAAATAGCGTTGCCATTTAGTTGAAATATTTTTTTGTAACTATTTATTAAGTGTTGCCAGACAGTTGAAATATATTTTGTAACTATCCATTGAGTGTTGCCAAATAGTTGAAATATATTTTGTAACTATCCATTAAGCGTTGCCAAGCAGTTGAAATAAATGCATTTTCAATTTCTGTTTAAATATAATAAAATAGCCAAATCTCATAACTTTCAATATATCTACAAGTTAACCAACAATATAATAAAATTGGCACAATATTAATTTTTAAAAAAAGGGCTCAAAAGGCATTAGATGATTGACTTAATCATCGCATTCGGGTATGACAGTCTACAGTATAGAATATCTGTGTACACAAAATGTAAACATGACTTGAACAGCTGATGTTGATTATTCCCTTGCATGTCTTTGATCGGTCTTTCTTGTTCTTTTTTTGGGGGGCTTGTGACTCCAAGTATACGAATAGTGACCAAGGAAAATCACGACAATAATCACATATGTAACGAATGAATAGACATAGATATACTTAAAAATGGTGAAATAATTCATTGCTAGCCTTAAAGATAGACATACTTCAAGATGTTAGATAAACATTTACAAACAATATATCATAGATTAAATATCTGTTACATAGAACATACAACAAAGAACACATTGACGTTTCGACCAAACTGTGTTCTTCAATATCAATCTATCTATATATCGACTTTTAAACCCATATCCGTCATAGTCTTAGATGTATCACATTTGATATATCAACACACGGAACCGGCCATCGATTTCTATCTTCACCGATCCGGTAGAGTGAGAGAAAGTCTTGCCCTGTCCAGTCTTTGATGTTGTCTGTCCATTCTTTTATTTGTTATTCTTTGTCTCTTCCATCTTCGACAGTTCCATGTAGTATTGTTTTTGACAAGGAATCATGTAGTAGTACATATCTAAACCATACACGTTTCAGTGTTATTGCTATGTCATTTCTTCTCTGTGTCTGATGACCCATTGTAATATTTCAGTGGGCGATAGATTCAGATGGTGGCGCCCACCTCCTCTCCTGGTATTATCTTCTTCTCGCTCACAGTTTAACTTGTCTACACAGCAAATTTTAACTTGTCTACACAGCAAGTTTAACTTGTCTACACAGCTATAATTTTGTTGTCAAGATAAGTTATGTTGTTGTGTTGTGCGATACTTTGTTTGTTGATGCGCCTCTTGGTCTGGTATCTCCGACTTCAGCAATTATGCTTGCTTGGGCAGGACTAAGGTCCTGTTTACGGTAGAGGATGAACCGAACAATGTTAGTTGCCACTCTGTGTTGGCTGGATTAAGCTAAACCTCCTCTTCAAAGAGTTAATCTCCATGGGAGTCCTCTCCGGTTATATTGGTGCTCTATTCATTTGTCCCTATCAGATAGCGGGGAGCCGCGTAGCTAATTGGTTAGCGCACTGGCTTCGCATATGAGTGGTCCTGGGTTCATTCCTCAGTTGAGGCGGAAATGTTTTTCAGATTGCAACGCATCCCAGGTCGACCCAGCCTTAAATGGGTACCGGATTAATCCGGGAAGTAAAGACTGCGAGGGAGAAGAGATGGCTACCGCCCTCATTTGCAGAGCCTCTGAAATGTGAGATCGCTAACATTTCACACCCCTACGGCATTAATAAATGCTATGGGTTACTTTACTTTTACTTTTTTATCAAGATGGAAAGGATGATATGGTATTTATATAGTCTCATTGAAACATAAATTTAAATACGAGCATAGCAAAGACGGAATTTCATAATACAAATGTGATGTTACATTGCAGGAAGACAACTTCATGTTTTCCATTTGTGTTAGTAAGGAACACATTGCTAAACGTAATTATTATATATTATTTGTGTTAGTAAGGAACACATTGCTAGACGTAAACATTAGATATTATTTGTGTTAGTAAGGAACACATTAATAGACGTAAACATTAGATAACATTTGTGTCAGTAAGGAACACAGTGCTAGACGTAAACATTAGATATTATTTGTGTTAGTAAGGAACACATTAATAGACGTAAACATTAGATAACATTTGTGTTAGTAAGGAACACATTGCTAGACGTAAACATTAGACAACAATCACAAGACCTAAGAACTAGGAAACTGTTATTACATCAAAGACAAGGGAAAACATTATTATATCTAGACACAAGGGATGAATTACTAGACACACAATTAATGGAATGATACACTATTGTCTGTCCCTAGGTGAATGATGGTTGATCGCATTCACACTTGCCGTTTAGCGTAGGGGTGGGAGCTTAAGCTGCCGATCCAAGGCCAGATGTGTAGCCGTAGATAAACAAATCTAGAAAAATGTGATAACTTGATTCACATATCTAGAATCGCTACATATTTCTCTATACTCATTGACTCGATGAGCATGATTGTGAAAGTGCAAGAGGGGTGCATTCGGGAACTGTGGCTGGAGGCGGTGAAGAATTCATGTGTGCATAAAGTGACTTATCTTTGTGCCGGGACATGCGGTAGTCCGGGACATTTAAAGAGTAGATAGTTTGACCACTCATGCTGCTACTACGGCTTTATGCGGAGCGGTGGATCTGGCAGACATTTTGAACGCCGTACAGGAAAATTCACGAACAGATGAATGTATAAGTGACCATGACTAGAATAAGGGAGTTTGGTTTAAAATGTGGTGTCGCTAGAAAGGAGCGGTTTCGTGGATAAGTTACCATGATGGCAATCAACGGCGTACTGGGACCGCCAGTCAAAGTCTTATGGTGGATACACTCAAGCAGAGATCTGAGCACCTATGGACTTTCTCAGAGTGCTGTGACGATGATCCAACGACTAACCAAAACAAATAGAAACAAGTAATAAACCTGATTCAAATACCTAAACATTTGTGATAACATGATATATAGATCTAGGAACAAGTGATAACATGATAAATATAGCTAGGAACATGTGATAACACGATAGAGAGATCTAGGAATATAAGTGGATGAGAAATTCTATTATTCTCAGTTAAGGCAGTATCAATTAGAATTCAAATATATTCCAAGAATGAGCGAGCTATTCTTAACTTTACAATCCTCAACCGCCACGTATAAAAAATAAGCTCTTGGATAAAATTACTGAACACAACAAAACGACCAATAATAATATGGGCTAACTTCTATTTATCTGTAGAATTCTGACCTTTTTGAGATGTTGGAACGTCTGCAGGGGACAAGAATTGATGATCAGAGATGTGATATGGCTTCATTCTACAAGGTGAGTTTCTAAAGTCTGCTATCTTCTAATGAATTTACATTAGGAATGTGTATCTATCTTCCCAAGCCTTCATCATTTATTCATACGCTAAATCAGAGGTTCTCAACCCTGTCAGATTGTGAATACAGCCTATCTGTAATAATATTCCTGCACCATAAATTACACTCATAATCATCATGTGTCTTGTAGGTTGAGGTAGACAATCATTGATTGCCAGAGAAACCCACTATCAGCTTGTGCGTTGCAGAACACTGCTGACTTTCTATATTCTGTTTCTGCTGCTGTTACTGCTGCTGTTACTGCTGCTGTTTCTGCTGCTGTTTCTACTGCTGTTTCTGCTGCTGTTTCTACTACTGTTTCTACTGCTGTTTGTGCTGCTGTTCGTGCTGCTGTTTGTGCTGCTGTTTCTGCTGCTGTTTCTACTGATGTTTCTACTGCTGTTTCTACTGCTGTTTCTGCTGCTGTTTCTGCTACTGTTTCTACTACTTTTTCTAACACTACTACTGTTATGGCATACGCTTTTATTTTCACGATTACTATTGCAATTACAGCTAATATCACAGCCACAAGTGTAATTGTTATCACACTAGTACCCCTACAGCTACTACTACCACTACAATAACTACTACTACTACAATTACTATTACCATTAAGATCTCTGTTTTTATGACCACTGTAGCTACTAGAAGACCCTGTACAATAGACGAAAGGACATTTTATGGGAAGCAATCACTTATTTTATACATGTTTTCTAGCCCTGTCATTTGCAGAGTTATCGACCTTATTTATGTTGTACATAGTGGTTGTTCAAATCTTCATGTATATAGCTTTCATTTTGTGGTCACGCCCAACAGCATCGTCATTAATTGCCGTCTCCGCAACTAAGGTGGGCTGCAACAGACTTCCATCGCCCCCTGAATCTTGCCATGGTGGTGCACTATGTAAGGCTGTAACTTGTCCATTTTTTGATGTTTGCCCAAGTTTAGAAAATGTATAGCTAACCCTACATATGACGTAGCCATCGATCTAATATTTTAGGGATGTAGTGTAAATAAATACGCAAAATAAATACGATTAGTATTTTGCCATTACTTACTGAACTGTCTTGATGCACAATTTGCTTCATCGGGATTTGAACCCGGTACCTTGACCGTCACATACGCTCTCTGTACTACGAGACATGCTGGACATAACGCGGCTCGTGTGTTATTTATAACTAACATCAAATGTTTAAGGGATCGTGTTCGTTGCTGTGGGGGCTATAGATGGGATGATAAGTGATTGCAAAAGACAAGCAGTATCCCGTCACCTCTCAACCGACACAGACAGTAACACTGTCGTCATACAGTTATACATGGCATTCTGACTCGGCCAGATGGATGCAAGATGCATTGAAGGATCGGCAAATGTGGATGTCCCGAAATGGATATAAGGCGCTATGATGTAGCGCCTCTTAGAATGTACATAGAATGCTTCTGGAGAAGGTAACACGCGATATAGAGTAGCGGTGTGTAAGGGAAAAGTTAGTGACAACAAAGTGCCACCAATACGAGACTACCGACCATGAATAACGAGCGCGGTAGCCTAGTGGATAGTGAGCTTGCTTGCTATCATCTGGTTACAGCGTGCCAGGTTCGAAACCACGTCCGGACATTTAAAAAAAAAGTCCGGGTTGTGATTTCTCACTTGACACGACCACTCCTCCCGTCGACTCAGCTGTAAATGAGTACCTGACGCATGTGTTAGGGAAGGTAAAAAACAGCACGGAAGGGAACTGGCCACCCCACCTAATAGTTGCTGCGACTTAGTACATGAAGAGTTATCTTCATCCCCGACGGCAGATGCCATGGGACCTACCTTTACCTTAGAGACTCAAACATGGACGAGGTTTCAACGAAGTGTTGGTCAAAGAAAGCTCGGCTAATAGGGCGAACCCAACCCTAATTCGACAATACTGTCCACCATCATCATCATGTAGCGTATCCTGAACAGGATGTTACAGTCATCACAGACTTTCGAAACTTCTGTAGATCTTGAACTAGTCTGACTGCTTCTGTTCCTGTCATGTTCAGGTGATCTTTGTTTTCTTGCGGCCATCTTTTTCTTGGTCTGCCTCTTGTTCATCCCCTTAGCATTATCCCCTTCCTTATGTTCTTCCCTAGGCTGTCGTTTGATATGGCCAAAATATTGTAGTTTTCTGGACAGAACCATGCTGTTTAGCCAGTTTTCTTTCGCATTCATTTCTCTTACGATGGCTACATTGATTTCTCTTATGATGGCTACATTCATTTCTCTTACGATGGCTACATTGATTTCTCTTACGATGGCTACATTGATTTCTCTTACGATGGCTACATTGATTTCTCTTACGATGGCTACATTGATTTCTCTTACGATGGCTACATTGATTTCTCTTACGATGGCTACATTGATTTCTCTTACGATGGCTACATTGATTTCTCTTACGATGGCTACATTGATTTCTCTTACGATAGCTACATTGATTTCTCTTACGATGGCTACATTGATTTCTCTTACGATGGCTACATTGATTTTACTGATCCGTGGGAAGACTAGTTTCAGAAACGCTGCATTTACCGATCCGTAGCAAACAATGTTGACATGGACCAATCTTTGCAGTTGGTGTGAAATTGCCAACGTTGACCAATGTTGACAGTTATTGTGACGTTGCCTATGCATTTGTTGCCGACGTAACAAGTATAACATGAAAATCAACATAACAAAAGACGGAAGTTATGAAAATCAACAAGTCACGAATAAGAGTAGATATCACAGTAGACGACTCAAAAGTGAAACAAACAAAAGAATTCAAAACAAGAGTTCAATTATATGGAAAGTGGTTTTTTTCTTCTTCAGAAAATGGGAAACTAGACAAAGAAATAGAATCAAGCTGCCGGAAGGCAAACTCAGCAACCTATCATCTTTAACCATTACTCCTGCATCCAAAGATCAAT
This sequence comes from Meghimatium bilineatum, assembly GCA_034231615.1. Classification (NCBI taxonomy): domain Eukaryota; kingdom Metazoa; phylum Mollusca; class Gastropoda; order Stylommatophora; family Philomycidae; genus Meghimatium; species Meghimatium bilineatum. Next base: position 64,438,589 of record CM067300.1, read on the forward strand.
ATGGACATAAAGAGACATAATATCTACAATTTTCATACGAACACTTTGCTACCAGTGTCAGACATGGGCTCTAACAACCTCACAGCAGAGAAGAATCATCACATGTGAGATGAAGTGTTTAAGGAAACCAGCCATGGTCACAAACTAGATAGAGTAAGAAACAAGGATATCAGAAATAGAGTAGAGATAATACCTTGTATAGAATATATAGAACGTCAGCAGAATAAAGAAGGTAGATCACCTTATGAGAATGGACCCAAACCAATCACCATTGAGAGCTTATAACCAACGATCAGCTGGATACAGAGTCGAGGGTAGAAGGGGATGGATAACATCATGCCAACTCTCCACAAACACGGGCACAGAGCGACTCAGACATCATATCTGGCGATGAAAAGAAACAGCTCCATCTGGCCATGAAAAGAAACAGCTCTATATGGCCATGAAAAGAAACAGCTCCATCTCTCCATGAAAAGAAATAGCTCCATCTGGCCATGAAAAGAAACAGCTCCATCCTGCCATGAAATGAAACAGCTCCATCTGGCCATGAAAAGAAACAGCTCCATCTGGCCATGAAAAGAAACATCTCCATCTGGCCATGAAAAGAAACAGCTCCATCCTGCCATGAAATGAAACAGCTCCATCTGGCCATGAAAATAAACAGCTCCATCTGGCCATGAAAAGAAACAGCTCCATCTGGCCATGAAAAGAAACAGCTCCATCTGGCTATGAAAAGAAACAGCTCCATCTGGCCATGAAAATAAACAGCTCCATCTGGCCATGAAAAGAAACAGCTCCATCACCTACGCTTGACGGCAAGTGTGAATGATATCAACCAGCTTCCACCCGGAGGAAAACATTAGGCTTCCAGTGTGGGACCCTTATGTTACTAGCATTACTTTACGCTAATACTTACAGTGTGGGACCCTTATGTTATTAACATTACTTTACGCTAATACTTCCAGTGTGGGACCCTTATGTTACTAACATTACTTTGCGCCGATACTTCCAGTGTGGGGCCCTAATTGCTTAGGGAATTGTCTGTCAAATATCGATTATTAATAAGTAACATATTCCATCTGGTTCATTATTGGCAGTTGTGTTCACTCCAACTTTTAAATATTAGGCTTGATTTCATACAGATTCCGTGACGTGATGATTAAAAAGAACACGCAGTGTCTGCTACCGATTATTCGATCTGCGCGAAAAGCACTGATAGCGCCCACCTCCTTCAAAAAGGGTCTTCCAGCGGAGGGAAGAAAGGGGGCCTCTCGGTGCGTTTCGAAAAAATCGATGTATGCATATTTAGAAATATTCGTTTCGTTAAATAATGTATCGTTTGTATCAATAAAAATGTGGACACATCTCCCCGTAATGTACCTCCAATCTCTCTCTATCATACTTTACCCATTTCATTCTGCAATTTGCTCTTCTTTCCGATCCACTATAAATTCTCATTCTTTCGTTACTTCGTTTTTACTGAAAGAGTGTCTGAGAATCAAGCATGAACTGAAAGATTGTCTGCGTATCAATCGTGTACTGAAAGATTCTCTAAGAGTTAATCATGTACTGAAAGATTGTCTAAGAATCAATCATGTACCGAAAATTTGTCAAAGATTCAATCATGTACTGATGCTAATTTCAACTTCCAGACAATTTTGTCAAAGGTTTGATCGAGAATTGACCTTACGACCCGTACTTACACTCCCCCTCCAAAAATAACCAGTACGTCAACTGAATGATCACAACTACGACCTAACTTCGTGTGGTCCTGAAACCTGAATTTATAACGCCAACATTCTAACACTGTACAAAGTCAACAACGAATGAGGCATTATATATTGAACTCTCACAGATATTTTTCCTATTTTAATATCTGGTATCCGGTACTGTATGTACTATAATGTTGTATTACTTCGTACATAATTCCAATTCTGGAAGCGCTGCCAACAGTCCTGTTGACACGTCAGTTTTATTTTCAAATAATAACTAAGATTACATATAACATGACGATATGAAGTCGATATTCGATAACTGCAATTAGACTGTCAGGACAATTACGTAAGTAGGTTGCGAGTGAAAGATTTGGTGCAAATCGATGTACTGTACATCGGCCAAGTTCTGGAGTTCGTTATAAGTAGTGTAGCTTTTAGATTTAAATATATATTTTCTATTTGCGACGAATCGTTGCTTTTCCTTAATCCTGGCACTTGGGAAGGTAGCTATTTTTCTGATATATTTTTAATGTGAATCACTTATTTTTTAACCGAACATCGACTTCTCTAGTTTCATGTCGGCAGGTTAGTTAGTACAGAGATGTTTTATCCAAGTTGTCTCGCCACGTCCCGGTCTACCGTCTCCCTGTTCTATGATGTTTTCTTTAGTTCAACATCAAGTCTAGGCATCGGTGATCCACGTCTAGACATCGGTGATCAAGTCTAGGCATCGGTGATCAAGTGTATTGGTCGATGTACAAGTCTAGGCATCGGTGATCAAGTCTAGGCATCGGTAATCAGGTCTAGACATCCATGATCAAGTCTAGGCATCGGTGATCAAGTGTAGGGGTCTGTGATCAAGTCTATCATCGGTGATCTAGTCTAGACATCGGTGATACAAGTCTAGACATCGGTGATACAAGTCTAGACATCGGTGATACAAGTCTAGACATTGGTGATCCAAGTCTAGACATCGGTGATCAAGTGTAGGGGTCTGTGATCCAAGTCTAGAGATCGGTGATAAATTGTAGGGGTCGGTGATCAAGTCCAGACATCGGTGAACAAGTCTAGACATCGGTTATCAAGTCTAGACATCGGTGATCCAAGTCTAGACATCGGTGATACAAGTCTAGACATCGGTGATACAAGTCTAGACATCGGTTATCAAGTCTAGACATCGGTGATCCAAGTCTAGACATCGGTGATACAAGTCTAGACATCGGTGATCAAGAACGACTATTTGATGTTTAATTCCTTATTAGCCTACCTCCTCTAGCATCGATTTTCTCTCCTCTGTTATCTCATACTTGTTATTGTCTTCCTTTATTTCAGACTGGCTATTTTATTTCTTGATCTCAAACTGGCCATTACCTTTCCAGATCTCACACTGGCTATTCTCTACTTGTTCTCATACTGGGTAATATCTACTTCATCTCCCACTTGCTCCTCCCATATTGCCCACCATTTATATTATTGTTTGATGTTTCCGCATTGCACTACACCTCTCCAAAATGAACATCGCTGGTTTAATGTGCATCCATGTCACACCCCTGCACTAACAATGTGCATCCATGTCAAACCTCTGCTAAAAATGTAATATCCAATAATTTTGTTTCAACAATCCTTTAAATATCCTAGTGACGAAAACAGCATGCAAACATCGAATATATCCATTAAACGGCGCAGATATCGCTGTAAAAGACGAGCTCATTTATTCCTAACTTTTGTTTTATTGCTGCTTTCAAAATAGTATATGCTAATTTGTTAATTACATTTCCACTTTATGACCCCAAGTTTTTTTTTTTGTTTTTTTTTTTTACATTATGACTCCTGTAGTCATTATATTTTTAGATGTTCCCTGGTCTGTTTGCAAATTGACATTGTCACATAGCATGTTTTTATTTTGTTCCTTTTTCCAGAGGCAAATATTGAACGTCCCACTTTCTATTCCTGACTTCAGAGTGTAATTAATATCTGTAATTTAAGTTTAGTCTAAGATTATCGTGTTCACAATTATTTCAGACCACGCGTCAAGACATCAAGCATGCGCGCACGCCATCACGTGTTCCAAGTGTAAACATAGCAACGCAACGTGATGCCCTAGTGCCCTATATAATGGAAGGCAGCACGTTCAATTCTTAAAGAATATTTAATCAAGAATTTGAAATGCGAGTAAGTCGTGCACGGAGGAAAAACTAATATCGGTACTATCTATATGAACGTACATCGAATGAAAACCGTAAATGTTGAGATTAGAATATCCTGGGTATTGTAACTTGCTAATATAGTGGAAGGGGGGGGGGCTGAATACACGAGCTCAGGGTGAGGTTTATGGTGACCTTCAGTCTCAAGGTGAGCTGTTTGGTGTCTTTCGACAGTACTTATAACATTGTGTCATGTGACGTATTCCTTCCAGAACGTTGTCTTCCCAATGAACTCTCTGAACCTCTCTCTGTCTTGGGCGATGTGGCTTGCATTTACTAGCGATGTATTCATGTTATCTTTAATGTCATCAGTCCATCATCTTCTTGGTCTGTCCTTTCTCCTCTACCCAAGGACTCTTCCCTCCAATATTTGTCTTTCTAAACAGTTGTGTCTCTTTATATGACCAAACAGGTATAGTTTTCTTTTTGTTATTGTGTTTAGTAACCAACACTCTGGAATCTTCAATGTGTTTATAATATCTGAGTTTCTGATTTTTTCCTTCCATGATATTCTAAGTATTTTTCTGTAGCATTTCAGCTCGAAGGCGTTGATCTTCTTTTCCTGCTTTTTTACTTAGTGTCCATGTTTCACAGCCGTATGTTGCAACCGGAAAAATAAAAGTTTGTAACATTAGCGCAAACGTATAACACTACCGCACATAATTAATTAGTACTTTATTCGCTATGTTTTTTATTATTGTCTAGGTTTTGGTTGTTCACTATTAATATAATTGATTTCGTCTTGACCATTTTTGGCACGTATATACATAGACTCCAGGTATATAAATTGTGACCAACCAAACACGACAATAATAAAAAGTAACGAATGAAGGCTTAATGAATTCTGTGCAGAGGTCTTCTACCACTGACGGCCATGTCTGGAGGCAAATGAGATGTGGTTTTTGAGAAAAGTGATGAAAATTCCACCGACAGCCATGAAAACTAATGTAGAAGTTCTCGGGGATGTTGGAGTCTATCTATTCGCTAAAACCATTTGTTGCCTTTCAGCGTCAGGTGTAGAAGAGTTCTCTGGAGATGACCCTCGTGTGTGCTGAGTACATTGTGGAGTTTGTCGCCACTTTTATTTCGGTGGTCCATCGTTTTCATGGTCATCCTCTAGGTCTGCCTTCACTGTATCTGTGTAGCATAGCTTGCTGTGGTATGTTGCCTGATGGTAGTCTGCTGATGTGTACAAACCATTTTATCTGTTGTCTCTTAATATATTCCAAGATTGGAATGGTACCGGTTCTTTGTCTAATGTCTTCATTTCTCACTCTGTCCCTTAACGATATTCCAAGGATTGTGCGAAAGCATGTCATTTCAGCTTTCCATTGATGCTGAAATAAAACGACAATTAATAGCGAAAATTAGAAGCAGACAATGAAGACATTTAAGGCATGCGATGAGGAAAGTAAAACTTGAATATTTAGTAACCACTGGAAATATGAAGGGGAGAAGAGACAGAGGAAGATAGAGAAATCTCTGAATGGGTTGTCACTTTGGCACAACAAGAGGTCATCAACAGAAATTATGAACAACACAAGTGACAGAGAATTGTGGAAAAACATGATCGCCTAAGCCACTCGGCATGGCACTTGATTGATTAGCTCCGCATGGCACTTTATTGGATTAGCTCCGCATGGCACTTGATTTGATTAGCTCCGCATGGCACTTTATTGGATTAGCTCCGCATGGCACTTGATTGATTAGCTCCGCATGGCACTTGATTGATTAGCTCCGCATGGCACGTTATTGATATATTGATTGACTGCATGACACTTGATTGATTAATTGATCGACTGATTGTCTCGGAATGGCACCTGACTGAATGATTGAATCGGCCAGGCACTTAATGGATTGATTGACTGACTCCTCATGTGACCATTAGTCTAAAATGGGTACTATATGGTGAATGAAAGAATGAACAATGGGTACTGAATGGTAAAGACAGAGTTGGAAATGGGTACTATATGGTAAAAGAAAGAGTGGAAAATGGGTACTATATGGTAAAGAAATAGTGGAAAATTTGTACTATATGGTAAAATAAAGAGTGGAAATGGGTACTGTCTGGTAAAAGAAAGAGTGAGAAATAGGTACTATATGGTAAAAGGAATTGTGGAAAATGGGTACTATACGGTAAAAGAAATAGTGGAAAAGAGACATTTGTTTGTGTACAATGATCATTATAGAGGACATGAGTGTTGGTCAACATTCAAACACTAAGCACGGATGAATAACATGATTTCCAGCTGTGATCACACAATTCTACCAGATGAAGTCTTTGACTGGAATAAAATAGTTCGATAGAAATCCTTGCTAGTATCAATGTTACGTTTACCGATCACAGGGTAGATTCTCAATAATAACTAGTACTGCTACGATCATTACCACCGCCATTGTTATTACTACTACTACTAGTGGTACAAATACTACCATAACTGATGTTGTTAATATTACAATGCTACTGATACTACTACTGCTACTACTGCTACTACTACTGATACTACTACTGCTACTACTACTACTGCTACTGCTACTACTACTACTACTACTGCTACTACTACTACTGTTACTGCTACTACTATCACAACTACTGTTGCTATTACTACTACTTCCACCACAACTAATGTTGCTTTTACTACTGATATTACAACCACTGCCACTTCTACTACAATTACTATTACTAGTACAACTAATACTGTAGCTACTACTATAACTACCACCACAACTACTGTTGCAACTACTACTACTATTACAACTACTACTACAACAATTGATACTACTACTACAACAATTGATACTACTACTACAACAACAACTACTACTACTACTTTTTCTACTGATGCTACTACTACTACTACTACTACTACTACTATTACAACTACGACAATCACTACTACTACTACTTTTTCTACTGTTGCTACTACTACTACTACTACTACTACTACAACTTATACTACTTTTGCTACTGCTGCTTCTACTACTACAACTGCTATTACTGTTGCTGATTATACTGCTACAACTACCACAACAACAACTACTACTGCTTATTCTACTACTACTACTACTACAACTACAACTACTACTACTACTACTACTACTACTACTACTACTACTACTACTACAACTACAACTACTACTACTACTACTACTACTACTACTATTACTACTACTACTATTGCTACTACTACTAGTAAATTCTTCATCCTATAAACAATTGTACCCAAATTCCCCACTTCGTTCTGTCGGTTGCAAATCATCCATTTTCTCCCACAGAGCTTTCCTGACTGCTTCTTGTTGAATATCGATCTTCTCCCTTGCTTCTGCCTGTCTCTTCCTGACATAGAAAGAACTATTTCACATTTTCCTTGATGTCATCAACTCAACACGCAGTCGAAAACGTGTCTGTTGACAAGATTTGATTTGTGTGTGTTGTAGTTATGCAATTTACTAACAATAGTATTAATTCTTGATATCAGTTCCGTGTATATTTCAGACTAAATTGCCTATATGCTGGTAGATGTCATTTCGTTTAGTTTCATCAAATGTGTCTAGTCTGTGCAATTTTTCAGACGTATATTCTGCAATAGGTGATTATTAAACTAGATTCTATGTCAATTAGACCAACCGTTACCTCTATGTGTCGAAGTGGTATTGGGCGCGTCTTGGATTATGCAGCAGTAGACCCCTGGTGCACTACACGCATATATAGTGAGACTTGTCTCTTGTGCGAGGACACGATATTTGTCTATACAATATATTTTTATCCGCTCCGCGTTGGAGGCTTTTCCTCAAATCAGTTACACGCCGAGCAGAACTGGAAGAGTGTTCTGGGCATGCAATCAAGCTCGGAGAAGGGGGCTTCTGAGAATGCAATAAAGCTCAAAAGATACCAACCACACGTATAGAAGGATACAAGAGATATAGTGTTCCTAATTTCTTAGGATCCAAAAAAACATAACGTTTGTTCTATCCATAAACCCATAACCCTTCAGGGTCGTACGGTTATGACATTGGATGCATCAACTCACAGAGTCTTTCATAATCCCCGGTCATGGTCGTGTGGATGCTTTTATTGGATACGCCCAGATAGAATTATCCGGCGATTTGTATCCTCGGAGATGTGGATTAGTTTGTTCCTTTCGTGCCACAGGCCAGAGGTTTTGATTCGCCGTGCGTTGCGGTCCGATGCCTGTACTTTTAGTTTTCGTATGGACTTGAACCTATTATGTCTCCTTCTTTACAGATGGTACTATTTAGGGTAAATTTGAGTCTTTCGCTTTTTCTTTTCTTCTCAGATGTCCATATAAGACCGGATGCGTTTTGAAAAATCTTGACCCGTCCAGTCTTTGGTCTTTAGTATTGTCCGTCCGTGATTTTCCAAACCATGCAGGTTTTCATTATTTTACTGTTGAAAGTAGTGATTCTTTTGAACTTTCGAGATTTTCAACGTTAATTCACACGTACACGTTCGTCGTATCTTCACTATAGGATACGCCGACAATTCGCCTATAATACTTGGATTCGAACACGTGTACATCTCTCCATGACCATAGTGAATATCCCACGCTGACACACACATATATATATCATAATAGATAGTAATAGTACAATTATAAATGTTATTTACTTCAAGAATATTCAGTTGTGGATTTTTCCATCACTACATATACCGGAATTTTTCCATCACTACATATACCGGAATTTTTCCATCACTACATATACGGGTTTTTTCCATCACTACATATACGGGAATTTTTCCATCACTACATATACAGGAATTTTTCCATCACTACATATACCGGAATTTTTCCATCACTACTACATATAACGGAATTTTTCCATCACTACATATACCGGAATTTTTCCATCACTACATATAACGGAATTTTTCCATCACTACTACATATAACGGAATTTTTCCATCACTACATATACCGGAATTTTTCCATCACTACATATAACGGAATTTTTCCATCACTACATATACCGGAATTTTTCCATCACTACATATACCGGAATTTTTCCATCACTACATATACCGGAATTTTTCCATCACTACATATACAGGATCCTAGGTATTTGAAAGTATTCATTACTTCAAGTGTATGCCCATTTATCATGATGTCGGTGTGTGTCTCTATTTTCTGTTAACAACAATCCAACTCTTGTTGTTGTTAATTTGCACGACATACTTGCTGGTAACTTGTTTTCCAACTTTGCCGTTAACTCTTGTAATTCTCGGTCTGTATCAGCCATAATTATTCAATGTTTCAAATATTCAATATTTCCTATCGTATTATTATATGCATAGTTAGTTTGTTCATTTCGTGCCGCAAGCGACACATAGGGCAGAGGTTTTGGTTCTCCATATGATGCGGTCCGCTGCCTGCAGCTTTACTTCCTGGATGGTCTTACAGCCTATTAATTCCCCTTCTTTAAGAATTGTGATTTTAAGGGTTGTTTTAGGTCTTCCTCTTTTTCTTTTACCCTCAGTTGACCACATAACGGCTTGTTGGTTTATTCTGTTTACATCTAGTCGTAAAACGTGACCAAGGTATTTCCATCTTCGTTTTCTTATGATGTTTGAAACATACTCTTGGTGTGTTTTGTCTCTTAGATCACTATTTGTGACGAAGTGGCGCCATTTTATGTTCATCAGTTTGCGAAGACATTTGTTTTCGAAGCTGTTTATTTTGTTGTCTGTTGCTTGAGTTGATTTCCAGCTTTCACTACCAGATAACACTGAGCTAGCTTTCAGTTAACACTGAGTTAGCTTTCAGTTAACAATGAGACAATACATGTATTATATGCATGGCAGATTACAGTGTTTCCTTTCTTCCGTTTCCTGTAACACATGGCCGACAAAATAGACTCACTCACAAAAAAGTAATCGTTATTTTTGAATAATCGATGTTATTTTTTTACCGTAAGATCTGCCGTCCGATGGAAGCGATTACAAGCGACTATAAGGACACGCGATAACGAGAGTATGTGCGCGATGGATCAAAATATGAAATAATGGTACACAACCATATCTTTTGCAGCGATCTTGAGCGGCCTATGTCTAGTGTTTGCAAAGGACGTAGTCTCGTATCACAGTCTACATTTGGATGAGTTCGTCACGTACGCTTGTAATCTCGTTATCTCGTAGTCGCTGGGATTCTCGTGTAGTCTCTTCCTGTGGACAGGAGCCCTAATACTTCATTATTTCTTAGGTCTTCATATTTACAATAGTCTAGCTAATTTGCGCTGTTTCTTTTCTCCGTTTATTATATTCCTCCAAATAAAGGTCAGGTGATTGCAACATTGTTTTGGGAACTGTTAGCCTATGTTACTTAGTGTGATGTACATTGTTGTGTGAAATGTTAACGTCAGTGTTTAATATGATTCTATCTGTATTGTGAATTGTTAACTTATAATACTTATATGTGTGATTCAGTATGTTTTGTAAACTGCTAACTTTAATACTTATTCTATCTATTTTATGAACTGCTAACTTTAATACTTATTCTATCTATTTTATGAACTGCTAACTTTAATACTTATTCTATCTATTTTGTGAACAAACGAACTTGATATTTGCGTAATTTCATTTTCCAATTTCGTCCATTTTAAAAATAAAGGTGAATTTTCTGGAACGCATATAGAAACACTGCTCCAGATTCAATTAATTTGATTACTAACTATTTGTATAAGTTCCCCCGCGGAGTAGGTTCCCCGTGGAGTAGGTTTCTCGTGGAGTTACTTCACAGCCGAAAGTAGGCAGCTTTATAAAAAAAAATAATGAATATGTAGCAGATGAAGATGGAATGTTGACTGTGATTCTTGAACTGGATATTGTACGCAGAGATCGATATATAGAATTTTTGATATGATCAAGTTAATTCTGTCTTATAAAGGAATTCTCAAATGAAATCTGAACAGTATTTGAGTAGTCGCGAGACCTGTCACAACATTTTCTAGCATTGTTTGTTTATATAGTCAGTCTGTGAGATGGAATCATGTTTTAATAGTTAGTCTCTGAGATATAATCATGACTTTATAGTCAGTCTGTGAGATGGAATCATGTTTTAATAGTTAGTCTGTGAGATATAATCATGACTTTATAGGCAGTCTGTGAGATGGGATTATGTACTTATAGTCAAATATGTGAGATGTAATCATGTTTTTATATTAAGTCTGCGAGATGGAAACATATATTTATACTCAAATCTCTGAGATGGAATCATGTTTTCATTGTCAGTCTGCGAGATGAAAGCATGTTTATATAGTCAGTCTGTGAAAAGAAATCTTGTATTTATAGTCAAGTCTGTCAGATGAAATCATGTTTTATAGTCAAATCTATGAGATTGAATCATACTTTTTTCCGCCGAAGACGGATGTGTTGGGCCATTGGCGAAAATAAAACGGCAACACAACGCATTTCCATTCTTTGGGCTATATTCAACTGGAAATCTTGTAGGACCATTGTCCTGTTACAAGAGAAATCCAGCGGGAGTTTGAGAATGAAAGCTGAAGAAGAAGAATCATACTTTAAATTTAAAATTGTGTCTTTCACTGATAGTTTTATAATTACATCTTGTGTAATATGAGTCAGGTTAGTTGTTTCCTACACAATTGATTCACAACAAACAACTTAATCTCTACAACAAGACGGTAGCTTTGCAACAGTTGACTTCTTAATCCCACAGTTAATTAAAGTCAATACAACTTTCAATGATATATTAACTTTAGAACAATTAGATCGTTAATTCTTCAATGCATTAAAGTTAATATCACATTCAATGGTGTATCAACTGTTAATTGGGTTGAAAATGTGTAGATGATTGACTTCACTGTTCTCAAGTTACACCATATGGACCCAGTCCTTCTTAAAGAAGTGGTGCGCTGGCTGTCAGTAACTAATCATAGCAAACAACACACTAGCTTCAAGTTTGCAACGGATCTCCCAGAACATTCTCCTGTAGAACTCCATGGTTCTACCACCTGCAGAACCCCCACGTCTAGTTATATTTGCGCATACGAGTATGTTGCTCTAGTTACCTGTGCTGATTACCTGATCCTTAGTTATATGTGCTCATTGATTTCTGTTAGTTTAGTTAACTGTACTCCTAAACTTGTGTTAGTTTAGTTAACTGTACTCCTAAACTTGTGTTAGTTTAGTTAACTGTACTCCTAAACTTGTGTTAGTTTAGTTAACTGTACTCCTAAACTTGTGTTAGTTTAGTTAACTGTACTCCTAAACTTGTGTTAGTTTAGTTAACTGTACTCCTAAACTTGTGTTAGTTTAGTTAACTGTACTCCTAAACTTGTGTTAGTGTAGTTAACTGTATTCCTGAGCTTGTGTTAGTTTAGTTAACTGTACTCCTTAACTTGCTTTAGTTTACTTGTTAGAGATGAGGTGTGGTCGAATTCAGAGAAATGTGTTGACTAATGGCGCGAGGCGAGTAGTTACCAGCTAGACGGACCTGGTTCAAATCCAATCTACTGTGTTCTGGTGTTTTCTGTAACTTCTCGATGTTCCCAACTGTAAAACACGGTCTGCACGCTCCATGACTGTAAATGTTTCCCAAACTGTATCTTACACTATTTTCTACAATTTCTATTTAATAATAATATGTAATATTTTCTGTGAGGGACTCCCGTGAATTCGCTCTTTTGGATGCCTCTATCAGGCTTAGCCCGTGGCAATCGACAAACTATCTATACCTGTATCAGGTTTAGCCCGTGGCTATCGACAAACTATCTATACCTGTATCAGGTTTAGCCCGTGGCTATCGACAAACTATCTATACCTGTATCAGGTTTAGCCCGTGGCTATCGACAAACTATCTATATCTGTCGACGGATACGGTTTAGCCAGGCGCTGCATATATTTCCACAAAACAGAAACTCGCGAACGTACCAAGCTATTGCGTATCGTGTAGCAATGAAAGTTGTGAATAGATTCACATATCTAGGTAGTACGCTATCACAAGATGTCAACGTTAATGATGAAGTGTATACAAGGATCGCCAAGGCAAGCAGCACTTTCGGCAGATTGTACGCAAATGTGTGACGTAGAAATGGCATTAACCGACAGACTAAGCTGAAAGTTTACAGAGCAGTGGTACTCCCAGTGCTGTTATACGCTAGTGAAACATGGACTGTGTATAGACGTCATGTCAGGAAACTCAATCACTTTCTTACAACTTATCTCAGAAATATTATGAACATCAGAAGGCAAGACAAGATTCCAGATACCACTGTCCTTGACAGATCTGGTATCCCCAGCATTGACACTATCCTGATGCAGACACAGATTAGTTGGGCAGGTCATTTGGTGCGTATGCCAGACCATCGTCTGCCAAAGTTGTACTTCTGGACGTCGAGCTGGAGAACGGTACCCGATCTCAAGGTGGCCACAGAAAGGCTACAAAGACTCGTTAAAGACCTCACTGAAAGCGTTTGAAAAGTGAGCCCGGTTAGCTCAGTCGGTAGAACATCAGACTTTTAATCTGAGGGTCAAGGGTTCAAGGGGACTACGCTGGCAGTAACTATTGGCAACTGAATCAACTTATATCAGCAGAACCCTTCATTACTAGGCAGACACATCAAACACACTCGTATATCGTTCATTAATAGAACTTAGTCAAGAAACACGGTTTTCCATGTATATCGAAAGATTTGATTTCTCGTCACACACACACGACTAGATCTCACTGAATGTTCTATTCTGTTGTTACACGTGACAGGAAGTCACTTAATTGTTGCTATGGTGATGTATATGCGGATTGTTGCTGGTGCTTTGATTCCTGTTTACTTTGTACAAATAATATCAACGATTATACCGTAATGTTAAACTATTGTCAAGCAGAAATACATGAACTATTATATTCATTAACACTACCACTACCACTCTCCGTACCGATAAACTGATAAATCCTTTATTTTATAGTTTACTCAAACCACATTGTTACAGGACAATGCATCATACTCAGAAAGAGCTCAGTAAAGGACCAGAAATATGTACAAATATAGTTCAATGAAAGACCAGAAAGACATACAAATATAGTTCATAAAGGACCAGAAAGACATACAAATATAGCTCAATGAAGGACCAGAAAGACATACAAATATAGCTCAATGAAGGACCAGAAAGACATACAAATATAGCTCAATGAAGGACCAGAAAGACAAACAAATATAGCTCAATAAAGGACCAGAAAGACATACAAATATAGCTCAATAAAGGACCAGAAAGACATACAAATATAGCTCAATGAAGGACCAGAAAGACATACAAATATTGCTCAATGAAGAACCAGAAAGACATACAAATATAGCTCAATAAAGGACCAGAAAGACATACAAATATTGCTCAATGAAGGACCAGAAAGACATACAAATATTGCTCAATGAAGGACCAGAAAGACATACAAATATAGTTCAACAAAGGACCAGAAAGACATACACATATAGTTCAATAAATGACCAGATACCCATACACATAACGTATTTGATGAACATATTGTTCATAAAACAATCATTTAATTTAATTTTTTATGGTAAGTGGTTCTTGCCCCTCAATTACTGACATGTAGTTTAAATCATCAAAGGAATCACAGATGTAGAGGACTGACTGCATTGTGTTCGTGTTATGTACTCTATCCATCTCAGCGAATCTGCTAGCCGAGAGTAACCCTAATAGAACGAAACATACAAATATATTATACATACCATTCAACTTGTAATCCACACATATCACAGATACACTGTGTCAACTAAACACTGCGAGAGGGATGTGAACCCGCGACCTCTTGATGACAAAACGAAGATCTTAGCCACTACGCCAGGGTTACAATTCTATAATATATGTATAAAATGTTACGGATAAGGAAATAATTTATAAAAATCTTTCTATAAATTTAATAACGAAAATCTACGAAAAGTTTGAACATATTTCTGCTACCGTAGCACTTTGCTTTTAGTCGTGATGTCGATTGTAATTATCCAATCAAAAAATATAATTGTGTTATTGTGATTGTACAATTTATATTTAAATAAAACATATTTATAGTTATTTCGTATATATACAAATGAATACGGGTAGCATGTGATTACAAATCTGTGTTAATATTACCTTTAATATAACGTTTAGAAACGGCTAGACAACATTTGAGTTGGTAAATTTTAACTGGACTGGAATTCGCTGAAGTTCTTTGTGAAGTTGAATATCATTAATTAATGAGTTTCGTAATGCGAGAACAAGTTCTAGATTAATAGAACATAACTAAAGAACTTATAGATAATTATTTGCAACGATATTAACAGTTTTTGCGCGAATGATATTCAGAAAAATGAGACCAAAATCAGAAGTTCTTCATATTACGTCGTTCGGGTGTAGGACACCCAGCTTGAAAAAGCTGTTCGTATGTTCATCTGGGAGGCTGGACTTGGATACTGATGAGTCATTTGAGTCTGATAGCGAGGATTCATGCCATTTTTCACCAAAGACGAAGGTATTTGCAATGTTCTATTTTACAAAATTAATGTTTGTATTTTGTTGATTTGTCATGAAGATACGTTATTGCATTCTGAGCACCCCCATAGGTTCTCGCATTCCCATAGCGCATATCAAAGTGGAGCCAAGCTGATGTCTCTCGTGGCTTGCTAGTCGAACAAATCATCATTCTTCCTGTCAGGTACATAGTTCTATTGGTGCCACACTTAAGATAAAACCCTCCCATTGGTATTGAATAGATAAATCACTATCGAGGATAACCCAACTAGTTGTAAATGCGAGGGCTGGAGCAACACAGGGCAAAATAAGGAAAAACAGAGATATGTTGAAGTGTTCTCGAGTTTTATGAACAAGACAAACTCGCACCATAGATAAGACCAACTTACAACATAAACAAGACAAACTTTCCCCTATCCACGCTTGAGCAGTATCGAGGAATATGTTGTTATTCCTGTATTTGTCATTGATCAGCCGCAGGATTAACAATAACTTGACCAGAATGACGTCCATCTTCTTCACTTTCTCAGAAAATTTGATCAGAAGATGCAAAATAAATCTGAAATTACGTAAGATGTATAATCTTAGTTCAAAGTAGAACAGATAAATATATTACCAGTAAAGTAGAACAGATAAATATATTACCAGTAAAGTAGAACAGATAAATATATTACCAGTAAGGTAGAACAGATAAATATATTACCAGTAAAGTAGAACAGATAAATATATTACCAGTAAGGTAGAACAGATAAATATATTACCAGTAAAGTAGAACAGATAAATATATTACCAGTAAAGTAGAACAGATAAATATATTACCAGTAAAGTAGAACAGATAAATATATTACCAGTAAAGTAGAACATATAAATATATTACCAGTAAAGTAGAACAGATAAATATATTACCAGTAAGGTAGAACAGATAAATATATTACCAGTAAAGTAGAACAGATAAATATATTACCAGTAAGGTAGAACAGATAAATATATTACCAGTAAAGTAGAACAGATAAATATATTACCAGTAAGGTAGAACAGATAAATATATTACCAGTAAAGTAGAACAGATAAATATATTACCAGTAAAGTAGAACAGATAAATATATTACCAGTAAGGTAGAACAGATAAATATATTACCAGTAAAGTACAACAGATAAATATATTACCAGTAAGGTAGAACAGATAAATATATTACCAGTAAGGTAGAACAGATAAATATATTACAAGTAAAGTAGAACAGATAAATATATTACCAGTAAGGTAGAACAGATAAATATATTACCAGTAAGGTAGAACAGATAAATATATTACAAGTAAAGTAGAACAGATAAATATATTACCAGTAAGGTAGAACAGATAAATATATTACCAGTAAAGTAGAACGGATAAATATATTACCAGTAAAGTAGAACAGATAAATATATTACCAGTAAGGTAGAACAGATAAATATATTACCAGTAAAGTACAACAGATAAATATATTACCAGTAAGGTAGAACAGATAAATATATTACCAGTAAGGTAGAACAGATACATATATTACAAGTAAAGTAGCACAGATAAATATATTACCAGTAAGGTAGAACAGATAAATATATTACCAGTAAAGTAGAACGGATAAATATATTACCAGTAAAGTAGAACAGATAAATATATTACCAGTAAAGTAGAACAGATAAATATATTACCAGTAAGGTAGAACAGATAAATATATTACCAGTAAGGTAGAACAGATAAATATATTACCAGTAAAGTAGAACAGATAAATATATTACCAGTAAGGTAGAACAGATAAATATATTACCAGTGAAGTAGAACAGATAAATATATTACCAGTAAAGTAGAACAGATAAATATATTACCAGTGAAGTAGAACAGATAAATATATTACCAGTAAAGTAAAACAGATAAATATATTACCAGTAAAGTAAAACAGATAAATATATTACCAGTGAAGAAACACAACAAGAAAGGGATCCGGTGTATTGGGTGCCGATCTAAAACAAATGTGTGTGCTAGTATGCAAGACAGTTTCGACTATAGATGAATATAGTAAAGATGTAAGTGAAAATATTTCTGATGTCACATGGGTCGATTATTACGTTAGTAAATGAAATCTCAGAGGCATATATGGGGACAAGCATCTTGTGTTACAGATATGGGGACAAGCATCTTGTGTTACAGATATGGGGACAAGCATCTTGTGTTAGTTATATACATCTATTAGTGTTGAATGCAAGCGTATAGTTAATACAACAACTAGATATGGAAGACCGTCTTTGCTATAGTTCATTCTATTGTTCATGTTAGTCAATTGAAATTATTTATAACGAAAAAATCTTTCGGATCTAACTACAATTTCTTTATGACGCTATGAAACTATTTATTACTCTTTAAAAATGCAATTAGATTAAAACATTTCTCTATAAGTTATACATTTATAAAGTTTTTGTTAATGTACGTAATGTACTTTTTTTTAACACTATTACACTAGTCTGTCGACTGTTGATGTGGGGAAATACGCCTTATTTCCTTATTGGTTTCTTCTCTCCCCAACTCTTCATTGGGTGTGATGCAAAGTATAAATATAATGACCATTTAAAAGCAAGATAAAATAAAAATAAGAAGATAAAATACTGATTTTAAAATTCAACTCATTGTGGATTTCATGCGTGTCATATTGAAACGCTGTAATACGGAAATCACGTTTTTCATGAGAGCTAAATGTGTCATCGTTTGCCCTTTATATAAAAATCTAATGCTTTTGACAGACTTCGTAAATTTATTTGGCTTGGATGTCTTTGTGATTTTCATTGGTCATGTCGATGTGATGTCACGATAGTCACCAATGAAAAGAACGGAAATACTGGAGTCTGCTTTAGAAGAGACATCGTTATGATATTTAATGTCAGTTTCGCTATTTTTTTAGTCCGATAACCTAATTTTGTGCATTACGGTAAAATGTGAAATGTACCATTTTTTATACTGCTTGTGCAAAACTATATAGCACAATACGTTTTGTGCATTTCCGAATCTACCTAACAATTTGTCAAATATAAATTCCTAAAGTCGTGCTGTGTATAAGACTAACTGCGAAATATGGTTGCTATGCATCAGGTAGTTTTCGTGAAAATTGAGCTCAAGTGAGTAGCCTGAGTTAGGGAACGAACTATAGCATGTTATGCATATCTTCTAGAAAATGATATTTTATTCAATATTAGATGAAACTAAACTAGACATCAATTAGATATTTTATTCAGTATGAGATGACACTAAATTATACATCAATTATATATTTTATTCAATATTAGATGAAACTAAACTAGACATCAATTAGATATTTTATTCAGTATGAGCTGACACTAAACTAGACATCAATTAGATATTTTATTCAGTATGAGATGACACTAAACTAGACATCAATTAGATATTTTATTCAGTATGAGATGACACTAAATTATACATCAATTATATATTTTATTCAATATTAGATGAAACTAAACTAGACATCAATTAGATATTTTATTCAGTATGAGATGACACTAAACTAGACATCAATTAGATATTTTATTCAGTATGAGATGACACTAAATTAGACATCAATTAGATATTTTATTTAGTATGAGATGACACTAAACTAGACAGTAATTATATATTTTATTAGATATTCTAAACTAGACGCGAATTAGATAGTTCTTTATAAACCCTGTACAGTGTATTGATTGTCTACATATTTCACATCATCTATTGTCTGATAGAGTTTTCTAATCTCTTTACACACCATCTAATGGCTGATAGAGTTTCCTAATCTCTATACACACCATCTATTGTCTGATAGAGTTTCCTAATCTCTTTACACACCATCTAATGGCTGATAGAGTTTCCTAATCTCTTTACACACCATCTAATGTCTGATAGAGTTTTCTAATCTCTTTACACACCATCTAATGGCTGATAGAGTTTCCTAATCTCTTTAAACACCATCTAATGGCTGATAGAGTTTCCTAATCTCTTTAAACACCATCTAATGGCTGATAGAGTTTCCTAATCTCTTTAAACACCATCTAATGGCTGATAGAGTTTCCTAATCTCTTTAAACACCATCTAATGGCTGATAGAGTTTCCTAATCTCTTTACACACCATCTAATGGCTGATAGAGTTTCCTAATCTCTTTACACACCATCTAATGTCTGATAGAGTTTTCTAATCTCTTTACACACCATCTAATGGCTGATAGAGTTTCCTAATCTCTTTAAACACCATCTAATGGCTGATAGAGTTTCCTAATCTCTTTAAACACCATCTAATGGCTGATAGAGTTTCCTAATCTCTTTAAACACCATCTAATGGCTGATAGAGTTTCCTAATCTCTTTAAACACCATCTAATGGCTGATAGAGTTTCCTAATCTCTTTACACACCATCTAATGGCTGATAGAGTTTCCTAATCTCTTTAAACACCATCTAATGGCTGATAGAGTTTCCTAATCTCTTTAAACACCATCTAATGGCTGATAGAGTTTCCTAATCTCTTTAAACACCATCTAATGGCTGATAGAGTTTCCTAATCTCCTTACACACCATCTAATGTCTGATAGAGTTTCCTAATTTCTTTACACACCATCTATTGGCTGATAGAGTTTCCTAATCTCTTTACACACCATCTAATGGCTGATAGAGTTTCCTAATCTCTACTATTTTCTCTTCAAATCCTATTCTCGATACTTCTATTTTATAAGAGGGCAACCTTCTTCGATACGCTGACTTGATTGAGTTTTGTCTTACAACAAGAATTAGACAATTCCTTGTCTCATAATTTTCCTAGTGTTCAAGTTAATCCTGTATCTTATTGTCTCTGAAGAAACATCACTCTTACCTACCTATTTATACAGGAGCTACGGATCCACTCAAAATGTTGTGTCTGAAGTTAGGGGGTAAGTGTACAATAAGTTGGAAGGGGTTAAAATAACCCTCCTCCCTTTTGTCATCTCGTCTATTTCCCGGAATTTTAGAACCTCTTTCCCATTTATTTGTCAAGTTTTACGGCAACCCTGATCATATTATCACTGAAATCAAAAGAGGGCACTTGGAAAATTACTAGATAGATTGGTTTTCACCAGATACGTGCTTCGGAGCATTGTCCTGATCGTCTTCTCCCCCTGCCACCCACCGAACCTTCCATTATTGTTAACACCGTCTATAAACGAGAATTGATTTTCTCTGACGTCCAGGATGGGTTGACCTACATTTAAAAGTAAATAATCTATCGTTTGTTACTGACATTCCTGGAAACCGATGACTCCATGAATTCTGTTCAAATACTGGTCTATGCTTGTGTTTATAATGCTGGTTTGATATTGGGTGTTGTATTGTAAGATTGTGAACATCTTTCATTCCTTATTCCGTAATAGTTTATTTGTTTGGGAAACTAATAAAAGTCGTGCATCTAAGATAATTATGACAAAAATTTCATACTATTTCTGGACTCATCTGGTGTGTGTGGTCGTCTATTTCAGGCGATAATGATACGTTTCATTCATACTTGTGTTCTTTAATCTCTCTGGTGTGTGTGTGGCCGGCAATCGCATTGACGCTGGAGCACACACAATATCGCATCACGGAATATCGCAGGCATGCAGTAAACCACGATACAGTTATACATTGATAACGAGTAAATGATAACGGTAAAACTTTGATTTTATAATTCCAAATGTGCTCAGAATGAATGAAAAAAATGCTTCTGTCTGACTTTCAACACACTTTCTAACGGATCTACATTCTACACACGTTCTACGACTTTCAACACACTTTCTAACGGATCGACTTTCAACACACTTTCTAACGGATCGACTTTCAACACACTTTCTAACAGATCGACTTTCAACACACTTTCTAACGGATCGACTTTCAACACACTTTCTACGACTTTCAACACACTTTCTAACGGACCGACTTTCAACACACTATCTAACCGATCGACTTTCAAAACTCTATCTAACGGATCGACTTTCAACAGACTGCCTAACAGATCGACTTTCAAAACTCTATCTAACGGATCGACTTTCAAAACTCTATCTAACGGACCGACTTTCAACACACTTTCTAACAGATCGACTTTCAACACACTATCTAACGGATCGACTTTCAGCACATTTTCTATCGACTGACATGAAATGCTACATTGCAAAAAAATCATTTACTTTGAACTCAACGCGATACATTTTATCATCATTATTGTGTGCCGTGCTGGGTAATGTAGACAGCCATTGATCTTGCGTCGATACTCGTGATAACGAAACTAACATAAAACTTATCGATGACTGTAATCGCCAGACGCAACCCTCTCCACCCATTCATGACTAACCCAAATTTAGACCCCCCTCCCCTCCAATGTTGCTCACGTCCTACTTATACAAAGACCGAGATCTTCAACATATATAAGACTCCATGGCTATTGGACAAACAGCCTTCTAGAATGATTCATGTGACTTTCCCCGTGATATTCGTTGAATGTCTGCACAAAGTATAATCATAACGACTAAGGATAATCACGGAAAAAATCAAAAGAATAATTTTAGAAGGCGTTTCTTTCATTGAGCAATAGGTCTTATATTGCGTACAGGCTCAACAAAGACAACAGTTACCTGGGTAGAGTTTCTCACCTGGACAAGCGTTATAAATGATTGAACTATCTATTATTCGAGAGATTGTGTTACCTGGATAAATTTACCTGTCTTACCTGAGCAACTGTAATCATTGAATAATGATTGGTTCATCTGTTATATAATGACTAAGTGACTTAAATAGTTACCTGTCTAACATGAACAGGTATTACCTATTCGTGAGCTGTCTGTTACACGACAGATACTAGTAAGATACACGTCGTACATTGACAGTTGTTTTGTTTGCTAAATGTTACATACAGACACAGCTATCTTTGTTTTATTTACCTGTCTTAAGTAAATGTTACATACAGACACATCTATCTCTGTTTTATTTACCTGTCTTAAGTAAATGTTACATAAACACACTGCTATCTCTGTTTAACTAACAATCCTAAGTAAATAGTTACCAATTACCTTGGTTTACTAGTCTGACGTAGAGAGTTACTTAGAGATACTAGTATTACCTAGATACAGTTACTTAGACATACTAGTATTATCTACAGTTACTTAGACATGCTAGTAGTACCTAGTTACTTAGATATACCAGTATTACCTACAGTTACTTAGACATGCTAGTATTACCTAGTTGCTTAGATATACCAGTATTACCTACAGTTACTTAGACATGCTAGTTTTACCCACAGTTACTTAGACATGCTAGTTTTACCTACAGTTACTTAGACATGCCAGTTTTTCCTAGATACAGGTACTTTGACATGCTCATTTTACCTATAGTTACTTAAACATACTAATTTCGTCTAGATACAGTTACTTAGGAATACTAGTTACGTCTAGATAGTTACCTACGATCAGGTTTAATATCTAGTTTGTTAATTATATTCACCTATCGTAACAGACGCTAATCACCTGTATGTACCTGTTTTACCCATATTCCAGGTATTTAGAATTGACTTATCTTGCCACGACTCCAGCTAAACCTGTTTAAATTATCTTACCCCAGGCTCCAGACTTCCTAGATTCGTTGCTCTTGCTGCAGTCTCGGAGATACGAAGACCAAAGATGTCTTCTGCCATCTCCTACAAAACTCTTGCAGGTTGCATTCCATCTTCTTGTATTTTTTTTTACTTGCACGACATTTTCCTTCCTTGTGTCTGGTTCTGTATTTGTCATGAAAGGAAGCCATAATGCACACACACAATCAGGTGATTTAATAACATTATCTAGGTTTACCAATTTTGCGTCCTAATAAACCTTACTAGATGTAAACAGAATAAACCAACAAGCCCTTATGTGGTCACCTGAGGGTAAAAGAAAAAGAGGAAGACCTAAAACAACCCTTAAAACACCATTCTTAAAGAAGAGGAATTTATATGCTGCAAGATCATCCAGGAACTAAAGCTGCAGGCAGCGGACCGCCTCATATGGAGAACCAAAACATCTGCCCTATGTGTCGCTTGCGGCGCGAAAGGAACAAACTAACTAACTAACTAAACCTTACACCATTTTGGTAGAAACATGGTTTCCTTGTATTTTCTCAAAATAAAACTGATATTTAATGTCATTGATATAACTTCCGTATATTCACTTGATTATATGGTAAGATGGAGTTGATAAAGTTAAGTATCCTGGCACCATTTTAACATCAGATGGCTGGTGCTCCAATGAGATCAAGAACAGGATGGTACAGGCAAAATCAGTATTTCAAACAATGAGAAACATTCTATGTAATGGAGTAATATCGATGCATACACGAGTTTGAATGCTAGGATGTTATACTGAGTCAATCCTTCCTTGTGGATGCGAAACATGAATAAACAATGTGCCCACGATAAGTTGAGGGCAACTGAAATGTGGTTTGTAAGAACAATGATCAAAATTACATGGACAACCAAGAAAACTAATGTAGAAGTTCTCAAAGATGTTGGAGTAAAACGACAAATTAGAGCAAAAATTAGAAAGACACAATCAATATATTTAGGACATCTGGTGAGGAAAGTAAAACTTGAACATTTAGTAACTACCGGAAAGACCAACGGGAAAAGAGGCAGAGGAAGACATCGAGAGACATTTCTGGATTGATTGTCACTGAGGCACAAAAAATGGTCGGCAACTGAACTTATTAACAACACAAGAGACACAGAGTTGTGGAGAAACATGATCGTCTGCTCCACTGGGCATGGCACTTGATTGACTGGAAGCTTTAATACAGTCTCCATTTATACAATTTACACACATTAAACACAGCAACAGCACAGCACAGAAAGTTATAATCAATTTTTATCACTACCAAACAAATTACCAAAAAGAAGCTAAATAAAAGACTCCAATTTTTCGTGTATTTATCTATTCAAATTACTATCTATAGACTCATAAACAACAGCATCTCTACAACATAAATGAAAAGCAATGCATACGACAACATGCACCCTGGAGTCTAAAACACATCCTGCAGACTTGAATTATCTTTGACAACTTGAGGGCTAAAATCTGTCCAAGTGGAAGAAAATTGAGAGAAAAACATGAGTCTCTTGTTGACGGTTGGATTTGTGGTGCATCCTGTCTTCTCGCAAAGACTTATCTGAGTATTGGGAAAAACCAATCACATGGTCATCTACAGTATTGAAGGACTGGCTCCGCACAAAATCAATTAGGACTTCATTCGTTACGTTTTTGATTAGTGTCCTAATTTTCGTTGGTCACTATTTATATACTTGGAGTCGAATTTGCTATTTTTGGCATGTGACTCCAGGTATATAAATAGCGACCAACAGAAATCGCAACAATATTTTAAAATAGTAAATAATGAAAGCCTAATTAACTCCGTGCAGAGGTCTTGTAGAGCAGGCAATCATGGATATCGTATAAGGACAATAGAGGCAGATATTTCAGCGAGATGGAAATGATTCAGAGCAATACGCAGGAGGGAACAGTGAATGATGCAGATAGATGTAGTATACGACCCTGAAAGGTTACGGGTTTATTGATTGATTGATTGATTGATCTCTCCATCATCCATTGGGGACCATTTGACAGAAGACAAAAGTAAGAAATCTTGGAAAGACATGTAGTCGAAATTACTTTTTCACAAGTAACAGATTGTCAGCCCATCTAGTAACTTTCTTTAGTCGCCTCTTACGACATGTCTGGAAAGAAGACACTGGTCCTATTTTTTGCATCATGAACATAAAGTCAGGATCCCGATTACCACACGAGCATAAAGTTGTGCAAACATTTTTCTCTAATACGAAAGCATTGATCTCATTGATAAGTCTACATTTGAAGCAGGTCCTGGATTCACCTCTCCGAGAAAAGGCCTATCAACATTATTGTGTTGGCAACGAACCAAAGTTCCTAACGATTGGTGCTAGGACTAATCCTATTGAAGACTACACATGGGCTGCTGATATGTCTCAAAACTATTTATCTGCAGAATTTCTCGAGGTTGCAAGAAAGCCACGACAAAGTACACTTTGGAGTAGCAGACTTGTCATAGCAGTCTCGTACATTCACATTGAGAACACAACACCCGAGGCCTAAAATACTCTGGAATACGGCGTCAAATTTAATGTTAGAGAATCATAATTCTGTGCTATGAAACAAACCTATGCTGTCTTGTCATACACAACAAAGAAATAGACATGTTTCAAGTGAACGAAAGAAGAAGAATAAGTCATACACAAATAAAATGGCAATGGTATGCTGTACTGGTATTCACATACAATGTCAACAACACCATACACATCTCAAGACCAGCTGGATGTCTTCATTGCCTCTCCAGAGTTTTGCCTGTCCAGAAAGTGCCTCCTCATACTAACATGACAAAACTAGATTCACAAATATACAAGGCTGTATTAAAGTTAGGCCGACAACGAAAACGATGGGCCACCAAAATAAAACAGGCGATAAATTCCACAATGAACTCAGGACACACGGGGCCGTCTCCAGAAAACTCTTCTACCCATACGCTGAAATGCAACAAAGGGTTTAGCGAATAGATAGATCGTATTAAAATTACCAACTATTAAATAGATAGCCACTGTGACTATGGTTTCTTTTCAATGTAGTCAAGTTGTACTCAGTCAAGATTTTATGTCATTTGGAATGATTACATTGTGAGTAGTAGCATGATTACCCATTTTTTTGTCTTCCAAAATTCCCATGACGACCCCATTTTTTCCCTTCTCTTTATAGTTGTCATCTTGATTGTCCCATGAAATCCTTTGCCCCTTTTCGAGATATTCAATCAGTTATTCTGTGAAGATTTGTATAGTGGGACAAAAGTTCGTCACGCTCTTTGGATGATGTCTATGTCATCCTGATGTCATATCATCAGTAGAAAAGTTAACACATCACAAAAAGGGACGAACTTTTTACTCACCAAATATTTTTATAATTTTTATTATCTTTTTCCCTAGTAATTTTCACAATAATCTTATCCTTAATACCCTCCCTACCTTTTTTTTTGTTTTGAAACAGATTGTGGTTTCTCTCCGCACTTTACAAATAAGATAAAGATGAAACAATTGATGTATTTTGCTTTCTTACAATAAAAATATATTTCTGTTCAAGCATGTGTGCTATGATAATTATTTTTAAAAGTTATACAGGATACATGCCTACGAGATAGATTGTCGTTGTACGATACTTCTGTATTTGTCTTAAATCTCGCATTTTTTTCTCGATGTTTAAACATTTTTATGTCGTCTGATTTCGTATGTATAGTTAATTATATTTCAGTGCCAATCATGAGATTCAATTGGGTATAGTTTTGTGAAGATGCTAGCTAATGATTGGAGAGTTATTGGGTATAATAATGTGACAATGCTAGCTAAGGATTGAAAAGATTGATGGGTATAGTTTTGTGAATGTGCTAGCTAACAATTAAAGAAATTGTTGGGTATAATTTTGTAAAAATTCTACCTAAAAAGATTTAAGAAATTATTGGGTATAGTTTTGTGAAGATGCTAGCTAAAGATTAAAGATTTGTTGCGCATGTGCAGCCTAGCTGTAATGTAGATTCTACAATAATGATACATTACGGAAAGAGGAGAGTCATAGTTGCTTGGAAGAGAACTGCTTAGAAGGAAATAAAATTAAATTAAGGTCAATTATGACAGCAAAATAATGGCTAGTAATGAAAAATGGCAATGGGTATTATAACCACTCAAGAACTGCAACATCTTGCAGCGAAAGACAAGGCATAGAAATACATTACTTCTTCCCTATGTGCTGCCAATGGCACCCAGGGAATAAACTAAATAATGGAAAATAAAATATCGCACTAGGTGTGGATGAGTGGCATGAGTATGCTCATATTTTCACATATGTACTCTGTCGTCTCAGCGAAATTGATCGCTGCCTGTCGAGAGTACCACCCATAGCACGTAACTCCGTAGACTTTCGTAACTTTCAGAGATCTCTGAAAAACTCTACGTTATGAACGTGACATCGCGAACGGGAGTCGAACCCTCGACCTCTTGAAGACAGAGTGTGCGTCTTACCACTACGCGAGGGAGATCACCGATTGGACAATAGGTCATATTGTTTCTGACGTAAAGGTCACACACGTCACAGGATCACAGAGTTCACACCACCTATTCACAGGATCACAGAGTTCACACCACCTAGTCACAGGATCACAGCGTTCACACCACCTAGTCACAGGATCACAGCGTTCACACCACCTAGTCACAGAATCACAGCGTCCACACCACCTAGTCACAGAATCACAGTGATGATACAACCGAGATCCCTTGACAGTAGAAGATGTTCTTCTTCTTCTCCTTCTTTCCTTCCTCTTTTACCCTTTACGGGTGTCGATGGAGATGTTCTTGTTCTCGCTTTTCTGGCAGCTTCAGATAATGTTATTTGGTGTTCGTGTAATGTCTGATGTTGTCGATCCAGCATACTCTAGGTCTACACTTGGCTCTTCTTTCTGCTTCTCCTCTCTTCGTATATGCTTTATAAACTAATGAATCACACGGAATTCTTTCCAGATGACCACACCATTGTATCTGTTGGTTTTGTATGTATTGTAGAATTGATATGACACCCACTCTTTCTCTTATGACATCGTTTCTAATTCTGTGTCTTCTGGTCATTCCTGTGGCTTTTCTCAGACATCTCATCTCTGTTGTAACCAGTCATCTCTTATGTTTTGTTGTTAAGGACCATGTGTGACATTGGTAGCACAGGGTTGGAATGAAGATTCTTTGGATAAGATGTGTTTGTTTTTTTTTGACATTGGTAGCATTTTCTGTTGCAATAAAGGGGATAAATAGAAGACGTTCGCACATAATTAATTAGGATGTCATTTGTGATTGTTGTCGTTCTTTTTGTTTGTCACTATATATATATACTTTAAGTCGCATGCCAAAAATAGCAAAATTTACCAGCGAAATGCACGGAAATAATAAACAACGTAACGAATTGAAGTCATAATGAATTCCGTACAGAGGTCTTAAAGTATTGTCCAGGGTCACGCTATAGCTTAATTCTAAGACAAAAAACACTATTTTTAAAGACTACCTTTAAACACGTGACGTGTGATATTTTTTGAAGTTTTTATACAATTTAGAATTTTTATATGATCGCGTTTATATCTATTTCCAAGAAACCATATGTGTGTCATTTCAGTGAATTGTGTGCTTTGGGTTAAACAAATCCTACTATAAACCGTAGAATGTAGTGTATTCATACAAGTAGCCCTCGCCTGTTCCAGCAGTCATGAAATATTTATTATATACACTACGCGTCAAATGTTGATTTTCTATATGTTTATTTGTGTGTTTGTTTGTTTGTTTGGAACCCCAGGAGTTACGAGAAATGGAGCTCCTATATCATTTTGAGCAGTTGGGAAATGTTTTGCGTACATTTATTTCATAGCAAGAGTCCCCGGCTTCTATCACTACATGAAGAAAATCATTTCTCATTATCAAAAATGGTGGGTGGGACGATATGGGTTTCCCAAAACACATTACACGACTAATAGCAGAGCTGTATAAAGATCAAGAAGCAGCGGTAAAAGTTGAAGGTGCAAGATCGGAGTGGTTCAATGTACAGAAAGGAGTAAGACAAGGATGTACCTGGTCTCCATACTTGTTCAACATCTATGCAGAAAATATAATGAGAAACGTGAGACAAGAATCAATGAAGCCTGATTTCAGACTCATAAATATAGGAGGGCTGCAGATACCAGAAATTAGATATGCAGACGACACAGTGCTATTAACAGCAAACGAACACGACCTACTGAACATAATTAAGTCAACCCAAAAGTTCAGCGAACAGAAAAACTTGTTCTTAAATATGAAAAAGACAAAAATAATGGCAACTGACAAAACTAAATCAAGACCCAAAATTAATATTGAGAACTGCAATTTGGAAGAAGTGACACATTTTGATTATTTAGGAACTAATATAAACCATGCGGGGGACTGCACAGTTGAGATCAAGAGAAGAACGCAATGGCGCTGGCAAAATTAAAACAGATAAAGAAACTATGGCAAGGTACTAACATAAGAACCAAATTGTTTTTACTACGAACATGTGTATTTCCTGTGGCGACATATGGATGTGAAGCATGGACACTAAATAAAACAGTGGCCAGGAGAATAACATCATTTGAATTAAAGTGTTATAGAAGAGTTCTGAGAATACCATGGACAGCAAAGAAAACAAACCAGGAGGTGTTACGAACAATAAATGTCCAGGAAGGCTGGCTTCTGAACACTATTTTAAAGAAAAAGCTAGCTTTTTTCGGTCATATTAAGAGACACGACGGCATGGAGAGAGTGTTAATGGATGGGTTAATAGAAGGCAACAGGGGCAAAGGCCGACCAAGACGCTGTTGGACAAAAGACATTCAAGAATACCTGAGCATGTCACTGAAAGATGCAGGGCAACTTGCTCAAGACCGCGGAGAATTCAAGAGATCCATAGGAAAGACTACGTTCTGGAAAGAATATGTCACTTGATGATGATGAAACTTGTGGGTATGTTGTATTCTGGTTTTTACGATTTTTTCCGCGACAACGCACTTATGATTTCTCTCAACCAAGCATGTTTCGTATGATCGCACATGCGACAACGCACTTCTGATTTATCTCAACCAAGCATGTTTCGTATGATCGCACATGCGACAACGCACTTCTGATTTCTCTCAACCAAGCATGTTTCGTATGATCGCACATGCGACAACGCACTTCTGATTTCTCTCAACCAAGCATATTTCGTATGATCGCACATGCGACAACGTCCTTCTGATTTCTCTCAACCAGGAGATAAGCTGGTTTGCTTATTTGGATTGCTCCAAAATAAATATAATTCCTACTGATAGTTTTGGTTGCAAAGGACTTCTTCTTACTTGTTTTGTATTACAAAATGTAAGTACATTGAAAAAGTCGTATAGTAGCTACTACGTGTGTACATATTACTTTTCCTTAACAAATATCTATGCGATAAAGTAGAAACATACACGAGCACAGCAAACATGTCGTTTAATGTAGACCGTCGTAAAATCCAGAATATAGGCCGAGATAAAAGATTCTGAATTGTGTAATTATTACCGAGTACATCACCTGAATCTAATTAAATTTAGATAAACTAAATTATATATAACATTATCATGTAGTTGACTGCATTGTCAGTTTTATTATATATTTGGCATATTTTTAACCCAAGTAGAACAAATCGCATGTTCATGTTCGCCAGCATCATATCTGTAATTGTTCCATTCGTTATAAATAATGAGTTGGCCGGATCGTATTAAAGAAAGGAACAAACGAAGTATACTTCACTTTTCTCCAAGTTCATGTCCCTCGCAGAGAAGAATTATATTTACGTAAAGTTCCGAGCACATATAGATACCATATAGATTACTCGTTTGTAAAAGATGTATTCTCTTGTGTATTCTTGGTGCATCTCAAGATGATATGCATAACCTTTAAATCTTGTCGAGTCTGGTAATATGTTTCACTGACTCTGAATATTGCATACTCGTATTCGATACTAGAAACGACAAGTCGATTATATAGCAGTACAAGTAGATGTTGTGGAATGTAACAAACATACATTACACTCGATTCCGATATCCATTTGCTGACTTTGACTTACGAAGGTATATCTCTACATAAAAATCTGGTTCAATCACATATCATGTGCCTACAGCGCTCACAGTTTTTCACATATGATGTACCTAAAGTTCTCACAGTTTTTAAGTAATCTGCACCGATCATAATTTTGTGTGTGTAGTTTGTGACATCACTCTTCTGGTTCATTTCTATTGGCTGCCTTATCGATAATCCATGATACGCCAAACTGGAGAACGTGTAAAGTACTTGCCATCTGTCTAACCAACAACACAACCCTACTTTCATAACTCCACCTGATTTCCATCCATACAATCATCCTAAATATACCCCTACCTCAACCGATTTATTGTCGCTAGATATATCGAACGTCTACCGGATACATTGATCTGCGCACTACGCACGGAGAGCCCCACTCCCATGCCTTTCTTATATGACCATGGGATGAGGGGTTCTCAGTGCGTAGGGTGCAGATCGATGCACCCGACAGCAGCCAGTAACATCCACAATCATCCCTCATCCTCCGATGTGCATTTGTGACATTAAATCGTGGCATATTTTAATCTCTGCTAAAATTAACCATTTTGTTTTCTTCAAACACGGTCTGCTAGTGATGTAATTTCATGAGGACACAATAACTACGCGCAATTATAACAAACTTGGAATGAAGCTGCGCATGATGTCAAACTTCGTCCATATTTCAGAAAAGTAGGTAGGCACATAATATATGATTGAACTTAAAATACTGTATGCAGCGGCGTGCTTATAAACAAATGTTTGATAATAAATTGTATAGCCAAAATGGCATCTTCAAAATTGCGAACAGATAAAATATTTCTCAATTTATTTTAATCTTTCGTGTGATTGAATATCGTTACACAAACGCCTTATACAGACTTACTTATATTCACACATAGACTCTTCTGTGTAGAATTTCTCTCAAGTCTTTGATAGTTAGTCATCTGAGTAAGAAAATATTCTCTGTTGGACTCCCCCATTCTACAGGAATGGTGAACAAGAGCTTCATCGATCATAGTTCATGTGGAACAAAACAATGATAATATAGATATGTGCCACATTATATTCATATTTAATGTAGATGTGAAAAAAGATGGAAAACTGACAATGTCATCTCCGAATTATTTTTTAAAAACTCCCATTTCCCACTTCGTTAAATTTATAATGAGCGGTTCAGTGCAACACCGCAAGGAATGAATCATAAAAATAGGTTTCTGTGGTCAGTGGGAAGATCAGAGAGAGACAGGTTGGGACCCTGTTATTTCCCAGGAAAAAAAGCGTTCGGATTAAATTTCCTGATGTAATTTTCTCTAAAATAATTGTTAATTATTATTATTAAAAGTGCAGTGTCGTTGTTATAGCAACGTTGTTATAGCAACGTAATGTATAACTTGTTAGAATATATAATATGTTTGACCTTACCGCATTTGTCAGCTAGCATGTCAAGATGCCGGAAGTACGTGTGCCGTGTAACCGTGTTTGTTGCCATGGAGATTACAACAATAGATACAATTTTCCGGTCGCTGAGATTGTTTATTCTTACAGAAATTTCTTGTTAGCGAATTGTAAAAACAGCTTTCCTGATCATTTTTCTTCACGAAGTCAATCTAATCCAGTGAATTATGTCTACTTTATGAAGCTTCAAGTATGAACATAGAGCATGGAAAATTAGTTGAAATGAAGTTTTATCCAGACTTGTAGTTATAGTCTAACTTTAAACTGCAGACTACGGTGTTCTTCAAGTACGAATTTGAAGTTCAAAGTAAACGCGTACAATTTCATTGTATACTTATTTCTATCCATAATTTGAATGACTTTTTTTGTCTACACATGAATGATTTTTGTGTGTGAGCGCTGATACTAGCTTTACCTGTTACTTTCGTAGTTTTGCCACTCAATTGAATAGTTGTTATTCACGGTTGGTTTAGTTTTCATTTAATTATATGTATCTTTTTTTAAATATAAAAGTGTTTCAGTACATAGGCTGTTAATTGCATATGTATGCATGTATGTATACACATATATATATATATATTTATAGTATATATATATATATATATAACGTATATTTATTTCTTCAGACTCCAGCGCCTTCCATCATAGAAGACCAACGGCGAAATATTCAACAGGTAAATATATGAAATAATCAATATTGTAATACCTTTAGTTGCTTGTTTTATTTGATTGTGTACTTCCCATTGTCATTGATATGTCTTCTCCGCGGTAAGACTGAAGTGTTATGGCTAATGGGTGAACTATTCGCTCTGCTTCCCAGAGGTAATGGATTCGAATCAAGCTCCGGACGTAGTGATTACAAGTGATAACAACTGTGATTGTTGACAAGGTGGATTGTTTGTTTTCTACTATTGTTGAAGATTGAAGCTGAGGCTGATATCGCTGAAGATTGAAGCTGCTATTGCTGAAGATTGAAGCTGCTATTGCTGAAGATTGAAGCTGCTATTGCTGAAGATTGAAGCTGCTATTGCTGAAGATTGAAGCTGCTATTGCTGAAGATTGAAGCTGCTATTGCTGAAGATTGAAGCTGCTATTGCTGAAGATTGAACATGTGCACAGGATGGTACAAGTGTTGTGTGATTCCTTGTACATACTGTGGAAGACTCTGTATGTCTTAGATTGGTCCCGTGAGTCACAAACACCATGGCAATGTATATTAGATTATGTTTCTTATAGCACAACACTAATACTATCATCTGGATAGTTGGAAAGGTATCCTCTACTACTGCATCCATTCATCATTTATCCATATAGAGCTATACATCTTTCTGTCTCTTAACTGTCGCCCTGGCTCACTTTCTGACTGTCTCTTAACTGTCGTCCTGACTCACTTTCTGACTGTCTCGTAATTGTCGTCCTGACTCACTTTCTATCTGATGTATTCGTTTATTTCTATAATATTTTCCACTTATATCATATAGGGCCAAAAAAATGGAAAAAGTCAGTACACATACCCTTGCTAAAGAAATAGACCTTTAACTGTAGAACAGTAGCACTAATTAGTCAAGCCAGCTAAATACTACTGCAGATCATAATGAAATAATACGACACAAGTTAGAAACAGAAATTCGTGGAGTTCAAGCCGGTTTCAGCTTTCATAGTATTCAAAAAATGGCAACACAGTAGTGACGTGTCATGCATGTTATAAGAGGCAAGTAAGAGACATTTCGGTGGTTTTGGCTACAAGAAGATAAAAGTAACCAATTTAAAAGTCGGATTTATCGTGATATAACACATTTATATTGTAGCCTGTGTGTAAGTAATGACAAAACATTCTTCCACTACAGTTTATCCAGCCAAGCTGCAATTTTTTTCACTGGAGTTTATCCAGCCAAGCTATGGGAATTAAAGGACAGAAGAAAATTGTTTTTAATCTCAATTAATTGTGAGCAGTATTGCTCTTGTATTCTTCTAATTAGCTTGAGGGGGGGGTGGCTTATTTCTCCAGAATTTTATTTCATGCTCAAACGGCTCCAACTCTCGGCGATGTTCCAACTCTCGGCGATGTTCCAACTCTCGACGTTGTTCCAGCTCTCGACGTTGTTCCTACTCTAGGCGTTGCTCCAACTATTGGTGTTCTTCCAACTCTTGGCGATGCTCCAACTTTCATCGTTATTGCAACTCTCGGCGTTGTTCCAACTCATTGTGTTCTTTTAACGATCGGCGTTCTTCCAACTTTTGGTGTTCTTCCAACTCTTGGTGTTATTTTAACTTTGGACGTTTTTCCAACTCTCTGCGTTCTTTCAACTCTTGGCAATTCTCAAACTCTCGGCGTTGTTCCAACTCTTGGTGTTCTTCCAACTCTTGGCGATGCTCCAACTTTCAACGTTATTCCAACTCTCGTGGTTGCTATAACCCGTGTCGGTGTACAATGCTTTTGGAAGAAGCTTCCTACTCAGAGGGATTAGACACATAAACACGTAACGACAAATTGATGTAGAGCAACCACATGATGATCTTTTGACTATATATGTATGTCATCTACTTGGTGTGTCCTACTCAGATGTAGTTTGTCTGGCTGGTTGGCCCAGGCTAGTTATTCAGACACTTAACATGTGACATGTGACTTCATGTGACATGTGAATTGCAAGCCCTTCTCCGGAAATAGGTCCTGTTAACTAGTTACAAATATCACTCAATTTTGGTAATTCGATTTTAATTGGTTGGTGACGAGAAAGAATACGCTATCCGGCCAATAGCCATCGCGGATAAATATCAGCCAAATTAATATGAGTAATGAGAATAACATATTTCTGGTACGCTGCAAATGTCAAACCTGGACACTGACACGATATAGATAACAAATGTAGTAAATAAAACAAGCCACCTAGGGAACGGATTCCTTATTACGCTGTAGGGACAGTATATGAAAATTCTAAAACAAAATTATTTATGAAAGCCCCACGATTAAAACAAAGTAATACCATTTTGGATACAGCGCCAGAGCCTTAACTGGACCTCTATATATGTACATATTACCATCTGCTATGTTCGTGTAGTGCTATGTTTGTATAGTGGTTTGGTCATTAGAGGAAATCTGAAGGAGGGGGGGGGAGTTGCAAGCATGTCCTATATTGTATAGATATCTAAGAATGAATTGGAATATTTCACACTCTTCACCCCACCCCCATGTGTCTACTTCCCACCCCCATGTGTTATCACCCCACCCCCATGTGTCTACACCCCACCCCCGTGTCTACACCCCACCCCCATGTGTCTACACCCCATCCCCATGTGTCTTCAACCCCATGTGTCTACACCCCACCCCCATGTGTCTACACCCACCCCCATGTGTCTACACCCCACCCCCATGTGTCTACACCCCACCCCCATGTGTCTACACCCCACCCCATGTGTCTTCACCCCACCCCCATGTGTCTTCACCCCACCCCCATGTGTCTACTTCCCACCCCATGTGTTCTCACCCCACCCCCATGTGTCTACACCCCACCCCGTGTCTACACCCCACCCCCATGTGTCTACACCCCCTTGTGTCTACACCCCATCCCCATGTGTCTTCACCCCCATGTGTCTACACCCCATCCCCATGTGTCTTCAACCCCATGTGTCTACACCCCACCCCCATGTGTCTACACCCCACCCCATGTGTCTTCACCCCACCCCCATGTGTCTACACCCCACCCCCATGTGTCTTCACCCCACCCCCATGTGTCTTCACCCCACCCCCATGTGTCTACACTCCTGCTACCGTATACACAATATCCTATTCGTGTATTCTTCAAACAGTCTTGTAAATATTTCACAGATTCTCCAAAGTGATGGACCGTACCCAATGATTGTGCTACCGCTCAGAGGCGGGTACTGGATGGAAAGTACGGAGGGGTTGGTGACATCAGAAGAAGATAGTGTACATGACTCAATCATCTCCCTGCACCCTAGTGCTAGTGAGCTGAGTATCGACACTGACTTCACAGCTCAATGTTACAGATGCGAATTCTATGGGAAGGTAAGCAGCAGTAGACAGAACTATGTGAATCGCTTATTACAGTCAATGTATTTAATGTTTTTATTTTGTCCAGTCCTGACTTTCGTCGTCCTAGCTTTGGCAATATCATGAACAGCGAAATATCACAAAACATGAACAATGAAGAATAGTAAACGCCAAAGCAGGTTTCCTCCTAAACAATAGTATAACAAGTGAGCAGAGGTGTGTGTTTTTTGTTTGTGTAAAGAGATATAACATCATGGAAAACAAAATTTATGGATGACACAGTTGCTGGTAACTGGGTTAAAGTCCGACAACATGATGGTGATGGATAATAGATATTTCTGATTGTTTAGACATGCCTTTGCTTGTGGGTGTCAGATCAGCACGCCCAGAATCGTCAGGAGTTGAGAACACTCATCAAGAGGGAACTTTCAGATAAGAAATATGTCATCTGATGAAACCTTAGTAGAAGAAGGACCTACGGATGTCAAATACTGGTGACTGAAGGTGACAGGAGGTAACTGAAGGTGACTGAAAGTAATAATGGTGATGCTGACGAAGTTGTGGATGGAGGATAGAATGCCACATCAATAAAGGATATTCACTCTTGGTTCCTATGCCAGAAGATGTAGTTTGACTTTCAACCCAAGATAAGTGTTAATTCCAAGATAAGTGTGAATTCCCAGATAAGTGTTGATTCCAAGATAAGTGTTGATTCCAAGATAAGTGTTGATAACAAAATAAGTGTTGATTCCTAAATAAGTGTGGATTCCAAGATAAGTGTTGATTCCAAGATAAGTGTTGATTCCAAGATAAGTGGTGATCTGACATGTTTGATAATGAAGATGTTTTCCATTTAAAGAAGTCATAGATAATATGACAAGAAATAAATAACAAAATCGTTACTTGTATAAAATTCTGAAAATAATAATTGTGATAAATATAAATGATGAAAACTAAGTCTTTCTAGACGTTTCGGCCAAAGAGACATTGTTAAGAAACATTAAACTAAAATAAAATTGTTAATAAAATGAAGTGGTCTCACAAAACACAATTTTCCAACGCCATCTTTCCACATGGAAATAATCGTTCCCAGATAAAACACTTTCTACACACAGCAATAGATGTCGTATATATATATATGGATATAGCTCTATATGTGAGTGCATGAGTGTGTGTGTGCGTGCGTGCGTACGTGCGTACGAGCGAGTGAGCGAGTAAGAAAAATGTATATATTTATAACATGTATCTAAGATCGTTTGTGTAGATGTTCTTGACAAATGTTAGAACTTTATTTTGCAAGTTTGAGATTAACATCGTCATCAGCCTTTCAATTTTAAAATTAGAAACAAATAAGGAATTAATTCTACTGACATTTAGAAATAAACGTTCTAGAATCATGGCTGAAAGTTATTTTCAGCTAGAAGAGTACGTGTTGAACGTGTTCTCGTGTTTTACATTGACGTGTTGTCGTTTTTTAGCGAGGAATTGTGGGATTACAGCTTCCCAAATAAGATTATAATGAAAAGACAACATTAAAAATAGAATTCTGCTAGTTTGCACTTGCTACGCTAATGTTCAAAAAAGATTGAGAACAAAAAAGAATGAAATGTCAAAGTTGACTGCGGTTAATACAATCTAAACATAGAACATTATATAGGCCCCTAATGTTTACCTTAGTAGATCAGTGTAAAAGAGCTAATCTTTCGATGCAGATATTCATAGAAGTCAGTCAGTCAGTCAGTCAGTCAGAGAAGTAACCAAGACATGTGAGCCGCGTTAGCGCAGTGGTTATATGAGTGGTCCTGTGTTCATTCCCCAGCTGAGGCGGAAATACTTTCAGATCGCAACGGCTCCCAGGTCTACCCAGCCTTAAATGGATACCGGATTAATCCGGGAAGTAAAGACTGCGAGGGAGAGGAGATGGCTACCGCCCTCATTTGCAGAGCCTGTGAAATGTGAGATCGCTAACATTTCACACCTCTACGGCATTAATAAATGCTATGGGTTACTTTACTTTTTTTTAAAATATATATACAATAATAAGTGAATAATATCTACTGATATATCAACAATGTTATGTCATTGAAAAGGAAAAAGATTGACAGACAAATGAGATTATTATGTCCACAATTGTCTGTCGGTTGACAGGATGTTGTTTGAAGAAATGTAATCAATTTTGTGGTTACACCTTGGCTGCGATTTCTTTGGATTTGTAACAGAATCATCCAACTTCAGATTGACATTTGCGTGTCACTTATATCGTCTACTAGATGCAGTAGCCAACTGCGACCTTCCTTAGTAGACTCTTAGAACATAGATGGAAGGTTACAGTAAATTTACCCTCTTTTATAACACAGAAAACACAAAACCTTTACAAAATAAATTATTTCTTTTCTCTACCAAACAAAATAACGGAAATAATATGTAGCCTCGCCGAAGACGGATGTATCGGACCATTGTCGCAAATAAAACGCAACACAACCCATTTCCATTCTCTGGACTACATCTTACTGGAAATGTAGTAGGGTCATTGTCCTGCTATAAGAGAGAATTAGCGGGAGTTTGAGAATGAACGCTGAAGAAGAAGAAGAAGAATATATAGCACATGTTTCTCATTGCACGAATGACAAATAATCCTTAATGACTACCACACATATTCTTCATGCATGTCAACTCTACCAAGAAGAGAGGGAGAAAATATGGCCTACTGAGACGGCACTGCTTCCAGACTTGAGGGGTTCCATGGATGACCTGAAGCGAATCACACAATTCATTGAAGCTATTGGTGCTGTAACCTGATATCTGACTGAAGAACGATGAAGAAGAAGAAGAAGACTACCACACATACATCCTAAAATAAAGTATGGCAAATAGATCAACAAAAGGATCGTCAGATCTTTCTTTGCAAGAACGGAGTTACATAGAAGGGAGTTACATAGAAGGGAGTTACATAGAAGGGAGTTACATAGAAGGCAGTTCAGTATTTTACGTACATCTAAACATTACTGAACGTTTTGCAAATGCAACAAAGATTGCTTGTTTTAAACATAAAAAAAGAAACAACCCTTTGTAATTGGCAAGATTATGTTCAGATAAGAAGTGGAGCCTACAGTGACAACAGGTAATACAGAAGAGATCAAATATACACAGAATAACATCGAGAAAATATTGCAGAATTTTCATTTTGTCGTTCTGGTGCATACGAAATCACCATCTTTGACGTCTGGACTGTTCAATATCTGCCGTTAAGTGCTTCTGTGATAGTGTCATTCTGTTTACTTTTGTTATTGTTTTTTTAAATTGTTTTTTTCACTCTTTGTTTTAAGTTTTCGTGAAAAGAGACCTTAAGATTGAAACGTTGAAAATATCTTGTATACTGTTATTTGTATATTTGTATACGAATACCCGAAAGTCTATGAGTCATCGTAAAACAGCGACACAACTTGTGTTCTACGTAAGTAGATACGAACATTAACGACGGAACCGACAAATAGCGCATGAAATGTAATATGTGCAGAGCAATGATCCCTTTCGCCAACAAGCACAGAACATTATTTATTTATTTATTAAAAGTACAGATATAAATATATATGTTGACATCCTCAACAAATAGCGAACATAATATCATGAATAGACTGGTCTCGTAATACTTTCTAAAGTGCAGTAAAGTGCCATGGTCTGGGTTAGAAATACCTAAAGTAGAAAGTACATTTGATTGTTCCATAAATCCATGTATTTACATTTTGTTCTATAATAGTACATCTTATGGTTACAGAAATATAGATCTTTAGAATGTAACATTTCGATGCAGCGCGTGCATCCAAGCTCAATGGACGAGATCGATACTGAGAAATAATAACACAGTCTTATTAATTAATCAGAGTGAGTCTACAACGGCTAAGGTAACCTATTTCGCCAGTTTCCGATTTCTGAGTTTCGCCACATGCAATTCTGCATCCAATCTTCTCAGAAAGCAATGGAAAACTAGTTAACGTATTTATATTGCAAAGATAACCACTACAGCCAAAAAATGTTAGTTGATGGCTGTATCGGAATATTACACGTTACCATTGTTGGTATGAGCTAATGACTAGATGGTATTGTATTTAAGTGTAGGTCGCTGGTATGAGAGCTTGTGAAACAAATAGTGGATCTGTACAGATGATAGCGTGTTGACAGTAAGAGACAGTGTCAAGTATCATGACTGCAGCTTGCTCTATTGCTTGAACCTAATGTATGACATAGTAGAATTCTACGAATTTCCTATAAGACCAATGTGTACGTAAGAAATAAAGTAGAGATGTGTGCAGGTGTCCAGGAGCCATTACTTTCAATAGTGAAACGACGAAAACTAGCATGGTTCGGACATGTATGCAGGCACGATTCCTTGTCAAAAACAATACTGCAGGGAACTGTCGAGGGTGGAAGAAGCAGAGGAGGACAAATAAAGACATGGACAGACAACATCAAGGAATGGACAGGGCTAGATATTTCCACACTCATCCGCATCGCTGAGGATAGAATTCGCTGGAGGACTCTGTGTGCTGAAGCATCCAATTTGGTACCCCTACGACCCTGAAGGGTTATGGGTTTATTGATTGATATTGATGACATAGTAAACTAATAAGTAATAAGAGGGATACGTGGTGTATTGTCCAAACCCCATGACCCCAGTGTAAAGAAGCATGGTGAAGACCCTTATCTGGACCTCCTGGAAAGATATCAACCCTTGCATCTGCATCGTGCCTCGAGATATCTAGAAATGTGTCGAATAGTGTCTTCTGGAGTAGAAGTGTTTATTTGTCCTCACGTTTCTCTCTACCACCACACTAAGTCAGTTTCTTCGCATTGCCCTCTAAAAGTAATGGTAGGGCCCCATGACAGCAACATGCCGTAGGGGGTGAAGACAACTCCTCACGTACTAAATCGCAGCAACTATTAAGTGGACTAGCCAGTTCCCTTCCAATCTGTCGTTACCACCAATCATAAGGACAAGAGTGAACAAACTCATGCACGCTCGGGGATCTATCATTATCAGAATTAGTATTAACACCATCAAATAGTGACAGCTTGTAACACCATTATATAAGGGTACCTTGTAAACTCTCCGGACATTCTCTGGAGGAAGTCAAATCAATCAAGTGTATGCCGACTGGCGTAGGCGATCATGGTTCTCCAGAACTAGCTCTCTCTTGTGTTGGCAATACATTGAGTTGGTAACATCTATTTGTACCCCGGTGACAAGCCATCCAGAAATTACTCTCTGTGTGTCCATCTGTTTCTTCTACCTTGGATTTTTCCGGTGATTACTAAATTTGTATCACATGCTTGAACAATCTCGACTGAATGTTTTTAATTATTGCTACAGTTTGTCTCTTTACTCCTGCATCTCTGATGAGTCTGCAT
This sequence comes from Meghimatium bilineatum, assembly GCA_034231615.1. Classification (NCBI taxonomy): domain Eukaryota; kingdom Metazoa; phylum Mollusca; class Gastropoda; order Stylommatophora; family Philomycidae; genus Meghimatium; species Meghimatium bilineatum. The sequence goes on from CM067300.1 coordinate 64,480,618, forward strand.
TCGTTTTCTTGGCTGTCCATGGAATTTTCATAATTCTCCTTAACAATGACATCTCAATTGCTACCAGCTTATCTTGAGCTATTTTGTTTGCCGCCAACCTTCGTGTCTATAAAAGGAGAATTGAGTCAATATAACAACATAGCACTCGAATTGTAGCACTCGAATTGTAGCACTCGAATTGTAGCACTCGAATTGTAGCACTCGAATTGTAGCACTCGAATTGTAGCACTCGAATTGTAGCACTCGAATTGTAGCACTCGAATTGTAGCACTGGAAACAGTAAGATGGGATAAAGACAACCAATTACAGATATAAAAAAATTTGCATAATTGAATAATTTCCGTGATAAATTCACGAATATATATTTAGATTGCTTGTTTTATTTGAGAAATAGATATATTGTCTCGGGAGAACTGGATGATTGATTCAGGGTAGTTTAAATACAAGACACACTGACCTTAACACCGGTAAAAATCACTTCTCATACATCACTAGAAACAGAGACATCAGGGATGTCTATTCTGATGGGAATTCAGCGTTATGTGAAGACATTCTGACAACCTATACTTCACAACGAGGCACGCCTACCTAGAAACGAATATGTACGCCATCTTTGGCTTGCCTTATATTACTGTTTGGCATATCTCCTGTGTATAATAAAAATATTCTAGACGGTTCTAACATATTTTCATATAAGTACACAACAGAGGCAAGTAAAGATTATATGAATTTTTATATATATACATAGTATTGTGTTAGTAAATAATGGGAAACTTCAAGAAATAAGAAAAGTGGCGTAAAGACTGTCTCTGGCTCTTGAGTGAAGTGGTTAAGTGATTGTCACGGACGTACAAGGTACCATGCTCAATCTCCCGTTGCATGCAGCTGTCCATTAGGACAGTTCCCGAAACAATGCCAACCTACAGTACGTAAACATTAATACAGCCAGAAAATGATAACTTCATCGCTAAGTTCTGAGTAGAATATATCCTTATTTTTCTTTTCTGTAACTTTTCACATAGTCAGTAATCTTACCCATTGTATTTTTTAATGTCTACAATAATAAATGTACCTGTTTTTGTAATCTTACCCATTGTATGTTTTATGTCTACAATAATAAATGTACCTGTTTTTTTAATCTTACCCATTGTATGTTTTATGTCTACAATAATAAATGTACCTGTTTTTTGTGTACCTCGTATATTGTATTCTCTTGGTCAATGACATTCTAGTTTATATATATATATATATATATATATATATATATATATATAGGGAGAGAGAGAGAGAGAGCGCGAGAGAGAGAGAAAAAGTCAGAGAGTCACAGAGAAAGGGTCAGAGAGAGAGGTTCAGAGAGAGAGGGTCAGAGAGAGAGGGTCAGAGAGAGTCACAGAGAGACAGTCAGAGAAAGAGAGTGTCAGAGAGAGACAGTCAGAGAGTCAGAGAGACCGCGTCAGAGAGAGAGGGTCATAGAGAGAGAGAGAAAGAGTCAGAGTCTCAGAGAGAGAGTCACAGAGAGAGCGTCATAGAGAGAGGGTCAGAGAGAGTCACAGAGAGACAGTCAGCGAAAGAGAGGGTCAGAGAGAGAGACAGTCAGAGAGAGAGAGAGTCAGATAGAGAGAGTGTCACAGAGAGTCAGAGAAACAGAGAGAGTGTGTGTAAGAGAGAGAGAGAGATAGTCAGAGAAAGAGAGAGAGAGAAGGTATATATGCTAAGATCAACAAATATTGATATCAATGGCAAACTCACTGTTAAATGCATTTCTGTGACAGTTATCCCAAATATGGCTGTGACAACTTCTGTATTAAGTAACTTTGTTTATAACATTCTAGTAATAGCATCTATGAATCTATACAAACGTGGAGTCATATTACAGATGAAGACAAATGCATCATTAAATCTCAGTATAGATTACAATGTTATATTTAACTTTATTTGTTATACATTAACTCAAGTAATGTGTTTCACAGGAACATTTCAACTATTACGCAATTGACGAGAACCTGGGCCCAGTAGTCATGTCTGTGAAGGCGGAATCTGGACCCGTGGATGGAATCAATGCTATTGTTAGGTAATGTCGTTTATCTAATAACATTTATAATAACTTGAATGAACGTATAACGTTTTACATGCACATACAACCATTCATATAACAACGTATAATAAAATATAACAGCTTACATGAAATATAACAGGTTACATGAAACAACTTATATGAAATACAACAGGTTACATGGAGATATAACAACTTACATAAAGGAATCAAGTGCCGTCTTTGCATCGAAGGCTGACTGCAAAGGACCTTCAGCTTTCGTTGTATCATGCATTGATGGTACACTATTCTAGACTGTATTCTGTACATCTGGAGAATTTCCCTTCCATTTGTATCTCTGCCTACCTTTTGTTTAACTCTGTTACTGCACCTTGAAGTTGTCTTCAACAATGTAGCATGTCTTTTAATATGCTCACCATATTTTATTTGTTGATGTTCATTTCTTTTAAATACTTGTTTTTTTATACATTTTGTTATTAGATCCTCTTTGTTTGTTTTATTATATTCCCATGATGTTCTTCCTTTTTTTCTATATATCCACATCTCAAAGCATTTATGTCTTCTTGCTGTTTGTTACTATCCATGTTGCTGAGCCGTACGTTGTTGATAGAATGTCATACAAAAGACGCAACGATTAACCAAACATTCTTACATTAGGGATTTTCTGGGTATTATAACTATGTTCAGTAGGTTGCTATGGCTTTCTGAATGATCCTAATACACAGTTGCCTCGGCGGTGTTTGCAGGGCCGGTCTTAGGCCATTGCAACCTATGCGGCCGCAGTGGGCCCCGCACTTCATAGGCCCATAAATTCATATTATAAATTATTTTATTATCCTCTTCCCTACCGAGACTGGGCCCCGCGCAATCCGTTTCGCATTGGGCCTCGCAATTGTTAGGGCCGGCCCTGAGTGTTTGAACCTCCATCATCTGGTCTTTCTGTGCCCATCGATTGATCTTAGTGTATCCATGCTCCTGTGCCCATCAATAGGTGTTGGTGTATCCATGCTCCTGTGCCCATCAATAGGTGTTGGTGTATCCATGCTCCTGTGCCCATCAATAGGTGTTGGTGTATCCATGCTCCTGTGCCCATCAATAGGTGTTGGTGTATCCAGGTTGAAATATTGTTTTTCTCATTCAAATTAGGTCACGATTTTGTACCAAACAAGAATTCATTCCAACTTCTGCCATTGATGTACCAAATCCCGCCAAAATTGCCAGGGTATGTATATATTTATCAGCCATGTACAGATGACGTTTTATGGTCGTGTATGTATGAGCCATGTACAGTTGACGTGTTATGGTCGTGTATGTATCAGCTATGTACAGATTACGTTTTATGGTCGTGTATGTATCAGCCATGTACAGTTGACGTTTTATAGTCGTGTATGTATCAGCTATGTACAGTTGACGTTTTATGGTCGTGTATGTATCAGCCATGTACAGTTGACGTTTTATGGTCGTGTATGTATCAGCCATGTACAGTTGACGTTTTATGGTCGTGTATTTATTAGCCATGTACAGTTGACGTTTTATGGTCGCGTATGTATATATGTAATTCTTGTGCCGTCTCTAAATGTAACAATTTCGTCTTGAAAACAAAGTTCTAATCGAAACGTCGGATATGACGCGTTTGGTTCGTTGTATGTCGTTGTCATCTTTAGTAACATATTAGTAACATATTATATGCAGGACGTAGCTACTCAACCCAGCATTTGATGACTGTGGTGATTTTATAGGCAATATAAATACTTTAGTAGATTGTCATTGCTTTCTGAACGATCCAGATGCTCAAATGACTGTGGTGGAGATCGAACTCAGTACCTTATCCGTCACAGACGTGCTCTGTACCAATTCGTCACAGAGCCGGACATTAGCATATTAATGTTCATATTTCCATTCATAATTTGCAATATGTTCTACTACCACAATCCTCGATTGAGGCTTGTTGAGTTACGCCTGACTTCTCTGAGGCTTGTTGAGTTACGCCTGACTTCTCTGAGGCTTGTTGAGTTACGCCTGACTTCTCTGAGGCTTGTTGAGTTACGCCTGACTTCTCTGAGGTTTGTTGAGTTACGCCTACTTCTCTGAGGCTTGTTGAGTTACGCCTGACTTCTCTGAGGCTTGTTGAGTTACGCCTGACTTCTCTGAGGCTTGTTGAGTTACGCCTGACTTCTCTGAGGCTTGTTGAGTTACGCACTGACTTCTCTGAGGCTTGTTGAGTTACGCCTGACTTCTCTGAGGCTTGTTGAGTTACGCCTGACTTCTCTGACAATTTCATCTATGTATTGATATATCTGGTCCAGCAAACCGACAGTGTACAACTAAGACGATAGTGGGAAACATTAAGAATTATCTCGTAGAGAGGGAAAAACACCAAAGAAATCCAACATAGCATACCAAATCCTGGGACAGATGTCTCGTATTTTCAAAAACAAATATGTGAGCATGAACACCAAAACTGAACTATATAAAACGATCATCGTACCATTACTATGCTATCAATGTCAGACATGGACACTAACAAGAAAAGTCAAAAGAAATAAGTGTTACAACAGACATGACTTTTCTACTTAGAATTCTCAGAGTAACAATAAGAGACAGAATCAGAGACGAAAACATCAGAAGACTAACAAACGAATGTCAATCCTGGATTACATCATAAGACAACAAATTAAGTGGGTTTCTTGTGTTTCCTGGCTACCATCAGACAGTGCTCCTCAAAAAAGCATTACTATACAGACACAGTGGATACAAAGCTAGGGGCAGACCATGCAAACGATGAATTACAGAAATAAAAGAATCCACGACAACAAAGATATGAATCACACAAAAAGATCGCCTCCAGGGAAAATTTTACCCTTAACTCTGCAAGGTATAAAAGGGTATAAAGAGAAAACAATAGAAAAAGGAAAAAAAAGTATAATTGACATCATATTCATTAACTGTCTTGTAAAAAAAACTCTGGTTGTTATTTCTCGCCTGACACGACAGCCTCTCCATTCGACCCAGCTGGAAATGAGAATCTGGCGCATGAGTTAGTGAAGGTAAACACAGCATGAAAGAAAACTTGCCACCCCTCCTAATAGATGCTGCGGCTTAGTACAGGAAGAGTTATCTTCAATCCCGACGTCATGTTCCTAACATGGGACCTAACTTTGCTTTACATGTAGGCCTACATCTCTCATTCATGTGTGTTTTCATTCAGAGTAACGATTGCGAATACATCTCCGGATGTACTTACATTAATTCAATTCAATATTTATATTGGGTCATATAGTGACAAAGTTGCCATTTCATCACGGTAAAAAGTGTGCTTAAAAGTAATTATTTTTTGGGAAAAAAAGTAACTATTGCCAAACTCAAATGATGTAAGTTCTTCCCCTTGATAGAAAAACAAAACATATTCTTCTTCTGTTTAGTCTACGAGTTTTGGCCACAGAACAGCGGAGTCGAACCTGTCAACAACTATTTTTAGGGAACTGGTGAGAACTTTTGTGCTTACGTGTAGGCCTAAATATTTTGTTCTAGCCCGTACTGAAGAATCGATTTTCAACTGGAAAGTTTATACGAGTTGTTGCTGTGACGTAGGTACATTCAGAGAAGTTGTTTTTTTTATATGTCTTTTGGCGTGTGCTCATGACTGTAGATGTCGCATTTCTGCAATTTAATTTAGACACGCGGCGCTCGAGTGGCAATTGGAGTTTAGAAATATCGACCCCGCCGAAGAAGGATGTTTCGGGCCATTGGCGCAAGTAAACAGCGACACAACGCATTCCATTCTCTAGACTACATCCTGCTGGAGGTATAGTAGTGCTGCTACAAGAGAGATCCAGCAGGAGTTTGAGAATGAACGCTGAAGAAGAAGATATCTCGTTCAGGTTACAACAGATAGGGTTGTTAGCGTCTTTCATGCATAAACCTAGTAGGAGGTGCAGGTTGCAAACCAGCATCACGCTATGGACATCAGATGAGCTCTAATACTGATCATGTATCTAACAACACACGTGTACATGTAGCTCCAGCGATCAATAGGTAGCACACGTGGGTATAGTTACAGCAACTTTGTGCATGACTTCATAATCCCATGGGACAGTTGCTTGGAATGCACAACCATTATTCCTGCGTAATTTGAGAACCTGGATGTCTGGGAATGCATATGTCGCTGTCTTACCTATCCCAGGGATGATAACCCAGGACTGGGTAGCTAGGGATACCTCTGACATGAAGGAATGCTTGGCAGAGTATCGGGTGCTCATGATTCCAACTCTACACGTTGCAGAAAGATAGAAAAGCCACAAAACCTCTAGATTTTACCTCCTCTGTGGGTAACATGTTCTCAAGGCATTGCACACATCAGAGAGTTGAAATCTTCAGTATATGAAATAAACATCTGGAGAAACCACCCCTACATATGGGAATTTCAAACTAATTCCTCCTACTGTCTGTGGTTCTAAAAATTATTTGTCTGTAATTTATGATGTCATTAATTCTTCGTATATTCCAGTATTATTCTTTATTTATTTCCTTTCAAATAACATTAAATATTCTTGTTATAATTTTTCTTCCCTCAGTGTATATGTGAAGATATCACAGCAGATAGATTCCATCCTGTCTTATCATTAAAGGTAAGGAAATCTTACTTCACGTAATCAATGATTATTAATCCGGTCATCCATTGGTTCAGGTATTTTTGCTCATATACAATGAATAAACACCCAGTCGGATCGGAAGTATTGATAAGCAGGACACAAACATGTGGGGTGTGGTCACGTGATGAGGCAAGATTCTCTTTCCAAAAATATCTTTCAGGGAAAAGTTGTGGGTGGAAGTAGAAAAAGAGGTCAGAGGAAAGTATATATTCCTAATATTAAATACTGGATAGGGTTAAGATTCTCCATACTCAAACAAAGAACTGATAACAGAGAGGCATGGCATAGAGAAATTTGTGTGCTGATTTTTCAGAGTGACACCCCTACGACACTGAAGGTTTATAGGTTAATAATGATGATGTTGAATCAAGATACAATTACAGTTATTAGATGTTCTACATGACAGTAGCTGATGTATGTAAACAATCATTGCTAGAATTCCCCGGAATTGACATTGCATCCGTAATAAATGCCATCCGTTGACATTGCATCAGTAAGAAACGCCATCCGTTGACATTGCATCAGTAAGAAACGCCATCTGTTGACATTGGTTTGTTGTGTTTTTAATTATTTCTGCAACATTGTTTAATGCGTGTACTTCAGCAGAGTAGTTGGAGCAGAATATTTCAGTTGGTTAACACGTGGATTCATTTTCTTTTCCTTGATATTTTATGCGAACTCCAGTGCTTCCATTTTTCACTGCTCTTGTTGCTGATCTGTTGGTATATACTTGTATCCATGCTTCTCTGTGGTACATATCTTCAATCATGTTGTATACTATTGTTTTCTTGTGGAGATTATTCAGTTCTCTCGCAGTGTAGCTGTTGTTTATCATGGTTCTGATATTGAGACTTTGATATTGCTCCAATAAAACTTGCAAAACCTGATCTAGTTGTGCTACTAATGCATCTTTTGTCTAGTATCTCCGACTTCAGCACCAATGCTTTTTTGGGCAGAACTGTGGTCCTGCTCAATGTCAGTAATGGCCTGATCATTCTTAGTTTCCAGTCTCTGCTAGCTGGACTAAGCCCAATCTGCCCTGCAAAGTTAAGATATATTTTGATACTTAGTTTCAAATGTCAGCTGCACCATGAACATCTGGATCAATGGCCTCCCAACCTTTATTTTGGACACTCCCAACCTTTATTTTGGACACTCCCAACCTAAGCATCTTTAAAATCCTGACACACTTCCCTCTCTGTAACATATAATTATTATTATTCAAAAAAGTGAAACCTTATTCAAGTGCAGGAAACATAAAACATCATCCATTAACTTGGTCTAAACAAAATTCCAAAGAACATGGCTTCCATGGCAGAGACAACATACAATAATAAAAGAACATTTTTACTTATTCATTGAAGTTAATCATTCAATATATTCAGTTGTCACATTTCACATGTTCAGTTGTCACATTTCACATATTCAGCTGTCACATTTCACATATTCAGTTGTTCATAGATACGTGAAAAATAACTCACACATACTGTGCCATCACCAATTAGCAAGTGCTTCATCATAGAGAAGTCACTTACAAAATCACAAAGTTGTCAAACTTGTCTGTGGGTTATACTCTAAAATATATATATATATTATCATTACATTAATTATATCAATATATTATGGGGATTTGACAAAGTATTACAATTGTTGACAAAGGTTGAAAAAAAGGGAAGGGAGGTTCATGAAAGTTATTTTATACAGCAATTAAATATCTGTTTAAAATATATTATTTGAATGTAAGAACAACATCCTTGGTTCATTGGCTGAAATACGAGAAACTACTGAGCAAAGGGAAGTCATCAGCTACAGTACATACAGCTGATAGTGAAGGAGCCGGAAGATCGTATTATCGATAACGGCTGTGAAGGCTAGAGTTGGAAAAGCCCCATGGTGGGTTGAGGGCACATCATGGACGGTAATTGATAAGTGACCAGATCTGGCTCAGAAAGCAATGGCACACTACTGAGATGTATACAATGCCAAGAAACTCATAACTTCGGAATATGACACTAGAAGAAGCTGAACAGCTTGCACAGTACATCTAAGAGGCTTACAGAGTGGCAGTGAGAACAAAATTCTGTAAATGACATTCCACATAGACAGATCTAATTTAAACATTTAAATTATCCTACATTCTCATTTACATTGCTTCGTCTTAAATTTTACCATGTGGTCTATCAATTTTAATGTCATAACTAACATTTGACTTCCTCCCCCCCCCCCCCCCTTGCAAAATGCAAGAGTTTATATAAGATGCTTATTATGTTTTATTTAACTCTTAAATGAATCCTTACAAACAAACGAATGAAATAATTACACAACAAATTCCACATCAGCAAATAGGTTAAAGATTTCTTTGACATTCTGCTATTTGATTTTGTTACTCATAGATAATACAGATATCATGTAACTATCGCAGTGATACATTATAATAAGAACAAGGAAATAGGGTTTCAAATGTGTAACTTTGTTCAAATCTACTAATGAAAGCAAGTTCACAGTTTGAATATGAAACATTGGCAACAAAAGTGTCAGTGAAGTTGAATGGAGCAGAAAATCAGTCACATATTCTCTTGGGTCAATTTCTGAATCTGCGTTCCTTATTACACTCAAGCAGATTAGCAGGATATATGCCTACCATTGATGGAGGCCCTATTTCAAATACAATCAAAGGTAGACGTGCTATTGATAGAGGCCCTATTTCAAATACAATCAAAGGTAGACGTGCTATTGATAGAGGCCCTATTTCAAATACAATCAAAGGTAGACGTGCTATTGATATTTCAAGTAAATACAATTTTGACATTAAAGACAATATTTCTACTTTGTTTCCCATGCATGTTATAATGTGCAAACATTTCTGTGCCAGGGTTCAGAACTTGTCATGTCATATGACGAGCATGTACTTACACATAATTTCAAGTTTGGAGTCATTTACCAAAGGAAAGGCCAAGTATGTTTGTTATGTTCTAATTTTTTTGTATTTTATGTTGTGAGGAGATAGAAATATTTCTTTGTGTTTATACAATTCTGTTGCTGATCAACTGTATGCGACATATGCTGTATTATTGTGAGAGTTGGACACCCACTGCAGACATGGTGAGACTGATATATATCGTTGAGCAGTGACGTAGGGTGGGTCAATGGCGCCCGGGGTGGAATCATAATTTTCCGCCCTTGTGTCATGAAAAAAATATGTCAGTGATTGTGAAAGACTGGGCGAAAATAAATTTGCCGCCCTCCCGATTTTGCCGCCCGGGGCGTTCCGCACCTCCGCCCCCCCCCCCCCCCTAACTACACCACTGCCTTTGAGTATAGGGCCTAAATATGGTGGAACACATGGCCATGTGGTTTGAATGCCATTCTCAGACCCTTGAGGTCCCGGGTTAAATCCACGGTTGGGACAGGATATTTTCTTTCAGAGGTACAATAAAAATCCTTCATGTACATGTTGCGGCGTCTGCTATGGCAAAGCTGCCTTTATTTCCACATCCCATAGAAAGCTTTTCTGCACTCCTTCCCAGGAAAACATGCAGTTACGAAAGTTTCTGAAATTGTGTCTGTATACCGGTATATATTATATAGATACGAAAACATTGTACGTCTGTATTCAGACACACAGGTTCATATTGTATAGACTATCTGTATTGACACAGAGAGGTCCAGATTTTACACATTCGACATGTTTAGATTTTACATGATCCTATTTAACAGACAGGTAGACAGGTTCAGATTGAGTATTTATAATTTCATTTAACAGACAGTTAGACAGGTTCAGATTGAGTATTTATAATTTCATTTAACAGACAGTTAGACAGGTTCAGATTGAGTATTTATAATTTCATTTAACAGACAGTTAGACAGGTTCAGATTGAGTATTTATAATTTCATTTAACAGACAGGTAGACAGGTTCAGATTGAATATTTATAATTTCATTTAACAGACAGGTAGACAGGTTCAGATTGAGTATTTATAATTTCATTTAACAGACAGTTAGACAGGTTCAGATTGAGTATTTATAATTTCATTTAACAGACAGTTAGACAGGTTCAGATTGAGTATTTATAATTTCATTTAACAGACAGGTAGACAGGTTCAGATTGAATATTTATAATTTCATTTAACAGACAGGTAGACAGGTTCAGATTGAATATTTATAATTTCATTTAACAGACAGGTAGACAGGTTCAGATTGAGTATTTATAGTTTCATTTGACAGGTAGACAGGTTCAGATTGAATATTTATAATTTCATTTAACAGACAGGTAGACAGGTTCAGATTGAGTATTTATAATTTCATTTAACAGACAAGCGAAGAAGAAGTATTTGGAAACAGAAAACACAGTCCAGCAATGGATGCATTCTTGGACATAATTGGTGACAGGGTACAGCTCAAAGATTTTAAAGGGTAAGTCTCATAGAATGTTTACTGAATAGATTATGATGTCCCTTTACTTTAGATGAAGGAACTGAATACGCAACATTGCCAAACATGCTGTCGAACACAAATGTAGAAATGTTGAGCTTAGGATCAATTTCATATTATATATCGCTTATGTATCATGCTATATATCGCGTATGTCTATCTATCTATCTATATATCTATCCATCCATCCATCCATCCATCCATCCATCTATCCATATCTCCTACGCTATAGTCCTTGTTTGCCTTGCGGTATCAGGAGTAGAACAGATCTATGGAGATGGCCTTCCTGTTTATATGCCTGTTCCTGTGGCTTCTTTGATTTCTGTGATCCGTCTTTTACATTGTCTGCCTCTGATTTTATAACCGTGATGTCTATGTGTCATGGCCATCTGTGGTATGCTATCTCTTGGTAGTCTGGAAGTGTGTGAAAACAACTTGATCTGTTGTCTTTTGATGTGTTTCAATACTGGTATTGTTTTGGTTATCTGTCTGATGTTATCGTTTCTAATTCTATCTCTTAATGACACTCCGAGTATTCTTCGTAGACATGTCATTTCTGTTGTCACTATTTTTCTTTTATCTTGTGCTGTCATTGTCCAGGTTTGGCACTGGTAGCATAGTGATGGAATAATAATAGTCTTGTATAATGCAACTTTAGTGTCTATGTTTACATTTTTGTTCTTGAAAATGCGTGTCATCTGTCCTAGGATCTGGTATGTTTTGTTGCATCTATTTTGTATCTCTTTACTGGTTTTCCCTTCACTCGATATAATGCTTCCTACGCAAGTGAACTCATTTACCTGTTTAAGGTGTTTATCATCGATGGAGATAGTGATATTTCTTTCTTTCTTTGCTATTGCCATTATTTCGGTCTTGTCAATATTAATCTTCAAGTTGAATTTTTGACATGTTGTGTGGAGTCTGTTCATATGGTCTTGCAATTGTTCTTCTGATGTCGCTATTAGTACTTGGTCGTCTGCAAAGAGTAGTTCGTTAAATTTGTCTTTTATATTATCTTATTTGTTGGTACTTGTTAGTTTACAAATTTGGAATGCAGATATAAAACTCAACCATTCTTGTACTGGCTTCCTGTATGTACAATTATATTTATGTTACCTATATATTGCCAATAGTAGAACTCATTATTTGTATATTACTGTTTCTTTACAACATTGCAGACTTTCTAACACTCTATAATGTTTCTCTGCAGACTTTCTGACACTCTATGATGGTCACCTGCAGAATTTATAGCACTATGATGTTTACCTGCAGACTTTCTAAGACTATGATTTTTACCTGCAGAATTTCTAATATAGTATGTTCACCTGCAGTAAAGGTAACCATGTATTCCCCAGATTTCGAGCTGGTTTGGACACAACGCATTGTCAGACAGGTGCTGAATCTGTCTACACCAGGTTCAATGGCAAAGACATTATGTTTCATGTTTCTACCTTACTTCCATACACAGAAGGTGACCCTCAACAGGTGAGACCAAGTTTATTTCAACATAACCTTTTTACTTTTGATCTGGGTAACAGAAATCATCGTCTTTAGACACTACAAATTAATTGTCAGAAAAGTAGTTATGCAAATACAGTGGAATCCCTCTATAGCACATTCTTTTATAACAAATTTTCCTCTATAACAAATTTTCCTCTATAACAACACTTCTTAAGATCCCCAATTATATTCATTCTATATATTTTGTACTGTATATAGTGAATATCTGTTACTGCATACATATTTTGTCAGTCCGAACCACATACGTAGAACAGGATTCCCCGGTATTCACGTTGTGTACATACTATTGCTCTGGAACATTATGAGAGATGTATTTCCCTCTACAGATTAAAATTCTGTACAAAGACCAGCAAGTGACCATGAGAAGAGATAGTGAAACACCAGTGTAGAAAATGGAGTCAGACAAGGATGTGTCCTAGAACTATATCTATTCCATTTTTATGCAGATAACATCATGAGGAAGGTACGAAATGGCCAGCCGTGAAAAAACTTTGATAGGAGGTCATGAGACAGCAGAACTAAGGAATGCTGATGTCTCAACAATACTAACAATACAGAAAAAAAAGGTCCTGAACAATTAAATTTCATCACAGAACAACAAAATATATTTCTGAATGAAAATAAAGTGGAAGATTATGACATAACAAAGCCACTAACAATCTCAACTCAATCTCAACTAATAACAAAGAACTAGAGCGAGTTGTTAGTTTTCAATGCATTGGTTCACTTATAAACAATAGCGGAGATAGCTATGAAGGAGTCAGATGGTGGTTGGCCACTGCATCAAATAAACTGATACAAATGAAAAACATATGGCTGGACTGTAACAAGACAACATAACTCGTTTTTCTTAGAGCCTGCATATTTCCAGTTGCAATATATGAATGATAATCTTGGACAATCTCCATTACGTGAGAAAACATATTACATTTGAAACAAAATGTAACATTTTGCAATTTCTATTTAATATATATTTGTTATATTATTTCTTTTTTTGTTTTGGTTCATTCTTAACTCCTACACATTATCAGGATTCAGCCTGCAGAGCACAATGCATTGTGTCATGGTTTACAGCTTGACCGCACCTTTTAGCTTGACAAATCCAACTTCAGCATGACTTCTGGATCATTTTATATTTAATGGGCTGGGACAATTAACTTGACCCTAAAGCTTCCTTAGCTATCTCTTATGATATCCATGGAAGTTACACAGTGTTGCTATTGTTGACATTCGTTTCCGGCCTTAGCAACACAGGCTAAATTATATCGTAGTAATTTGTTGTATTTACTCTATAAGAACGATAAGTAATTGAAGTATTTCCTGTACCTTGTCATTGCTTCTACACTATTGTTGAGTTTATGTAGTCATTCCTCATTACCTCGCCAGCAGATTGTGGATTACTGGCTTTCAAACTACCAGGTATTTGCACTGAATTTCTTCAATTTCTCCATTTATTTTGCAAACTAATACTTTTCTTCAACATTTGATCAAATGTCTAAAGGAATTATTACATTTAGTTTACCTTTTCTAATTTCAGTTGCAACGTAAGCGCCATATTGGTAATGATATTGTCACCATTGTGTTCCAAGAGGACAATACTCCATTTGTTCCAGACATGATAGCCTCCCATTTCCTCCATTGTTTCATCATTGTTCAACCTGTGAAAGATACGCAACCTCAGAGATACAAGGTAGACTCTGAACTTATCATTTATTTGTATATGTAAACTTAGGCCTATATATCATTTCCGTCCATATGTCTCTATTGATTACCTAAATATTGAATTTGTTTAGGGTGTGTATTGTCAGAATGTCATATGTATATTCACATTATTATAATATAAGATTGTAGGCCTACAATCTTATGATGTAGGTGTAAAAAGCTCTGTATATTCACATTATAAGATTATAGGCCTACATTATAGGCACTATATAAGATTTATTGATGTCCTAAATAATATGTTTACTTTCAAGAGGTTAAGAAATATGAAGACAGGGCCATATATAGAGGGGCTACATGTTTGATGTGGAGGGGTGGGCGGACTTTTAGTTGTAGAATCTTCTTTTAGTAGAACCATGGGGGGAGGGGTGTTTACCCACTATTTTGGCTTGCAACCTAGTATCATGTATCAACTTAGTATCATTTTCTAATTTCAATTTCCTAAGGTGAGGTTTGAACCCTAACCTCCCCCCAACCTTTTATAATATTCTCTCTACTGTGCATGGCCACACACATTATTAGTAAGTGCAGCTCACCACATTTAGGGCCTACCAATCGTTCACATAAAGTATGAGCACATATTTTTCCTTTTAGTTTTTTAGGTATCGGAAGCCTACATATAAAAAAATATTCACTTCTAAGACAACTTCAGATTTGCCTACATCACAAGACAGTTTGAGGGATTATTGCTTACTCCTTGCTTCTTTTTTTTAAAAATCTACAGGCTTGTACGAAGATAGGAGACATGATGATGATGAAGTATTGACAAATTCAGCGAGTCTTAAAATTATTTCCCCTTCTTTTTATGCAGGGATTAAAATATGAATTATTTATTTCCATCAATATCTTTCATCGAATATTTTTTTTTTAAATCCAATTTTCAAAAGTCATAGAGAATTGACTTTACTGTATTCGATATCCCATGTGCACTCTGTTACTCTCAAAGAAGCGGCATGCCGTCTGACAAAAGTACCACTCATAGCACGTAACTCTCTGTAGCTTCAAGCAGTAATCCCCAGGGATCTCAGAAAAAATCCACCATGTAAACAAGATGGCACAAGCTGGTTCCAAACCCATGACCTCTTGAACACAAGGCGAACAGCTTAACTATTCTAGGGAGAACCCCAACATCAAATATTTGCTCTAATCAGTGAGTACTGGAGCAGACTCAGTACCTATGAGGAAGCTGCATAAAGTGATAATAGAGGAGACTGTGTACCTATGAGACAGTGACATAAAGTGCTATCAAATCTAATCATGAGCCAATTTCCATGATAAAGGATGGCTACAATGGATCATTAACACATTCCGTCTCTTGCATTGATCGTACATATAATCTTTCCTTTTCTTGCATTGATCGTACATATAATCTTTCCTTTTCTTGCATTAATCGTACATATAATCTTTCCTTTTCTTGCATTAATCGTACATATAATCTTTCCTTTTCTTGCATTAATCGTACATATAATCTTTCCTTTTCTTGCATTGATCGTACATATAATCTTTCCTTTTCTTGCATTAATCGTACATATAATCTTTCCTTTTCTTGCATTAATCGTACATATAATCTTTCCTTTTCTTGCATTAATCGTGCATATATTCTTTCCTTTTCTTGCATTGATCGTACATATAATCTTTCCTTTTCTTGCATTAATCGTACATATAATCTTTCCTTTTCTTGCATTAATCGTACATAAAATGCTTCCTTTTCTTCACCATTAATTCCCGCTAGTTAACAGGATGTATCCAAGATATCAAAATAAAATGTTTCATGGTTTATAGTTGGTTGTGATGCTTGCACCTTTCTCTCTTGTACATTTGACAGCAGCTTTACTTGTGAGTCTCATTGGCCGATGGGGTGGGATGAGGATAAAATGATCTAATTTACTTCACAAGTGCTTCACCTATCAAACTCTCCTCTTGATTTTGGTTTCCAAACAAGCAATTATCTAGCTATGCAGTTAGATTTCTGGAGTGTCCTATCTAATCTCTACATGGCAGCACTGTTCCCGAAACGCCGTACAACCGTGCACTATCACACACATTGTTATCTTTTAGCACACAAATGTTAGACTTCGCTCACAAGAGTTACACATAGAAATGTGTGTAAAAGTACTATAATAAAAAATATAACTTGTTGAAATCGAATATACTGAAGAAGATAATAAGTAGAAGGTTTAACCACATGAAGGTGTAAGGTTTGCCCAGATGAAGAGGTGTAAGGTTTGTCCAAATGAAGAGGTGTAATGTTTGCCCAAAGAGGTGTAATGTTTGTCCACATGAAGAGGTGTTCAAATGTTATCAGCACACAGACATAGATTTTTGCTCACAAACACTCATGTCTTAGAGGGAACATTACTTGGCACTAGTGTATTGTTTACCAAAGTTCATTATTTAATAGATCACTTTATATATTGTTTACCAAAGTTCATTATTTAATAACTTTATATATAATTACAATGAACAATGCTTTATATTTGCAATAATGAATGAATGAATTGATTAATTATAGTTAATAATTAATTCTAAAGATTTGCTTTCATTTTCTAGATATCCGTAGCAGCAAGAAAAGATGTACCCAGATTTTATCCAGTATTACCTCAGTCAGGAGAGTTTGTTACGGTAAGTAAGACTATACAGTGATTAATTTGTCACAGTAAGTTATAGTAAATTTGTCACAATAAGTTATAGTAAATTTGTCACAGTAAGTTATAGTAAATTTGTCATAGTAAGTTATAGCCAATTTATCACAGTAAGTTTTACAATCAATTTGTCACAGTAAGGTATAGTCAATTTGTCACAGAAAGGTATATTCAATTTGTCGCAGTAAGTTATAGTCAATTTGTCACAGTAATTTATAGTCAATTTGTCACAGTAAGTTATAGTCAATTTGTCACAGTAAGTTCTACAGACGATAGTAGTACTAATGATGAGCGAAGCAACTGAAGTAAGAAAAACAGGAATGCAGTAGACATTTAATAAGCAGTTGAAGGATGTGAATTTCACAGATGACCAGACATATTATCACACAAACATCAGAATGTGCAAGAAACGGTAGAGAAAAGATGCAGCTAAAACTGGAATTTAAATCAATCCAAGGAAATTAGAATTTTAAAAATAAAAAAATATCCAATACAAATACATGGGAAGATCACTAAAGATGTACACAATTTTACCTACTTCAGAAGTAACATTGGCAAAGAAGAGAGTGGAACCGGTCAGGATATTGACTACAGAATTAATAAATTAGTTTTGTAGCCGTGAGGAATTATTGCTGTCGTAAAGAAATAAAGTTAGGTTGTTTACTATAAAAGTGAAGTCTGCATTTCTGTAAGACTCTGAAACATGGTATGTAACTCTAAGAATCACATCATGTAACTCTAAGAATCACATCATGTAACTCGGAGAATCACATCATGTAACTCGGAGAATCACATCATGTAACTCGGAGAATCACATCATGTAACTCTGAGAATCACATCATGTAACTCGGAGAATCACATCATGTAACTCTGAGAATCACATCATGTAACTCGGAGAATCACATCATGTAACTCGGAGAATCACATCATGTAACTCGGAGAATCACATCATGTAACTCGGAGAATCACTCGGAGAATCACATCATGTAACTCAGAGAATCACTCGGAGAATCACATCATGTAACTCAGAGAATCACTCGGAGAATCACATCATGTAACTCTGAGAATCACATCATGTAACTCTGAGAATCACATCATGTAACTCGGAGAATCACATCATGTAACTCGGAGAATCACATCATGTAACTCTAAGAATCACATCATGTAACTCGGAGAATCACATCATGTAACTCAGAGAATCACATCATGTAACTCTGAGAATCACATCATGTAACTCGGAGAATCACATCATGTAACTCGGAGAATCACATCATGTAACTCTGAGAATCACATCATGTAACTCAGAGAATCACATCATGTAACTCGGAGAATCACATCATGTAACTCTGAGAATCACATCATGTAACTCGGAGAATCACATCATGTAACTCGGAGAATCACATCATGTAACTCTGAGAATCACATCAAAACTATAGTTATTTATCAACATCTCAGCTATTCAATTCACATTAGAAGGTAAGAGTTGATATCAAATGATAAATTATGGAAGAAAACACACACCCAGTGACAAGGTATAGATAAAGAGTAGAAACTGAAGACAGACAGAAAACACACTCAGACAGAAGCCTGGCAACATAACCAGACAGGCTCTGAACTTGAACCCAAACAAAAAGAGGGAAGTTGGAAGACTGAGGAAGAGACAAAATCAATTGGTCCTCACTTGTGGGCATGGATGAAGATGGCAGTGCAACAGAGAACTCATTGGAGAATGACATTTGCAGTCTAATGCTCCACGGCAACTGAAATGAAATAGATAGCAAGACTAAGGACACCACAACTGATCAATGTAGAAACTTGAACACAAAGTTGTATTCATTGCTTGTTTGTTTAGTAGCAACCTCAGATTTTTAGTGCAATTTCTGATGATTAGGACTATTCTCATTTCGGTACGATACAGGGAGAAGTGCCTACATTCTTACTGAAACGCACCATAAGCTTGAAAAAACTTAGCTAACATTATTTACGAAACAAAGTATGGGCAGAATAGTAGTGTTAGCATAAATATCAATAAAGATGCATTTTACAGTCACTAGAACTGCTGCTGGATGCATCGATCTGTATTAGCAATTTTTTTTTTCCAATGACTTTATTTCAGCAATGTCACAAAAGCTGCACATACTATAACGAAGTTGCAATGAAACTGCACATAATATTAAAAAGTTATAATGTAGGCACTTCTTCCCATATTGTACCCTCAAATCTTACAAGATAATTCAATTTCATATGTTAACCCCTTAGATGCAGAGGTATTCTTAAGGATACAATTGAAAACCACTGTCATTATGCTGAGAACCTCTTCTTAGCTTCCAAGGGAAATAATCCATCTGGATGCTTATAATCAAGCATCCAGATGAATTGTTTTCCTGGGAAACTAAATAGAAGAAGATCTCAGTGAAATGTCGCAACCCCTCATCGTATCCTTAAGGATACCTCTGCAGTTAAGGGGTTACCCTCACTTTTAATTAGTAGTTGGGCCATCTTTATGTGACGACAGACACATGACTTTACTGCATGACTTTTACCACCTTTATTTTTTAAACAATGTAGCTATGTGAGATTTACATATATGTTTACAATCATGATTGATTTCAATCACAGGAAAAAAATATTACTCTGTCCGTACTAAATGGGATGAAACAGAAGCTAAACGGAGAATAGGAATAGCTAAAAGTAGTTTCATGGATATGAAGAAAATATTAGACTTCTAAATAAGATACAAACAAGTTAAAAATGAGAATTATAAAATGCTACATCTATTCTATATTAATGTATGACTCCGAAACATGAACAATTAAAAACAAACAATTGTAAGACAGAATTGATGCCTGTGAGATGTGGATAATAGTAGAATAGGGAGAACTTCATGGAAAGACAAGAAAACAAACACAGAGACTCTAATAACACTTAGTATGAGGAAAGAATTAGTAAAAGAAATAAAGATCAAAGTATTGTGGACATATTAAAAGGGATAACACTTTGTTGAAGAACTTACTTGAGGGTAAAGTCGAAGGGATGTGAGTGATAGACAGAGATACAAGTGGGAGAGTAACATTACAAGATGGACAGGTTACAGTCTAGCAGAGTGCACTACTAATGCAAGAGACGAGATGTTGGAAGTCTGTTGCAGCCAACCTTCGCTGTGGAGATGGCACTTAGTGAATGGCTGAACTAAATTTGATTTCAGATGTTAGAATGGCTTAACTAAATTTGATTTCAGATGTTAGAATGAATGAACTAAATTTGATTTCAGATGTTAGAAATGCTATTTCTTTGCTCATATGATTTTTGTTATCTATTTGCCAGGGTGAAGAATTCCGAGAATTTCTACTGACCAAATTAATCAATGCTGAGCTTGCTTGTTACAAAGCTGACCAGTTTGCCAAGCTTGGGGTAAGTTAACTCTCATAACATACATCTTCTTAATTTTATACTAAATCTACTTTCATCTTCCTAATTTTATACTAAATCTACTTTCATCTTCCTAATTTTATATTAAATCTACTTTTATCTTCCTAATTTTATATTAAATCTACTTTCGTCTTCCTAATTTTATATTAAATCTACTTTCATTATTAAATCTACTTTCATCTTCCTAATTTTATATTAAATCTACTTTCATTATTAAATCTACTTTCATCTTCCTAATTTTATATTAAATCTACTTTCACCTTCCTAATTTTATATTAAATCTACTTTCATCTTCCTAATTATATATTAAATCTACTTTCATCTTCCTAATTTTATATTAAATCTACTTTCGTCTTCCTAATTTTATATTAAATCTACTTTCATCTTCCTAATTTTATATTAAATCTACTTTCATCTTCCTAATTTTATATTAAATCTACTTTCAAAGTTTCTCTTTTTCTCCTTACTATGGATCTCGTTAAATCTCCTTTTTCTTTTCATGTCTTTTATCTTCTTATGCTATGTTTTTTCACAAACTCCTGCATATTAGCAGGATGTAGTCCAGAGAACAGAATGCATTCTGTCATGGTTTACAGTTTAGCTGTGATATCTGTGCTTTTCGGCCTGACACATCCAACTTCAGTATGGATTCTGCATCACTTTTACCCTATATGATGAGATGGGATAGATATCACCACCAGAGGCCCCCTATAACTTCCTTAGTCAGATCTTACAATATAACTGAAAGATAAACCATGTTGCTATTATTTGCTCTGTATTTCGATGCCGACAACACCTGCAGTTTGACTCTCTACCTGTCATTCAACTGAGCACATAAGACCAGCTCTGCAATTTGTCAGGGGTACAGGAACCTTTTCACAAAGCAACTGAGGTTATTTCATTATTATTCATCCCCTCCGTTGATATATTTGCTAACTTGTAATTTTTCTTGCAATTGAAACATGAATTTTATTCTCATCTAAAGTAGTCTTTTGTGCTTGTCCTTTTCCTCATGGAACAGCCTGATATAACCAACATAGACTCTGGTAGAAGATTGAAAGAGTCGTGCCTCTGCCAGAATCTTTAATCCCCCAATTAATAAACAAACAATGGTAATAGGCCCTGCTGTTAACAAGTAAGTCTTGGACTCTTCCATCTCCATGGTCAGTAATGTTAACAAGTAAGTCTTGTACTCGTCCCTCCTCATGGCCAAAACTTTTTGTAGAGCCCATATAAACTGAGCCTCTATCTCCAGTTGTTATGAAAGAATATGAATGCTGATAGTTTCAATTGTCCTGGTCAAACACACTGCCCCATAGATGTTCACTCCTGCTCATACTATATGTAATACTGAATTCCATCATGTGAACTTTCTTATTGCACAATTTCATTATTTGAATAAAAAATTGAGATTAAAAAACAAAATATGAACACTTAAACACATTCTTTTTTTTAAGAGCTGAAAATTTATTTTGTAATTATTAAAAATTTAGTATGCATTTTTTTAAAAATTGTACCTTAATTGTTGCAACTTAGAAAAGCATGACTTACCTATTTGTGGTAATATATTTGTAAATGATATAAGCATCATTAATCTTGTTTCACAGCATCGAACACGGACCTCACTACTTGAGTCGCTGTACCATGACCTACATAAACAAAACCTGGAGCTGTTTGGTCTTTCAGCAGTGCCAAGTACCAAACAAGAGGGTAGCCGTCTGATAGACTCCGTGAAGCGAGCTTTCAGCGGAAAAGGAAGGAGTCCAAGTTTAGAGTCAAACAATCTTCAGGGTCAGAAGAAAGTGAATGGAATTCAAGGTTCACTGGCAACTGTTGGGGAAGATGAGAAAGGAACAGCCTCGCCCGTAAGTCTCTACAATATGCCAGCTTGAGAAACGATATCTATACAAATAACACATTTATACTTATCAATTTATGGGCAGGCCCTATGCATATCTCTCTATTCACTGAATTCAATGTATTCGAAATTTTGAATATTGACTATGACTTTTATATTACAATAAGATATTGTGAGCACTTGTCTAATTGTTAAAATTACAATAAGATATTGTGAGCACTTGTCTAATTGTTAAAATTACAATAAGATATTGTGAGCACTTTGTCTAATTGTTAAAATTACAATAAGATATTGTGAGCACTTGTCTAATTGTTAAAAATTACAATAAGATAGTAAACAATTAGACAAGTGATCATGCTATTACATTTGTTTAAATTTTCTTTCAATAGCAAAGCTACATATGCCTCATATGCTTTACATAAACTTGCAGGTTATCGAGAAACACTTTTGGCAGTGATGAATTATTGTAAACTTGTTTGATTTGAGCATGTAATGAGAAACGACTCGCTTTCTAAAATAATTTTGGAAGGAACAGTAGTCAACAGTGGAAAGAGTAGAGAACAGAGAAAATCATGAATTGATAAATCAAGAAATGGTCTGGGTGTGATTTTTCTACACTCTGAATGGCTGAGGATAATTTTTGGAGTGCTTTTTGTGCTGATGTCTCCAGAGTGGCATTCCCCAATGGTGACCCTGACGGGTTATGGGTCTTAATTTATTATTATGTTTTGCATTGATGAGGTGATAGATAATAGTTTGACTTGATCTCTGCAGGTTCATAAATCCCCATCCATGCAACGGAATCTTGCCAGACAAATTTCCACCACTTTTGACAAGAATAATAAATCCAACAGAGACAGCAAAGGGTAAGCCTCTATCTACACAATTATCGCAAATATATATATCCTTACAACTACCAAATAGCTTTGAAAACTTAGTATTGTTAGACTAACAGGTAAATCCAGGAATAGGGTAATGAAGTTATGCTAATCACACATAACACACACACACACATTGATGTTTTGAACAAAAGGCTTTTATCAAGACAATAATTGAAACATAGCCTCCAACATAAAATGGACATTCTGTTGTATGTTTTAATTTTGTTTTAAATTTTATCTTGATAAAGGTCTTTTGGTTTAAACATCGATTTGTGTATGTTATTATGTGTGTCTTTAGTGATTAGCAAAACTTCATTACCCTATTCCTGGATTTACCTGTTGGATTTCAGTTTTGCGCAGTAAGTACATATTATCGATTTGTAAGACTCATTACATTTGATGTTCATGATTTTCCTTTCTGTAAGTATTAGGCCCCTGTTAATAAAATATGCTATTTCTCAAACAGAAATCTGCGCACAGATAGCAGTCATAGTATACTGTCATACCAGGCCTGTGCCAGTCCTCCTCCAAGCCCTCAGTCAAGTCCCAGCAGCATATCATCTACCACAAGGTAAAAATATTCATAAGTATGCATAGTTAATGAGGATAGAGTTGTTGCTAGCATTCAAGTTGGTGAAAAAGGGCTAGTGTACAGTTTGAGAAATGCTGATAAACATGTTGCAGATATATTATCAAAGTCAGACATGGACACTAACAAAATAATAAGAGAGAAAGCTCACTACATGTGAAATGACATGTCTAAGAGAAACAGAAAACAGATTGAAATTGCTCGGACACCTACTGTGAATGAATGCTTATTGGACAGCAACAAGAGCATACAGCATGAAAATTGAAACATCAAGATACAAAGGAACACCCTGAAGTGAATGGATTGAAGAAGTTACCAACAATCTGAGAATTCACAATATTACTGCATTTCAAGCGACCAAGCGTGCCATAGTTCGAAAACCACTCGTCATTCAATCCTGCGACACCTTACAGCAAAAGCAGAGAAAAGATGATAGATAGACCAACATTCTGAGACATTACAATATTACTAAATAGCAAGCAGCCATACCCAAAATCCAATCATTATTCAATCCTTACAGCTAAAGCAGATAAAAGACAATAGATTGCCTGTGTCAGACAAATGAGTAGGATTTTCAGCTCCAAGTTGGTATTCTTGCCATTCCTTCTTGTGCTGTAGTTTTTTTTACCATAACTTTCCTTCTTCTGCGTTCATTCTCAAACTCCTGCAATTTAGCAGGATGTAGTCTGGTGAATGGAATGCGTTGTCAGTTTACAGCTTTTCTGTGATATCTGCACCTCTCGGTGCTACACACGTGACGTCAGCATGTCTTCTGGGTCACTTAGACACTATGTGGGATATGGTAATCAACTCTTTGCCATAACCTCATGTCAAATATTAGACCATGCATGGAAAGTAAACAGTGTTGCTGTTCTTTGCTCCCCTTTCAGGCTCAGGTAACACAGTTCAAACTTTCAAATTGTTAGGAATGACAAGTATACATAGTCTTACTACTTATCATCTGCAGAAACAAATTGTGCGTCTATAAGTCTACCAAGAGGCAAATTACCGACATATCATTTCTTTAATACAAACACAATTGATGAAGAATTGTTGTAAGAATGCTTTCATAGGAATTGTATCACTGTTCATGGTTCCTACCAAATACACACACTAATTCATAGTTCTATATAAAAGAGATTTCTGGATGGGTTGTCGATGGCACAAAAATATGTCACCAACTGAACTTATTAACAACACAAGAGACAGAGATTTGTGGAGAAACATGATCGCCTAAGCAAATCGACATGGTTGGTACATATGTGAATACTAATAGTTAGAATATTTCTATGATTACAAACAAATAGTAGAATTAACTTTTCTCACAATCTAACAGAACAAATCAACTAATTCACATGTCAAGGTCCAACTCTGAGAGCAGTTTCAACAGTATGGAAGAGTTTCCTCCCAACAGCAGCAACAATAACAACAACAATGCTACCACTAACAACAATCATGCCAGCAACAAAAGCAGCGCCCAAGAGGATTCTGACACTGGAATGGTACTGGTTAGCATGTCATTTTATTTTTCTATTATAGATATTATTAGCTAGTTGTTACAATGCCATAGCACATCAAGCAGACCCAATGATTGCATAGCACTTCGAGCAGACCCAATGATTGCATAGCAATTATGAGCAGACCCAATGATTGCATAGCACTACGATCAGACCCAATGATGGCATAGCACTTCGAGCAGACCCAATGATGGCATAGCACTTTGAGCAGACCCAATGATGGCATAGCACCTCGAGCAGACCCAATGATGGCATAGCACTGTGAGCAGACCTAATGATGGCATAGCACTATAGCAGACCCATAATTACTTAATCTCCCTCATAGGATGTTGATGTGTATACATGATGATGATGGTGGAAAATATTAACATCTAAACAAATTACAAACAAGTTAAAAATGAGAATTGTAAAATATTACATGTATTGTATAGCTCAGATGTATTGTATAGCCTGTCTATTCTTTGAGAAGCCTTGATGCAAGCCTGTCTATTCTTTGAGAAGCCTTGATGCAAGCCTATCTATCTCATTGCTATAGTCTATGGAATTTCCAAGCCGTTGTTTTTAAGCATTTATTGTAATTCACACTGAAAATCTCTTTTAGCTGTACAATTGTCTTACTAGATTTTGTCTGTCTTACTAGATTTTGTCTTACTAGATTTCCAATCTTTAGCCATCGATAACAGCTTTTTCAATGTCATACCCAGCCTTTTTTCACATTCTATATATTTTCTAATCATGATCAGGTGTCATGGTGGCTGGCATAGGTGATCATGGCTCTCTCCACAGCTCTCTGTCTACAGTATTATTTATCAAGATCTTTTTTTATTTCTTCCATGTGGGTTCCAGGTCAATGCCAGTATTTCCTATTCACTTCTAATACTCTGTGGTTTAGAATGAAGTGAATTTGTTGTGAATTTGTGTCATATAAAAAAAAAATACTTAGACAACATGACGAAAAACTACCAGACGTGAATGTCGACAGAATTTCTCTTTAACTTTCAGGAAAGTATGTCTTCAACAGGGACACCAAACACAAGCTCACAGAATCCAGCTCATTTTAGTGGAGAGTATGTCTTTTCTCTAGAGAATGATGGTAAGTTCCCCATAACAATTTCTGGTTCTTGTTTGGAATGCTTACCACCGAATGTGATTATTTCCCTTGGCAATGTTAGTTTATATTTATCCTTTAATAATTTGAAATATAACTTTATTTACAGCTAGGTTTAGTTATGTACAGCAAAACCTCTCCTAAACCCTAACCCTAAAAAATGTAATAGTTGAATTAATAATTGATGAATATCAATTGGCAAACATTGCCAAAGGAAATAATCAAATTAATAATCACATTGTGGTAAAGGAGGAGGGAGTACATGTTCCAAACCAGAACCCAATTTCTTCTTTTATTCATTTTCTGTGCATGATCAAAGAAATTTGCCATTTAGCACCAGCATCTTTAATGAAGCATATTATTCAGCATTACTGATATGCATGTACAAAAAGAACACATTAAACACAGTGTACACCATAGCATTTCAATAAAACTTATGTAAACTCTTCAGGTCACATAAGACCCTAAATTTATAATCAGTAACCAGTAACTTCAAGTCCAAGCAACTTGAACCATCTGGATTTCTAAACAAAAGAGATTATCTGATAGATGACCATTGAGGCACATGCAACATGTCGTAATTGCAATAATGAGATGATAAAAAATGCAACAGATCTAATTTTATTATTTTAATTAACATAATGAGTAAACAAATTATACCAAGTAAACTTGACCATGACTATAAACAATTAATGTTTCAAATGTTGCACTAAATATAATTAGTGTGAACTATTGACACATCAATTACAATTTTTGCGTAGCTAGAAAATGTCCTCAAAATGTTTTATCTTGATGGAAAATAAATAAGAATGCTTGGAGTAGTAGAAATAGTTCAAAAGAAAACATGATTGAAAAAAGTGAGAAGACCTTGTTTATGAAGTGCTATGCAAAGTTTAAAGATTAGGCCTATGTTGATTTTTTTTCTTGAAATTTAGATGGAATTCATTCTTGGCAATCCATTTTATCCTGCCAGATAATGGTAAAAATGGATTGCCAAGAATTTAATATTGGACAATGGATAATAAGGGCCTATAGGGTATACATATTTCTGTTGTGCTGTATGGTTGTGAGAGTAGGACACTCACTGCGGATATAGAGAGATGATTACAGGCTTTTGAATACAAATGTTAGAAAAATCTCCAACCTGGGTGCTAGATCGAATCTCCAACCTGGGTGCTAGATCAAATGTCAACCTGGGTGCTAGATCAAATGTCAACCTGGGTGCTAGATCAAATGTCCAACCTGGATGCTAGATCATATGTCCAACCTGGATGCTAGATCATATGTCCAACCTGGGTGCTAGATCAAATGTCCAACCTGGGTGCTAGATCAAATGTCCAACCTGGATGCTAGATCATATGTCCAACCTGGATGCTAGATCAAATGTCAACCTGGGTGCTAGATCAAATGTCAACCTGGGTGCTAGATCAAATGAATATTAGTAATTGAGTGAGTATAATATAAAGATCCAGAATTAAGCAATTTTCCAACACAAACTCACTTTTCCAACACAAACTCAATTTTCCAACACAAACACAAAAACAATTTTCTAACACAAATACAATTGTGCACTTGGTTTGACCAAATCAGATTCTTGCATAGAAACCACTAATAATATTACTTTTTACATTCTGGGTTGGAGCTTCATAAAATTTGTTGGTAAATTAACTAAAATAAATGATTAGATTTTTATTGCAGATGTGGCTTCCATATGTCACCAGATAAGAGTTCACTGAATTCAATTCTGCCTACTAAAACGCTACCATTGCAACATTTTCATAGTGTAGGCCCCATATAGATCCTATCTTTTCTGTCATGTTTCAAACTTGATTCTACTATTACTTTAACTGTATATGGGCCTTATTATATATTATGGGCTTATTATTATTACATCAAAATAGAATTGCAACATAGCAACATACCCTATCTCCCCTTTCCCCCCCCCCCCGCACTATTTTGTGAATTATATTTTTATAAACTGCTTCTAGTGTTTCTTTCTTATTGTAAATACTTGGCCTTGGCCTTTCTCTGCATGTGACTCACAGCTTGCATGATTATTTTCACAGTGCATGACCAACTTCTGAGACAAATAGACCAACTTCGTGGAGAAATTCATAAGCTGAAAAGTGAAAAACATGATCTTCTCCGACAGCATGCGGTAAGACTATAAATAAATTATATTTGTAAACTTTACCAGAGTTCCTGCTTATTATCACAGTTTGTTTAAATTAATATGTTATCCAACACTTTGTTGACCACCAATCCAGATCACGTTTATCTCATATTACCAAAAATGTTTGTAAATTTGAACAAAAAATGATAATTCTATATCAAAAAATATATTTCTAAAATGGTGAGCTGCAGAAGTGTATAAGACCTCACAAGGTTTCCAACAGAAGCGCTGCAAGAACTCATTGACATAGACCACGAGACATGGGAAGAACTTGCAAAAAAATAGAGCTAAATGGCACTCCACAATAAAAAAAAGCACAACATCTTGTGAAAAGAGAATTGTAGCATCTCAACAGCGGAAAGTAGCTAGAAAGTCACAGGTAGACCAAAAACATTTATTTTGGTCATCCGATTACCGAACTTTCTAAGGACATTTGCAGCCATAATACGGCTTATTATGCAAACTCATAATCAAGGACATAACTCTAAGTGAATTTCAGTGATGAATGAACATGAAATTTTAAAATTATGATTGCTGAAGAAATTTAAAAAATTCAATCATAGCTCCTTAAAATTGTGAAATTTTCATTGTATAATGGATAACCTGGATGAGTTCATGGATAATCTGGATGAATTCAAATGAAAGAATTTA
This sequence comes from Meghimatium bilineatum, assembly GCA_034231615.1. Lineage (NCBI taxonomy): Eukaryota > Metazoa > Mollusca > Gastropoda > Stylommatophora > Philomycidae > Meghimatium > Meghimatium bilineatum. Next base: position 64,509,841 of record CM067300.1, read on the forward strand.
AAAGGCATAGAGGATTGCCTTCATTGCGCTCAGATTTTCCAATATGTACTCTATCCCTCTCAATGAAGCAGCTCACCACATGCCGATAGTACCACTCACAGCACGTAACTCCGTAGCTTCAAGCAATACATCTCAGGGATCTCCCAAAAAATCCACTTTGTATAAAAGATTTCATGAGCTGAATTTGAACTAATTACCTCTTGAGCACAACCTGAACCTGGATGAAATATTTTAGTAATATTATTGTTACAATGACAGTCTTGCTGATATATAACAACAAATTTAGCAATTATTGTTACAATGACAGTCTTGCTGAAATATAACAACAAATTCAGCAATTATTGAAGCTGGTCACCATGAGTATGTACTGGAATGGTGACTGTCATGATTGCCACATTCAATCAGCAATCTGTTAGAACAGGAACAGAGGTAAAACGGAGATTAAGAGAGATTGAACAAATTGCTACTTTTATTCAGGACCTAGGTAAGCTCAGTGGTTGGCCCACTTGTTTTCGAGTCTAATGGAGCTGGTCCCATTTGGCTATCCTACTGGAAGAATTCGTAGAATTATTCCTAGGTTAATAACCATTGATCAACAAACAACTAGAGGACAGATTTGATGCTTTTGAGATGTGGAAATATAGAAGAATAGGGAGAATTTCATGGAAAGAGAAGACATTGAACAAAGAGTTATAAGGTTCTCTAACAACACTTCGCATAAAAAAGAACTATTAAAGGACATAAAGATTAAACATATTCAAAGATATGACACCTTGTTGAAGATGTTACTATAGGTAGAGTTGAAGGGATGCAAGCATGAGGTAGGCAGAAATACAAGTTGGAGAGAAATATCACAAGATGGACAGGTTAGTTTAGCACCAAGGCAAAAGACAAGATGTTGAAGATTTGTTGCAGCCAACCTTCAGTGTGGAGACAGCACATATGATGATGAATACTATTTATTAATGAATTAATACAAGTCTAACACTGTATCCTGCAATACATCTAAATTGTGTGAAAAAAAGACAATTGTACTTTTCAATGTTCATGTAAAAAATGATTTTTCAAACTTGTCCTCAGTCCTACTACAAAACAGAAATTTACTTGTAATTACTTCCCTTTAGTGCAATTCTTCTTAAATTGTGATCTGCAACTCACATGGGTCTGTAAAGTTCTCTCAGGGGTTCATTAAAGCCTCGAGATTTTATGAGCGTTTACATGTACAATAAATATGAATCGACAGATATAAAAATAGAAAGACAGATACTAGAATAAATACAAGTTATTTATTTTAGATTAAAAAATAGACAAATGCTGATTACAGAGATGCACTGATGAAAATATCAACAAGAAAGATTGGTACAGGATATAAAAGCAGAAGTGTATTCTAACATACACATCAAGAAAGACCATCACATAGTTCAATATCAAAGGTGTCGACCAGAAAAAGTATAAATCACAGACCGGACAGAAACTTATGTTTGATTATTTATTAGCAAAATATTACCATTAAATTTTCAATTTCAGACATTTTCTACTGTTGTTAACACCTGTATAATTGCAGACATTGTTTACTATTGTTAACATGAAGATAATTTGCTGACATTGTTTACTATTGTTAATATGAAGACAATTTGCAGATATTATTTACTATTGTTAACACGCAATTCATTACTAAACATTATGGAATATTTTGAGAGTCCATGGCTGAAAACAACATGTAAAGGTAGTCCGCAACAACAACAACAAATTTAAAAACTGCTGCTTTTAGTGACATCAATAAGTTTTCATTTTTGAACCTAAAGGGAAAAAAACCAGGTGAATTTACTGCTTTATGGGAGGATTGAGAACAAGTAGACTTGGGTTCTAACATGATAACACAGTGAAACCTGCTGAACACCCATTTCTGAACTGTTGGCAGATTAGCTTTCTATTTGTAGTACTTCAAGATTGCAAAATGTCATCACAAATTGCTCTCCGAAGTAGGAAGTTGTCCAATAGCTTCTGACATTTCATAATGCAGCTGGTTTGAATAAAACAGTCATATGGGACTAGCAAAAGCTAACCATCACAAAGTGTGTCAGAGAAACAAAGTTTATCAGAGAAACAGTCAGAGAATCAAAGTGTATCAGAGAAACAAAGTTTATCAGAGAAACAGTCAGATAATCAGAGTGTATCAGAGAAACAGTCAGATAATCAGAGTGTATCAGAGAAACAAAGAATGTCAGAGTATCAGAGAAACGAAGAGTATCAGAGAATCAAAGTGTATCAGAGAAATATGAGTTGAAATAAAAACTCCACTTGATATCTTGCACGAATATCAGGAACCATTTTTAGCAGTAATGAAACAGCATAAACTTGTTTATTTGAACATGTAATAACATGCATGTAATGAGACATGTAATGACAATCATGTAATGAGACACATGTAATAACTTTCTAAAAGTTATTTTGTAAGGAATAGTCGAGAGTGGAAGAAGGTGAGGAGAACAGAGAACATCCTGGATTGATAACATTAAAGAATGATCTGGGCATGATTTGTTTCTTCCCTTCTCTGAATGACTGAGGATAGAGTTGCTTGGAGAGCTTTTTGTGTTGATGTATCCAGTGTGACACACCTAGTATCCAGTATGACAGCATGGCATCCTATGATTATAAAACTCCATCTTCTTACATAAAGGACCAGAGTGACAAAATCATGATGTCTCTATCATAATCTCATCATTATTGCCACAATATTTTTGTCTTGCAGCATTGCTAACTTCCTTCTGTTTGTCCACAGTCCCACCATAAAGAAGTGAAGGCCTTGAAGGAACAAGAACTCCAGCTTGTTAATGATCTCCACACAGCCAAACAAGAGTTACAGTTCTTTACAGAGCGAGTGCCTCAACATTCATCCACAGAGGACTCTTCAGCTTAACCTGGTCCCCATATCTGTGTGTCTGAGAGAGAGAGAGAGAAAACATTGAAATCATTATATCGTTAACATATTGCTTTCACATGCCTGTGTCTGGGATGTATTGAGTTAGTTTAGCGTTTGCATCTGATGTGTGGAGTTGTTTGCGTGACAGTTTATTTTTCATGTGTCGGTATGTCTATTTCTTTCTTCTGTCAATTTCTTTCTTCTGTCTATGTATCAATATTATTTCTCATGTCTATAACAATCTCTGTCCAAATCTGGCTCTCTATATCAAGGTCTCTACATATGACTTTACAACCAGACCTCTTTGTTTATATCTGTACCTTACTATCTGTCTATATCTGATTGTCAATATCTGACTGTCTATATCTGACTATATTGTCTCTGTATATATTTGACTGTCTAAATACCTTACTCTGTATATAACCATCTATATCTTACTTTTGTTTATACTTATATCTCTGATTCTGATTTGTCAATGTATGAATATTTTTTAAAACAATACAACTTGTCCAATGCCTAGCTTCAGAGAATACTTATATGTGTAATCCCAAATGCCAAAAGTGAATCATCATCAAGTGCTATGCCGAATGGCATTGGCGATCATATTTCTCAATGTACATCGATCTCTCATATATTTCATCATCTCTGTTGGTGTCGTCAATCGCAGCCATTTATTCAGACTGTCCAATATCATTTCTCTCAGTCTTCCCCTAGATTTTTTCCCTTCTATCTTTCCTGTTGTCACTAACTGTACACAAACTGACAGAAGGCAACGGAAAACTACTGTCGTACTTCCAAAGGAAAATCTCATATTTCTGCATGTATAATCCAGAAAAGTGATTACATTAGTCTAAATTGTTTCTTGTGACCAATAAATATTTGTTATAGTTTTTATAGGTTTTTCAGCAACATACAGCAGCATGGCTGCTCATATGTTGAGATGAAATCCTGTACAAAGACGTATAAAAACATTACAAAACATAACAGCAGATATGTTTATTTAAAAATTATAATAATTTAATACAGTAATCATAAGTGATTACGGTACAAATATTTGTGAATTTATTTTTCAATCATTTATGTCTTGAAATATTTCAGATGAGCTTCAAGAGACATCTGAATAAAACATTTCTAAGTGTTATAATGTAAACCCTAGCTCAGAAAACATCACATGTGCACAGAAAGATTATTATGAATATAGTTGAAATTTTAAGAGAAAACTTACCGGCTGACTAGCACACTGATCAACCGGCTGACTAGCACACTGTTATCAGAAGTGATCAAGCAGATCGATCTTCTTCTCATTCACAGTTTAGCACATTGACACAGCTCGTGCAGACATGTTAAATTGGTGGATTGCATGGTACCATGGTTCCTGGTGCGCCTATCTTCATTCTAGTTATCTGACTGCAGCACCTGTGCAAGCTTGGGCTGAACAGTGGTCATGTTTGATATTGGGTATGGCCTGACCAATCTTAGTTTCCACCCTCTGTTGGCTGGACTGAGCCTCCACTTCAAGGAGTTCCTTCATGGAGTTGGCCCTGATATGGACAAAGGAATATTTGAGATCATTGGAGAGTTAACAAAGGAATATTTGTGAGATTATTGGAGAGTTAACAAAGGAATATGTGTGAGATTATTGGAGAGTTAACAAGGGAATATGTGAGATTTTTGGAGAGTTAACAAGGGAATATGTGAGAGATTATTGGAGAGTTAACAAAGGAATATGTGAGAGATTATTGGAGAGTTAACAGAAAAAGAAGAGTGTATAAGAATTACAAGAAGAGTGATCAACCAACACAGAACCAGAACAGTGTGTAAAACATCAACTGAAGGGAGTGAGTAAAACAACTGAAGGGAGTGAGTAAAACATCAACTGAAGGGAGTGAGTAAAACAACTGAAGGGCATCATGGATAAGAGATTAGGACAGCTCAGGATGTGTTTACACTGCCATGATGATACCATGATGATAATCTGATTACTGTAGCAAAGTAAGAGTACAAATTAACAGTCGCCACTAGTACATACCAGCCGTGATTAGGAAAATCTGTACAAGGAAATAATAGCTGGCTTATATTCTCAGGGAGTTTGAAATCTGTTTTTCTTTTCATTTTATATCCCACTATGTCTTGCTGCGTCAGGGGTAGAAGAGTTCTCTGGAGATGGCTTTTTCATGTGCTACATATGTTTTTTTTGTTGAGTCTTTTATTTTTGTAATCCATCGTTTGCAAGGTCTTCCCTTGGCTTTGTATACATCATGTCTGTATATTCATGCTTTTTTAAGGGGCACTGTCTGATGGTAGTCTGGAAGCATGTGAAAACCCCTTAATCTTTTGTCTTCTGATGTAATCCAGGATTCGCATTGTGTTTGTTAGTTTTCTATGTTTTCACTTATGATTCTGCGTACATAAGCTTTAAATCCTCATGTGCAATATTGATCTCTCTTTGAATTTGCAGCTAAGCTGTCTGTATTAGGATAGTCATTGCTGTTGTTACTGAATGGATAAAATAATGAGTGTGTGTGTATCCGCTTGTGAGTGGATGAAGTGGATGAGTCAGTAATAGTAAGACTGTATTAAATATGAGTGTGTGGTGGATTGATAGAATAATTATTGCGTGGCAGTTTTTATTGGTGGACAAATTAATCTAATCACCATCAACTCCATGGTCCTTCATTGTGGCTGCCACTGTGGAAAAACCATCAGTAACCAAACTGTTAAAGGATGTCCGATAAAATGGAGAGTGTCACAGTAATAAAACAAAGAAGTGATAAATACTGTATTCATGTAATAATGTTATTTATTGTGTATCCTATTCAGGACATAGCCATCAGCCCAGCAATTCTTGGCTGTAGTGATTTTCTAGGCAATATAAATATGCTGAGTAGTTTGCTGTTGATTTCTGAATGGTCCAGATGCACAATTGCCTGTGGGGGGTGATCGAACTCGATACCTTGGCCGTCACAGATGCTCTCAGCACTATTCCGCCACAGAACCCAGACAATGTTATTTATACTAACTAGCAAATAATAAAATTAAAGTAAAAACAATAAATAATCGAACAAGGACTCCTTCTACATTGCAATCCACCAGATACCTGCCTCACCACCAGATACCTGCCTCACCACTATTTTTGTATACCGGAAATGGAAAAAAAACGTGATCATGTTAGTCCACCACTGGGGTTATTTTGTTTATTGTTATTTCTTTGTTATGTTAGTTTTTGTATTTGATAGCCACCAGTAGTATAAGTTACATTAATACAGAATTTATTGCTTCTTTGGAAATATCAACATGATAACCCACATCTCTAAATTCTTTATATTGATATGGAGAATCTTAACCCTAACCAGTGCTATAACCCTAACCAGTGCTATCTTATCTTAACCCTAACCAGTGCTATCTTATCTTAACCCTAACCAGTGCTATCTTATCTTAACCCTAACCAGTGCTATCTTATCTTAACCATGCCCAGTGCTATCAATACTTCTCCCTTGATCCCCACGTTCTCTTACACCACCGCCTACCATGTCAACTTTTTTATATATAAGATTAGAGGATTTATGGATGGAGTTTAGAGGATTTATGGATGGAGTTTAGAGGATTTATGGATGGAGTTTAGAGGATTTATGGATGGAGTTTAGAGGATTTATGGATGGACTTCCTGAATGAGATACTAGATAAATCAGTACGATGATGATTGTTGATTTAGTGAGTTAATAAATACAATGTGGTGTAATCTAGTCTATATCTACCACTGAACCGTGACTTTATACACAAAGTTCCTCAGTGATGCAAGGCTGTATGAATCATAACTTTATCTTCACAGTGATGTGAGACTGTATGAAACATAACTTTAGCTTCTCAATGATGCGAGACTGTATGAAACATAACTTTATCTTCACAGTGATGTGAGACTGTATGAAACATAACTTTAGCTTCTCAATGATACGAGACTGTATGAAACATAACTTTATCTTCACAGTGATGTGAGACTATGAAACATAACTTTAGAATGCACTATACACATACAAGGTTGACAAACACTATCAGTACATCTGAATCAGCAGAGCATGTTAGCATGTGTGTACATGGTTACCATCAGTACACCTGAATCAGCAGAGCATCGTATGATTGTGTGTGTGTGTGTGTGTGTGTGTATACATGCATGCTCAAACAATGTTGCCAAATAATACAGTCAACTTGAAGCAGAGTATATATGTTGTTTATATAGAAGGTTGCCATGCTATATCAGTCTACCTAAAACACATTGTGGTGTATATTTCTATGAGGCAACCAAGCAAACCTGGCTGCTCAGGCAGTTTGTATGAAGCAAACCTTGCTGGTTGATGCAGTATGTATGAAGTAAACCAAGAAAACCTTGCTGGTTGATGCAGTATGTATGAAGTAAACCAAGAAAACCTTGCTGGTTGATGCAGTATGTATGAAGTAAACCAAGCAAACCTTGCTGGTTGATACTGAGTATGCTATGGTACATGTTTGTATAAATCAGGCAGCATAAATCAGACCACATTATGGCAATAAGTGACAATATTGTTAAAGATCTAGAGACAAATTTCTCTACATCCCACCAGCCTCTGTGGGACCTTTTGTGTACAAAACAAGTTGTGTGGAGGATAAAATGAATTCAGTATTTAGATTTTTTAACTAGGTCATGTTTTATATTAACAGTTCACCTTGTTTGACCTAATGTTATATGTTTATAACACTTATGTTTTAACTTTTTAATACCTGACATTCTGTGAAATATTATTTTCTCAAATGGACCAATTAAAACATACAAAATGTTCAGTGATCTCTTTCTTCCCTTAGGTAGTCACATACCACAAGCTAAGAACCCCTGCATTGTGATCCAATATTAGTAAATGTCAAGCAAAATCAGTATTGTCCTTGCAATCAGTTGATATGAGACAGACACATAAATAATTATTATCTTATGAATGTAACTCATTTCCCCTAAGTTTCCCTGCTCTGTTCTACGTGTTCAAATTATTTAGAATATGTTCAATTTATTTACACTACATTTTTCTACAGAAATGACTTCTTTTTATTGTTGTACAATGATAAAATGAATGTCCCTTGTTTGAATATAAATTGTTGTGCCAAGTATTGTTTGAGAATGATTGTTATTATTGGAAGCAAAGTTATCACTTGACCTATGTGTTCCCACAATAAAGTATTGTGATTTCTTTGAAAATCTAGTGAAATATTTCCTGCAGATATAACAGTTCTGAATTTTCACATTGTGACCACGTGCGCAATATTGACTATGTTGTATAATAAATGTATTTTTGTTTAATTTTTCAGAAGATAAAAGGATTTTGTTGAAGTAAATGTTGTCTTCCGTGGTAATAACAAATTCCTATGTTAACCATAAATATGAAGTTTGTACTGTGAGAAAAGTACCAACAACAGCATGTGAAAACATTTTCATTTACTTAAATCCCTGGGAATCATGAAAAAAATAGCTGCTGTCCTTTTGTGCAATCGGGAATCTTTTGTAGAAATGTCATATCTCCAGCAGATTTTAACTCCAAATGTTAATGCTGTAAGAAAAATACTCCAACTCAGAAAGTGTAAAAATATAATTATATGAATGAAGTATTTGGGGTTTCTACAAGTGGAAAGCACTATGTCACCAATATAGATTTGTTTTGTTCTGAGATTGTTGGTATGGTGAGCCACTAGTGTTAACTTTACACTTTTACAGATTTGTATTGTTCTATGATTGTTGGTATGGTGAGCCACTAGTGTTAACTTTACACTTTTAAAGATTTGTATTGTTCTATGATTGTTGGTATGGTGAGCCACTAGTGATAACTTTACTCTTTATGCATACAGTGTGAAAATATAACAAAAAAATTAGGGGGCCTATTACTGAGTAATATGAGCATAAATACAGTGGAGTAATATTAATGTGTATGTGAGTTCGAGTGCTAGGATGCTATATTGATGCTATATCAATGCTAGGATGCGATATTGAGCCAATCCTTCTTTACAGATACAAAGTATGGATCAAATCAGGAGTAAATCAATTTAAGCTGGATGCAGCTGAGATGTTTCTTAGAAGAATGACAATATGTCATGGACAGCCAAGTAAACCAATGTAGACGTCCTCAGAGATGCTGGCTGGTGTAGAAAGACAAATTAGAGCAAACATTAGAAGCAGACAGTCAAGACTTTTAGAGTATGTCATGAGAAAAATAAAACTCGAACATTTAGTAACCATCGGAAAGATCAAGGGGAGACGAGCCAGAAAAAAAACTGTAAATTTCTGGATGGGTTGTCCCTGTGGCACAAAAAGAAGTCGCCAGCTGAACTTATTAACAACACAAGAGACAGAGAGTTGTGAAGAAGCATGATCACCTACGCCACTCAACATGACACTTGATTGATTGACTCAACATGACACTTGATTGATTGATATTATTACTACAATACAATTGTAATGAGGTTCTGTGAAAGGAACCCTAATAATTCTCCTAATACATATATCGGTTTGATAGAAATAAGACCCACAACAGACATAGGGCCTGCAACAGAGATAGGACCTGCAACAGAATTTTATTTATTTATTTAGATAAGAGAACAAAAGTGAACAAGATAAATGTGAACAAGAGTTGACTCCCCCTACACAAACATTATCAAAATAATTATCACTCTGCTGTCAAAAAATGTGCAACATCTTGTAAAAACTGGATAAATGTAGTTGTCTCAACAGTAGGGATTAGCTAGAAAACTGGATAAATGTAGTGTCTCAACAGTAGGGATTAGCTAGAAAACTGGATAAATGTAGTGTCTCAACAGTAAGGATTAGCTAGAAAACTGGATAAATGTAGTGTCTCAACAGTAAGGATTAGCTAGAAAACTGGATAAATGTAGTGTCTCAACAGTAAGGATTAGCTAGAAAAATAATCAGTCCCCGTAACCCATCCAGGTCGTTGGGGTGCCACACTGGATACAACAGCGCAAATGGCTCTCAACTCTATCCTCAGCCGTTAGGAGGAGTGTAGAACAATCACTCCTAGACCATTCCTTGATGTGTTTTATAATTGTATCTGGGTGGTCCACACACTGGTAGGCATCATGATGCATGTGTGGTCCACACACTGGTAGGTACATGCTGTTGTTGGTATGTTTGAGAGGTATATTATTGTCTGTGAAATAAATTTGCATATACATGAACTAGTCAATATCAGCTTGAATTAAGAGCTCTGGTTACTAGTCCTGAGATATATTTTGTGATATTACAATGATAGTTGAACTTTTGTCTTGTGTCAATTGATTTCACGTAGGTAGTCTCTCTCTCTCTCTCTCTCTCTCTCTCTAGTGTTTTTGTGAGTGTTTCATTGTCTGTGGTTAGTTAAAGCTATGTTTATCTGCTTTTGTAACACAGACTTTGCCTAATATTGTTCGTAACAACGTAAATTTTTTTTTCTGTATTCCTGAAAGTCTGTTTTAGTCCATGGCAGTCACAGGGAAATATCCAATTTGTTGATCCCTGACAAGACACGTGCCCAAGTCATCCATGACTTGGCTCCTGTATGGACCTCTCAACGGAATGTAAACAAGCCTTCATATGTGATGCTGTTGCAAAACTAAAAGTATATCACGCCATTGTGTGTACCGTGCTATACACATATAAGACACGGTTACAGAAGTGTGTACCAGGCTATACACATATAAGACACGGTTACAGAAGTGTGTACCAGGCTATACACATATAAGACACGGTTACAGAAGTGTGTACCAGGCTATACACATATAAGACACGGTTACAGAAGGCTTCAGCGCAATGATCTGTTCACAGATTTTTCAGAATAAAGTGGCAAGGTAAAATACATGATAAAACTACGGAACGCTTCACTAGATCCATCCTAGTATCTCAATCATAAATTGCTGAAGACATCCCAACTAATCTATCGCTCTATCTATACCCTATGGCCCTTGATTGCCTTTGCGGTGTCAAAGTAGAAGAGTTCTTTAGAGATGGCCTTCCTGTGTGCTGTTTGTAAGCTTGTTCCAGTGTGCTGTTTGTAAGCTGGTTCCTGTGTGCTGTTTGTAAGCTTGTTCCTGTGTGCTGTTTGTAAGCTTGTTCCTGTGTGCTGTTTGTAAGCTTGTTACTGTGTGCTGTTTGTAAGCTTGTTACTGTGTGCTGTTTGTAAGCTTGTTCCTGTGTGGCTTCTTTGATTCATCTTATACATTGTCTGCTTGTGACTTTATAACCATTATGTCTATGTAATATGGTCATCTGTGGCATGCTGTCTGTTGGTAGTCTTGAACTTGTGAAAACCACTTGATCTGTTGTCTTTTGATGTAAAACTAATATGGACCCGAGTGTGTAGACCTGACAATTCAACCCCAAAACAGCCGATGTATTGTGAACTCAAGGGACAGCGAATGGTTGGTGGACACAATCAACGTTTCATGGGCTCTCTCAGCGTGCCACTAAAGAGCTTCATTATTGACTAACATCCCAGCAATATGTCGTTCAGAATCGCCCACTTTGGAGCAGCAATACCAGCAAATGTGATGCATTGCTGAAACACGCCAACTCTAGAAAGCACAGTGAAAACGTGCTATTTGATAGGACAGAGTATCAAAACATGCTGGTGTTCCAACACTGACCGCGTGTGCTCCAATGTGCAAGCGGGTTCTATGCCAGAGTTTGGGTTTTCAGTCACCTCCACACACACCTGTGAGATGTACTAATACAAGTCTGAAACTACTGGATGGATGTTTGGGGGGGGGGGGGGGGGGCAGAGAAATGTAGGGAATGCTGAAGCAAAATATAAAACACACTAACGTTATCAACAGTTTCCACTAAAATGTCATCAAAGGGGAAAAACAAACAAGAAATGAATATTACAAGCAGAGAATCATAATGTAACTTGTAAGAGAGAAACAAAGATGAGAGAAAGAAAAAAAGGAAAAAGAAACAAATACGACAAGAACAGTAGGCGAGAGAGAGAGAGAGAGAGAGAGAGAGTAAAAGGAAAAACAACTGAGCAGTATAATTTTTAAAAACGAAATATCTAAGCTAAGTTATATATCAAAGAAAAAAAACGAAATATCTAAGCTAAGTTATTTATCAAAGAAATAAAAATATTTATTTGAAGTCTGGTGTCAGCGAAGGATGAAGTAAATGCTCAAAAGTGATCCTTTTCTTAAACTACCAGAGTTATCCTTTTTCTGAAATTACCAGAGTTATCCTTTTTCTGAAACTACCAGTGGAAATATACTCAGTAAAGTTTACCAGCAAGGCATAAGACCACACCTGGAATATGGTTCAGCAGCATGGTGTCCTGCATCAAACACCACATTACAAGATCTAGATAAAGTGCAAAACCAGGCACTTAGAATAATGTTGGGAGCAATTAAATCAACACCCATAGCAGAGATGCAGAAAATGGGAAGAATGCAAACACTTGTCGAACGCAGAGACACAAAAGTACTAATTCAAGCAGAAAAGTTTCAGTGTATGCCAAGTCATCCAATGAAGGAAAGATTCCAAAATCTAGCAATGGGGTGACTGAAAAGGAGCAGCTTTATCCATCAAGCTAAACGACTCCGTAGACAACTTACAGACCTACCTGAAGTTGACAGCCCCTTAAGGTCTGTACCAGAACAAACCCCGTGGAGTGAAAGACATGGAATGCCAATATACATTCAGACCAATGTGAAAGGAATACTAAGCGAGGACGAACAGAACAGTGTGCAGCGAATGACAGTCACCCTCAGTTTCCTGGATGAGGAATATCCACAAGATATATGGGTCAGAGTGCACACAGATGGGTCAGCACAGAATGCTGTGAGGAATGGAGGTGAAGGTGTATATATAGAATATCCACACAAGCCTAGAGATACAATCAGAACACCGACAGGAAAATTCTGCAATAATTATGATGCTGAAATCCAGGCAATTAGTGTGGCAGCTAAAAAACTGCTGAACTCAAACTCTGGCCTACAGCCTGTGGTATTCCTGACAGATGCAAGGTCAGTGCTTCAAGCTCTCCAGTCTGGAAAACTAACAGACTTGAAAAAACTACTTAGCGAATTGTCTAACCAGTATAGGGTAATCATGCAGTGGATACCCTCTCACTGTGGAATACCAGGAAATGAAAAAGCAGACCAACTGGCTAAGGACGGTGCTGCCGAAGACCAACCAGATATACCAATCACCTACCATCAGAAAAAACAGATGATCAAGTCAATAAGAAAGCCACAAACACCAACATAAGATGACTATCACATTATGAACAGATCAGAACAAGTTATAATTCTACTTCTCAGAACAGGACACAACCGACTCCGCAGTCACATGTATACAAAGTTCAAGATTGGCAACACGGCCATGTGTACATGTGGACAGGCAGCACAGAGTGCCAAACATATACTTCAAGAGTGTTCTGAGCATGAAACGCTGAGGCAGACATATTGGCCAGAGGAAACAACACTGGAATCAAAGCTCTATGGGACACTGTATGAACTAGAAAAGACAGCGAGTTTTATTAAGGAGACAGAATTACAGATATAGACATGTTTCAAGTGAACGAAAGAAGAAGAAAGAAAAAAGATAGAAATGGGTGTCAGGCAAATTTGTGTAATGTCACCGGACATTTTCTCCATATATACATAATACATTATGCGGAATATAGAAGATATGCAAGGAATAAAAGTGCAAGGATGCAATATAAATAACTTAAGATATGCTGATGACACAGTATTGATCGCAGGAAGTGAACAGGAACTACAAGCCCTGTTAGATAAAGTAGTGAAAGAAAGTGAAAACAAAGGCCTCAGTTTAAACAAGAAGAAAACAGAAATAATGGTTGTATCGAAGAGACATACACCACCAAGATGCAACATAATAATTAATGACACAAAATGAACACAACTTGAAAAAGTGAAATATCTTGGCACCCAGTTAAAATCAGAAGGTAGATGCTCAAGTGAGATAAAGAGCCGAACAGCACAAGTCAAATCAGTATTCCAAAAATTAGAACCATTTTGTGCAATGGAAGTCTATCAATGCAGACCCGAATTCGAGTGCTGAGATGTTATATCGAACCAATTCTTTTTTATGGATGTGAAGCATGGACTGTAAATAAAAAAAATTAAAAGTGAATTAGAGGCAACAGAAATCTGGTTTCTGAGAAGAAAGATAAAAATACAATGGACAGCAAAGAAAACTAATGCAGAGGTTTGCATTGATGCTGGCGTAAAACGATCAATCATATCAAACATTAGGGGCAGACAGTCAAGATTTCTAGTGCATGTGATGAGAAGAACACAGCTTGAACATTTAATAACCACTGGAAACATCAAAGGGAGAAAAGATAGGGGACGACAAAGAGAAAAGTTACTAGATGGACTAGTATTGTGACATGGTAGAAGCTCACCAACCGAGTGATGGCACGGCACTTGATTGATATATACCACTTCCAAAGGGAGCCGTCCAGCGCAGTGGTTAGCGCACTGGCTTCGCATATGAGTGGTCCTGGGTTCATTCCCCAGTTGAGGCGAAAATGTGTTTCAGATCGCAACGGCTTCCGGGTCGACCCAGTCTTAAATGGGTACCGGATTAATCGTAATGACTGCGAGGGAGAGGAGATGGCTACCGCTCTCATTTGCAGAGCCTCTGAAATGTGAGATCGCTAACATCTCACACCCCTACGGCATTAATAAATGCTATGGGTTACTTTACTTACCACTTTCAAACAAGAACAATTTGAAACTCTGCACAAAATATATTATTCAAAATAATCATTAAATATATGGAACAATATATGGAACAAAACATAGACAGAAATCAATATAGTTCAAACAGGTTTTAGACAGAACATAAGCATTAGGAATCGCGTCTTAAACATGATATATATAACAGAAGTTCAATGCTGTTCAAGAGTTCAAGACTGCTCAAAGATATTTGATTGTGTTAACACAATAGAAATTATAAAACATAATGGAGAGTAGGGCCTATGGGTTTCCCATGTCTTCTCTTATATCTCTTAAAATGCTTTATCGGAAGAAACACTCTTGTCAGCTTCGAGGGAGAAACATCTGGTTTGAGGTCCAAAAAGGAGCCAGACATGGATGCATCATATCATACCTGTTCAACATATACGCAGAAAATAGCATGTGAAATGTACGAGAGAAGACATACATTATAAAGAGTTTCAACACCTTAATATAGGATGTCACGAATTTGAGAAATTAGGTATGCAGATGATACTGCCCTAATATCATGAAGCCTAACATGTTTAGAACACAGGTTTATGTCAATCAAATATCTTAGCGCGGCACATACTATTTTCTTCAATGCAAAAACGATAAAAATAATGCATATAAACAGAATTGAACTCACACCTGCAATAATCATTTACAAAGAACAACTAGAAAATGTCAACAACTTTGAATATCTCTGGTCATTCATCAACAACACAAGAGATTGTTCAGCGGAGATCAGAAAGAGGTTAAAAATGGTCCTACAAAAAATACCCATATGAAAAATCTATGCCACTGGGCAAACAGACTTACATAGTTGCAACTTTTAAGAAACTATATGTTTCCAGTGGCAACATATGGTTTTAAGACGTGGGCAATGATATCCGCGATGGAAAAGAAATATCAGCGTTCAAAATGAAATGTTATAGAATGGTTCTAAGAATATCATGGACAGAAAGACGAACCAACGCAGACGCCCGCAAAAATCTGAACATAGAAGAAGACTGGCTCTATGAAACTTTCAAAAAAATCAAGCAAACATATTTAAGAAATATACAGAACCACGGTTCACTACGGGAATCAGTGACCATATTTTAACGGAACAAACAACAAGAACACGGAAAGTGAAAAGTTTAAAAAAAAACCCTGAAGAAACAATGGTTTAGAAAGATTAATCACGAATGGACAAATACCAGGAAAAGAACTTGATTTTTTATTAGAAACTGGTCTCACAACACGTGAGGCATTTCCATAGGTGCTCCGCCCTCTGTTCCAGCAGCCATCCGACTCGATGGTGTTTCGAGTCTAATGCCGCCGAAACAGACGTCGGCATCAGAGCACAACTCTGGCCCTTGCGACAATTTTCTTTACTGTTCCGCCCACCCACGCCGTGCCCGGACCTAGTTCAAGCACAAAGTCGGCCTGTCGGAACAACATGGTAACTGTTATCGAAGTTTACGACTACGGGATTGTATAGATGGTGTGCCATGAAGCTTCTATAAGAAGATAACCTCAATATAAAGGCATGTCATCTACTAAGGTTTTTTGTTGCATGGTTTGTCTAGTGAGCCACTGGTGAGACCCACAGACGCAACCGCATGCGCAGGAAAAGAACTAGAAGTAAATAAGACTACGATTGATATATGGTATTGAGGAACTTAAAAAGGCACTGGAAGAGTGGGCAGCTCACATAGAACCGTCACAGAGTGGCAGTGATAGTAATGCTCTGTAAGGGGACGTCACTTTAACAAAAAATGTGTAGCATATCCTATTATGGACATAGCTATCAACCGAGTATTTTTTAGCTGTAATGATTTTCTAGGAAATATAAACACTCTCAGTAGTTTTGCATTGCTTTCAGAACCGTCAGGATGCGAAATTGCCTCTAGCGCGATTCGAACCCGGTACCTGGGCCGTCACATGCGCGCCCTGTGCCACGTCACCACCGAGCTGGTTCACACAGATAGGTGGAAATTTCTGCTATAGCAGGTTTCCCTAGCTTTACGAAACTTCAGAATGATACATCTCAACAAATATATCATGCATAGAATTGATTTCTGATTAAATGTTATAGAACATATGAAGTCAGTTGTTTCATGACAATGCAGTCACTGGTTTCAGTTTGTGTTTATGTGCGGTGCATATCAAATATCTACTTGTCAACACACATCTGAGATAACACTTTTAAAGATATGGTAAAGTTTTTAGGTATGTGGCCTGTTTCATATATGTCATTGCGAAGTCCTGTGATAATATCCACACCAAATTCTATTTAGATTTTTTTAATTATGTCTGCTGTTATGATGTCGGAGCCTGCAGTCTTTCCACATTTTATTGATTTTATTGCATGTTCTACTTCTGCTGTCAGTATTGCTGGTTCGTCGTTGTTGTGTATTGTTGGTTTTTTGTTCCGTTGGTCGTCAAACAGTTCTGTCACATAATCTGCCCATCTTGTGAGTGCTTCTGTTTTATAAAATATAATTTTTCCGTTTTTATCTTTAATGCATCCACCCCCATTTATAGGATTTTTCTTATTTGTGATCAGCCTTATCTCCTTATGCATTAATTTTGTCTTCTGTTGTATGGACATCTCCTCTATTTCACTGCATTTTGTTTCTAGCCATTGTTTTTTCACTGTTCTGCACATGTTACGTATCTTATTGTCTATAATTGAGTATTTTATGGTATTTTTAGCTTTCATTCTTTTTACATTTTCTCTAATATTTCATCTGTCATCCATGTTTGTTTGTTCTTGACTTTTTCGATTGGCAAATTTTCATGTGATGTTTGAATACTTTTCCTTAGGCTGTCCAATTTATTGTCTATTTTCTCTTCTAAGTCCGGCTCTGTGGCGAAGTGGTACAGAGCGCGTCTGTGACGGCAAAGGTACCGAGTTCAATCCTCACCACAGGCAATTGTGCTTCCGGACCGTTCAGAAAGCAATGGCAACCTACTGAACGTATTTATATTGCCTAGAAAATCACCACAGCCAACAAATGCTGGGTTGATAGCTACGTCCTGGATAGGATATGCTACCAATTTTTCTCTTCTAGATTTTACCTTCTGTATAGTTCCATGCATTCTATCATTAGTTGTTCATAGTTATTCCTCACACCTACCTAAATGATATATTTCCTCTATAAATGATACATTTATGAAGGTTTTGTGAAGTTTTGTGAATGTACGTAATGTACCATTTTTTTTACAGTAATAAACCAGAGTCGGTCCCAAGTCCCAAATGATGAAGGGAAATAAACATTTATTTATATTTTTTTTCCTCAAACTATTAATTAGCTGTAACACAGTATAAATATACTGGCCAATTAAAAGCATATAAAATGAGAAGACGTCATTAGTCATTGAAATACTGCTGTGAAATGCGACTGTTTTTGCTTCACATGTACATCAGGTCGAAAAGCTTGATACGAAAATCACGATTTTCATGAATGCGAAATTTGCAGTAGTTTGCCGTTTATTTAGAGATTTCATTGTTATTGAGAGACTTTGCGATGTTATTTGGCATGGATATCTTGGTTATTTTCATTTGTCATTGTGATGTGTTGTCAAAGATTGTCACCAATGAAAAGAACGGAAATAATGAGGTATGCCTATAGACGAAAAATAATCAAGACATTTAATGCCTGTGGTGCTGCATTTGTGTGTGTGTGATAAACGAAGTTGTTTTATCTTAAAATAATAGCTAAACTCCAGTTTACTGACAGGTGGATCCCATATTCGACGTGTTGTACTGACAGGTGGATCCCATATTCGACGTATTGTTGTTGTGGTATCCTGTTCAGTTAGCCAATTTATAAATGTAGCTGAGAGTTGTAATACAATATGAGTTTGAAGTATAAATACACTACCATACAAAATGTTGAGTACACAATTGTGCAGTTACTTTTGCAGAGAAGCTAGAAGCTGTGGTTTATATTACGGCATGAAAAATTCCAACAGGAGAATACAGTATGCTGTCAGATTAATTTAAATGTCATGTAACCATTAATTACATCTGAAAAGAAAAACTAGCGATTTCAGCACATATATTATTGTACGTGGGAGGTTTAAAATGTTGTGAAAAATGATGTGTTAACACTGCGTACGCTGATAGGAAACTTACAACAACAAAGGTAAACGCATTGTAATAGTTCATGCAGGCAGTAAGCAAATGGTTGTGTCAGTGGAGACAGAACTTTTTTTCCAAGCGTTATCTACAGATTGTAGAGACTACCACACCAAAATGAATGCAATTATTTTCAGAAATGTATAAGTGAACTGACTTCTACTATCGCTGGACAGGCCGTCTTGTAATTGTTATAGACAATGTCTCCTATCATAAAGTAGTAGCGCATGAAGACAACATTCTCACTTCATCAAACACAAAACAAGAAATCATGACATGACTTCAAACACAAAACAAGAAATCATGACATGACTTCATCAAACACAAAACAAGAAATCATGACATGACTTCATCAAACACAAAACAAGAAATCATGACATGACTTCATCAAACACAAAACAAGAAATCATGACATGACTTCATCAAACACAAAACAAGAAATCATGACATGACTTCAAACACAAAACAAGAAATCATGACATGACTTCATCAAACACAAAACAAGAAATCATGACATGACTTCATCAAACACAAAACAAGAAATCATGACATGACTTCATCAAACACAAAACAAGAAATCATGACATGACTTCAAACACAAAACAAGAAATCATGACATGACTTCATCAAACACAAAACAAGAAATCATGACATGACTTCATCAAACACAAAACAAGAAATCATGACATGACTTCAAACACAAAACAAGAAATCATGACATGACTTCATCAAACACAAAACAAGAAATCATGACATGACTTCATCAAACACAAAACAAGAAATCATGACATGACTTCATCAAACACAAAACAAGAAATCATGACATGACTTCATCAAACACAAAACAAGAAATCATGACATGACTTCATCAAACACAAAACAAGAAATCATGACATGACTTCAAACACAAAACAAGAAATCATGACATGACTTCATCAAACACAAAACAAGAAATCATGACATGACTTCATCAAACACAAAACAAGAAATCATGACATGACTTCATCAAACACAAAACAAGAAATCATGACATGACTTCATCAAACACAAAACAAGAAATCATGACATGACTTCAAACACAAAACAAGAAATCATGACATGACTTCAAACACAAAACAAGAAATCATGACATGACTTCATCAAACACAAAACAAGAAATCATGACATGACTTCAAACACAAAACAAGAAATCATGACATGACTTCATCAAACACAAAACAAGAAATCATGACATGACTTCAAACACAAAACAAGAAATCATGACATGACTTCATCAAACACAAAACAAGAAATCATGACATGACTTCATCAAACACAAAACAAGAAATCATGACATGACATCAAACACAAAACAAGAAATCATGACATGACTTCAAACACAAAACAAGAAATCATGACATGACTTCATCAAACACAAAACAAGAAATCATGACATGACTTCATCAAACACAAAACAAGAAATCATGACATGACTTCAAACACAAAACAAGAAATCATGACATGACTTCATCAAACACAAAACAAGAAATCATGACATGACTTCATCAAACACAAAACAAGAAATCATGACATGACTTCATCAAACACAAAACAAGAAATCATGACATGACTTCATCAAACACAAAACAAGAAATCATGACATGACATCAAACACAAAACAAGAAATCATGACATGACTTCAAACACAAAACAAGAAATCATGACATGACTTCATCAAACACAAAACAAGAAATCATGACATGACTTCATCAAACACAAAACAAGAAATCATGACATGACTTCATCAAACACAAAACAAGAAATCATGACATGACTTCAAACACAAAACAAGAAATCATGACATGACTTCATCAAACACAAAACAAGAAATCATGACATGACTTCAAACACAAAACAAGAAATCATGACATGACTTCAAACACAAAACAAGAAATCATGACATGACATCAAACACAAAACAAGAAATCATGACATGACTTCATCAAACACAAAACAAGAAATCATGACATGACTTCATCAAACACAAAACAAGAAATCATGACATGACTTCATCAAACACAAAACAAGAAATCATGACATGACTTCATCAAACACAAAACAAGAAATCATGACATGACTTCATCAAACACAAAACAAGAAATCATGACATGACTTCAAACACAAAACAAGAAATCATGACATGACTTCAAACACAAAACAAGAAATCATGACATGACATCAAACACAAAACAAGAAATCATGACATGACTTCATCAAACACAAAACAAGAAATCATGACATGACTTCATCAAACACAAAACAAGAAATCATGACATGACATCAAACACAAAACAAGAAATCATGACATGACTTCAAACACAAAACAAGAAATCATGACATGACTTCATCAAACACAAAACAAGAAATCATGACATGACTTCATCAAACACAAAACAAGAAATCATGACATGACTTCATCAAACACAAAACAAGAAATCATGACATGACTTCATCAAACACAAAACAAGAAATCATGACATGACTTCAAACACAAAACAAGAAATCATGACATGACTTCATCAAACACAAAACAAGAAATCATGACATGACTTCATCAAACACAAAACAAGAAATCATGACATGACTTCATCAAACACAAAACAAGAAATCATGACATGACTTCATCAAACACAAAACAAGAAATCATGACATGACTTCATCAAACACAAAACAAGAAATCATGACATGACTTCATCAAACACAAAACAAGAAATCATGACATGACTTCATCAAACACAAAACAAGAAATCATGACATGACTTCATCAAACACAAAACAAGAAATCATGACATGACTTCATCAAACACAAAACAAGAAATCATGACATGACTTCAAACACAAAACAAGAAATCATGACATGACTTCAAACACAAAACAAGAAATCATGACATGACATCAAACACAAAACAAGAAATCATGACATGACTTCATCAAACACAAAACAAGAAATCATGACATGACTTCATCAAACACAAAACAAGAAATCATGACATGACTTCAAACACAAAACAAGAAATCATGACATGACTTCATCAAACACAAAACAAGAAATCATGACATGACTTCAAACACAAAACAAGAAATCATGACATGACTTCAAACACAAAACAAGAAATCATGACATGACATCAAACACAAAACAAGAAATCATGACATGACTTCATCAAACACAAAACAAGAAATCATGACATGACTTCAAACACAAAACAAGAAATCATGACATGACTTCATCAAACACAAAACAAGAAATCATGACATGACATCAAACACAAAACAAGAAATCATGACATGACTTCAAACACAAAACAAGAAATCATGACATGACTTCATCAAACACAAAACAAGAAATCATGACATGACTTCATCAAACACAAAACAAGAAATCATGACATGACTTCATCAAACACAAAACAAGAAATCATGACATGACTTCATCAAACACAAAACAAGAAATCATGACATGACTTCATCAAACACAAAACAAGAAATCATGACATGACTTCATCAAACACAAAACAAGAAATCATGACATGACTTCATCAAACACAAAACAAGAAATCATGACATGACTTCATCAAACACAAAACAAGAAATCATGACATGACTTCATCAAACACAAAACAAGAAATCATGACATGACTTCAAACACAAAACAAGAAATCATGACATGACTTCAAACACAAAACAAGAAATCATGACATGACATCAAACACAAAACAAGAAATCATGACATGACTTCATCAAACACAAAACAAGAAATCATGACATGACTTCATCAAACACAAAACAAGAAATCATGACATGACTTCAAACACTAAACAAGAAATCATGACATGACTTCATCAAACACAAAACAAGAAATCATGACATGACTTCAAACACAAAACAGGAAATCATGACATGACTTCAAACACAAAACAAGAAATCATGACATGACATCAAACACAAAACAAGAAATCATGACATGACTTCATCAAACACAAAACAAGAAATCATGACATGACTTCAAACACAAAACAAGAAATCATGACATGACTTCAAACACAAAACAAGAAATCATGACATGACTTCAAACACAAAACAAGAAATCATGACATGACATCAAACACAAAACAAGAAATCATGACATGACTTCATCAAACACAAAACAAGAAATCATGACATGACTTCATCAAACACAAAACAAGAAATCATGACATGACTTCAAACACAAAACAAGAAATCATGACATGACTTCAAACACAAAACAAGAAATCATGACATGACATCAAACACAAAACAAGAAATCATGACATGACTTCATCAAACACAAAACAAGAAATCATGACATGACTTCAAACACAAAACAAGAAATCATGACATGGCTTCATCAAACACAAAACAAGAAATCATGACATGACTTCAAACACAAAACAAGAAATCATGACATGACTTCATCAAACACAAAACAAGAAATCATGACATGACATCAAACACAAAACAAGAAATCATGACATGACTTCATCAAACACAAAACAAGAAATCATGACATGACTTCATCAAACACAAAACAAGAAATCATGACATGACTTCATCAAACACAAAACAAGAAATCATGACATGACTTCATCAAACACAAAACAAGAAATCATGACATGACTTCATCAAACACAAAACAAGAAATCATGACATGACTTCAAACACAAAACAAGAAATCATGACATGACTTCATCAAACACAAAACAAGAAATCATGACATGACTTCATCAAACACAAAACAAGAAATCATGACATGACTTCATCAAACACAAAACAAGAAATCATGACATGACTTCAAACACAAAACAAGAAATCATGACATGGCTTCATCAAACACAAAACAAGAAATCATGACATGACTTCAAACACAAAACAAGAAATCATGACATGACTTCATCAAACACAAAACAAGAAATCATGACATGACATCAAACACAAAACAAGAAATCATGACATGACTTCATCAAACACAAAACAAGAAATCATGACATGACTTCATCAAACACAAAACAAGAAATCATGACATGACTTCATCAAACACAAAACAAGAAATCATGACATGACTTCAAACACAAAACAAGAAATCATGACATGACTTCAAACACAAAACAAGAAATCATGACATGACTTCAAACACAAAACAAGAAATCATGACATGACATCAAACACAAAACAAGAAATCATGACATGACTTCATCAAACACAAAACAAGAAATCATGACATGACTTCATCAAACACAAAACAAGAAATCATGACATGACTTCAAACACAAAACAAGAAATCATGACATGACTTCATCAAACACAAAACAAGAAATCATGACATGACTTCATCAAACACAAAACAAGAAATCATGACATGACTTCAAACACAAAACAAGAAATCATGACATGGCTTCATCAAACACAAAACAAGAAATCATGACATGACTTCAAACACAAAACAAGAAATCATGACATGACTTCATCAAACACAAAACAAGAAATCATGACATGACTTCAAACACAAAACAAGAAATCATGACATGACTTCATCAAACACAAAACAAGAAATCATGACATGACTTCATCAAACACAAAACAAGAAATCATGACATGACTTCAAACACAAAACAAGAAATCATGACATGACTTCATCAAACACAAAACAAGAAATCATGACATGACTTCATCAAACACAAAACAAGAAATCATGACATGACTTCAAACACAAAACAAGAAATCATGACATGGCTTCATCAAACACAAAACAAGAAATCATGACATGACTTCAAACACAAAACAAGAAATCATGACATGACTTCAAACACAAAACAAGAAATCATGACATGACTTCATCAAACACAAAACAAGAAATCATGACATGGCTTCATCAAACACAAAACAAGAAATCATGACATGACTTCAAACACAAAACAAGAAATCATGACATGACTTCAAACACAAAACAAGAAATCATGACATGACTTCATCAAACACAAAACAAGAAATCATGACATGACTTCAAACACAAAACAAGAAATCATGACATGACTTCATCAAACACAAAACAAGAAATCATGACATGACTTCAAACACAAAACAAGAAATCATGACATGACTTCATCAAACACAAAACAAGAAATCATGACATGACTTCATCAAACACAAAACAAGAAATCATGACATGACTTCAAACACAAAACAAGAAATCATGACATGACTTCATCAAACACAAAACAAGAAATCATGACATGACTTCATCAAACACAAAACAAGAAATCATGACATGACTTCATCAAACACAAAACAAGAAATCATGACATGACTTCATCAAACACAAAACAAGAAATCATGACATGGCTTCATCAAACACAAAACAAGAAATCATGACATGACTTCAAACACAAAACAAGAAATCATGACATGGCTTCAAACACAAAACAAGAAATCATGACATGACTTCATCAAACACAAAACAAGAAATCATGACATGACTTCAAACACAAAACAAGAAATCATGACATGACTTCATCAAACACAAAACAAGAAATCATGACATGACTTCAAACACAAAACAAGAAATCATGACATGACTTCAAACACAAAACAAGAAATCATGACATGACTTCATCAAACACAAAACAAGAAATCATGACATGACTTCAAACACAAAACAAGAAATCATGACATGACATCAAACACAAAACAAGAAATCATGACATGACTTCAAACACAAAACAAGAAATCATGACATGACTTCATCAAACACAAAACAAGAAATCATGACATGACTTCAAACACAAAACAAGAAATCATGACATGACTTCATCAAACACAAAACAAGAAATCATGACATGACTTCAAACACAAAACAAGAAATCATGACATGACTTCATCAAACACAAAACAAGAAATCATGACATGACTTCATCAAACACAAAACAAGAAATCATGACATGACTTCATCAAACACAAAACAAGAAATCATGACATGGCTTGGCAAAAGAAGATGTATCTTTTTATTGCAATAAATTCAAACCAGAGTTGTTACAACTTGTGAGACGGACAAACCAGAGTTGTTACAACTTGTGAGACGGACAAATCAGAGTTGTTAGAACTTGTGAGACGGACAAACCAGAGTTGTTAGAACTTGTGAGACGGACAAACCAGAGTTGTTAGAACTTGTGAGACGGACAAACCAGAGTTGTTAGAACTTGTGAGACGGACAAACCAGAGTTGTTAGAACTTGTGAGACGGACAAACCAGAGTTGTTACAACTTGTGAGACGGACAAATCAGAGTTGTTAGAACTTGTGAGACGGACAAACCAGAGTTGTTACAACTTGTGAGACGGACAAACCAGAGTTGTTAGAACTTGTGAGACGGACAAACCAGAGTTGTTACAACTTGTGAGACGGACAAACCAGAGTTGTTAGAACTTGTGAGACGGACAAATCAGAGTTGTTACAACTTGTGAGACGGACAAATCAGAGTTGTTAGAACTTGTGAGACGGACAAACCAGAGTTGTTAGAACTTGTGAGACGGACAAACCAGAGTTGTTAGAACTTGTGAGACGGACAAACCAGAGTTGTTAGAACTTGTGAGACGGACAAACCAGAGTTGTTAGAACTTGTGAGACGGACAAACCAGAGTTGTTAGAACTTGTGAGACGGACAAACCAGAGTTGTTAGAACTTGTGAGACGGACAAACCAGAGTTGTTAGAACTTGTGAGACGGACAAACCAGAGTTGTTAGAACTTGTGAGACGGACAAACCAGAGTTGTTACAACTTGTGAGACGGACAAATCAGAGTTGTTAGAACTTGTGAGACGGACAAACCAGAGTTGTTAGAACTTGTGAGACGGACAAACCAGAGTTGTTACAACTTGTGAGACGGACAAATCAGAGTTGTTAGAACTTGTGAGACAGACAAACCAGAGTTGTTAGAACTTGTGAGACGGACAAATCAGAGTTGTTAGAACTTGTGAGACGGACAAACCAGAGTTGTTAGAACTTGTGAGACGGACAAACCAGAGTTGTTAGAACTTGTGAGACGGACAAACCAGAGTTGTTAGAACTTGTGAGACGGACAAACCAGAGTTGTTAGAACTTGTGAGACGGACAAACCAGAGTTGTTAGAACTTGTGAGACGGACAAACCAGAGTTGTTACAACTTGTGAGACGGACAAATCAGAGTTGTTAGAACTTGTGAGACGGACAAACCAGAGTTGTTAGAACTTGTGAGACGGACAAACCAGAGTTGTTACAACTTGTGAGACGGACAAATCAGAGTTGTTAGAACTTGTGAGACAGACAAACCAGAGTTGTTAGAACTTGTGAGACGGACAAACCAGAGTTGTTAGAACTTGTGAGACGGACAAACCAGAGTTGTTACAACTTGTGAGACGGACAAACCAGAGTTGTTAGAACTTGTGAGACGGACAAACCAGAGTTGTTAGAACTTGTGAGACGGACAAACCAGAGTTGTTACAACTTGTGAGACGGACAAACCAGAGTTGTTAGAACTTGTGAGACGGACAAACCAGAGTTGTTAGAACTTGTGAGACGGACAAATCAGAGTTGTTAGAACTTGTGAGACGGACAAACCAGAGTTGTTAGAACTTGTGAGACGGACAAACCAGAGTTGTTACAACTTGTGAGACGGACAAAGAAGACGAAGACTTTTGTAATTGACAAAATCATCGCTGAGCCTGGTCATACTTCTCTTCAGCTACTACCTTACCATTCACATCTCAATCTCATTACTTGTGTGGGCTGCAGTCAAAGGTCAAGTAGCCGCACTAAACAAGACTTTCATACTTTGTGATGTAACAAAACATAACACGGAATGTCCTTGCACAAAGAAATATTGAGTACTGGAGAAAATGTGAAGAGGGTGTGCTTCAAGAGGAAGAGACATATTGGAAAAGAGATGATCTGTATTTTATCCAGCCCATATCAGTTGTCGCTCTTTTTGAGTCTTCAGAATCATAATAAAATAGTTGATGTGACCATCTTTGTTGTTCTCACATCGACCAAATATCTAACAATATCACGGACTTGCCACAAAATCAACTTGTACTTCATTGTTTTGTTTCTTACAAAGATTTACTTTGCAGTCACCTTTACTTATGGAATGATCAAATACACACATTCTTCATCACCACCAATATCACAAGAAAAACATAAGACTGATCAACAAAGATAAAAACTGCCTTACATCCACTCTGGAAGCAATGATAGCTATCTCACATTACCTGTTGTTGGATGTAGTTTGGATACGCCTTTGCATCCATAATTTTTTATTTTTTTATTTTACGATAAAATGTCAATTGTGAGTGCCATTTTTTTGCTGCTTATGCAATATTATATGGCAAAAAACGTTTTCTGTGTTTCCTAATCTACCTATCAATTTGTACAATATGAATACCTCAGGTCGCGCTGAGTATAAGACTAACTGCGAAATATGGTTGCTATGCATCAAGTAATTTACGTAAAAATTAAGCTCAAATGAATAACATGAATTACTGAACGAACCTAAATCTTCTCTGGCTCCTTTGTTTTTTCTAAAACAAAATGTTTTTAAAACCGACTTCATTGTCTAATTTGTTTTTAATTCATCGATGCATTATCTTGAGTAGTATTTTGGTTATGTGGCGTGTGGCTAATCAAACGTATTGTTCTGTATTCTGTACAGTCCATAGCGCTGGGCCTCTTAGATAGCGGTATGAATATTGATGATTTTTGGTCTTCAGGTAGATCTATGTAGCCGTTTCGTATATGCTATTGCAAAGTTCTGTGATAGTTTTCACACCAAGTTTATCTAGAGTTTACATTACGTCTGATACTGTGTTGTCAGCGCCTGCAGCATTACTACATTTCGTTTTTTACCGGACTGTAATTCTGCGTTCTATCTATAACGTAGGCATCGGTCACTAGCAAAAATTCTACTCCGTTTCAAATACCTTCCGTGTGACATAAGCATCTTCGTAATCAATTATGTAACTGTCATCTGATAGTACTCACTCACCTATCGGCCGACCCGCTAGTATGTGCTCGCATGTTTAACATGAATGATAAAAAGTCAACCTAGATTTCACATCTAAATCCTGAAAACGCTGCCAGACAAAATCTGAACCGGCTCGGCTAAATGCTTCTCTCATTGGCTAATAATGATCTCAATGAATGTAATGTCTGTTCTTATTGGTTGAAGAATATTATAGTTATCGCTTCGTGAGATGTGCACGTGGCGTTTGAAGAAAAAAGAAAGAAAGAAATAAACACAGACGCACTACAGGTCTGTCTATATCTCCAGGTTGTGTTATTCTAAACCTGTCTGCCTTACTGCGCAAATTGCCTGGGTTTGAACGTGCTGATAAATAAAAATAGAGAAAAAAGGATTTGTATTTCTTGCTAGCACTTTCTCGTGGAAGTTAGAACTACGTCAGACTCTAACAGGTATGTCTTAATATGACCACTATTATTATACCCGCAGAATTAACATCATCATTTCACAGATTGAGCATTCTGATAATGGCATCATGTCACAGTGAGGCAGGTATGCATAATCATAGTATGCTTTCTTGTAAAATTATAAACAGTATATGAAAACGATGTAAACATGTCATCTCATTCGATGTTTAGACAATACATGATAGTATATGTGTTCATTTATATCAATAATAGCTCTTCATTCGTTGTTGTGTTTCAGTTAAACACCGCAATGAACATCGGACGATACGCTCAAATATCAGCCATTGTTTTCATCTCCGTTACCATGGCGATAGTAGACGCTAGACGATGTCGTAAATCAGACAAAATGGAAGGTCAATGCGTCATAAAGAGAGATCGTCGGGAGAAAAAATCGAAAAAATCTGGTAGGTGTGTAATTTTGCAATAAGAATATCAATCATTTATAGCGGTTAAACAATGTACCATCGACGCAACACATGATGTGTATTCACAAGTCCAGATCTGTGAAAGCATCATCCACATGGCAGAGAATATGATGATAAACAGGGTAAAAGTTCCAGTGTCAGGTAACGATCCTAAAGAAGAAATGCGTGACTGGGGTAACACAGGGTAAATATCGAAATGAACAAAAATAATTATAAATGTTACCAAAATAAGCCAACCTAACAACGAGACAGTGACAGATGACGTTTCACTAAAAAGCCTTTATCAGGATAAATAAAATACAAGAGAAAATGAATCTTACACAGACACACATTGTGGTGATAGGAAGGAAAATACATGGAAGTGGAACCGTTGTGAGGGGACGAAGGAGGAAGCAAAGATAGGTCATCATAACATGGGGAACAGGTGCAGATATCCATAACTGTGTTTCGAACTGACGTTGTGAACTCCATAAGAGATATAGCACGGGAGAGTCAGAGTAGCTTGGATGATTATTGCTTTTTCTATGTTCAGGATTCAAGATCAGGTTTTGACATGCGACGTTGCTAAAAGTGAACATTTTAGAGGGCCCAGAAGAATGATGGTCAACCAGCAGAGGACCAGTACTGTCAGCAGAAGTGTAATGGTGGATAAGAAAAAACATCTCAACCTCACACAGATACCTTCTATTGTTGTCAATTCTGTAAAAGAACATTTTGTGCGCGCATTGGACTTTATTAACTTTTATTAAAGTTAATAAAGTCCATTAACTACATTAACGACTATTAACTTTATTATTTTATTATTTATTGTTATTATTATTATGGTTGAGTTTTTGGTCATCGTCGATCACGACGGACGAACATCATCATCAATGGTGGATATACTCAGGGAGAGATCGGAGCACCTATGGACGTGTCCAGTTTGGGGTAATAGTAATCCGACAACTTACTAAATAAATATTGCTGCACCATTGTGATAAATTTCTGTGGGCAACCATTTTTTGCCATAATCTTCCACAGATCCTCTCCGATGCGATACGATAATTTACACAGGCGGCTCAGTAACACAAGAAACAAACAGGTGTGGTTGGGGTTTCGTGGCCTACCAAAATGGCAAGAAATTAGCTGACAAGTCAATTGAGTACACCACTACAACATCGAGTATGAGAATGGAAATATAAGCGGTGACAGCAACTCTCACTTGACTGGCGACGCAACCACCAACAGACTCAGTGATTCTATCGGACTCTTGAAGTATGCTGCGCAAGATATAAAAGGGTATGATCAGAACTGAATGGGTTACTATTCTCAACAACACGCAGAGCATTATATGGATCTACTGTACAGATCATGCTGGGGTCATGGGGAAACGAAATAGCCGATGTGTTGGCTGGTAAAGCCTTGGTGAACGGCACTGAGATAAGAAGAAACAGGATTGAATTGATTAGACCAGTCATGGATACCCTACGAGAATATGAGGAGAAAGTCGAACAAGACAATGTACATATTCAGAGAATTGTAGAAATGGGAGTGACTAGAGGCGATGGGAGAAAGTGTTCCCTCTCCTAAAAGATCAGAAGAACGTGTAATCAGCAACTGATTGGGACACTGAGCTTATACACTTTTAGATGGTTGACGGAACGAGAAGCAGAGCGTATATGGGAATGCCCCCATTGCTGTGACGCTTGTTACTAATCAAGAATCAAGACTCTCTCCACTTTCTGTGTCAAATGCTTTTGTTAAGTCTATGAATGTTGTGTTCAGGTCACAGTGTTGTTCTTGACATTTTTCTTGAACTTGTCTTTCAGCAAAGACCATATCAGTTGGTCCACGTTATTCTCTGAAACTACATTGGTTTTCGGGTAATAATCCTTCACTAAGATTAGATGTAAAACGGTTCAAAGTTCATAAGGATTCTGATAAATATCTTCCCAGCGATGGACAGTAGCGAAATGTCTCTTATAGTTATTACAGGATCGAAGGTTCCCTTTATGTTTATACACGTTTATAATTGACGTATCCCTGAAACTTTGCGGAAACGTTTTGCTTTGCCATGAGAGTTGGGAAATTATATGTAGTTTCTGTGTTATATTTTTACGACTATACGTTTATATTTGTATTGGTATTGAGTCGGAGACAAGTGCTTTTCCACTAGGAAGCTGATGAATTACTTTACGAGTTTCCTTTAAAGTAGTGATGCCACCTAGCACTTCATTGAGAGAACCTGCGGTAGTCGGTTGATAGCCTCTTCAGTTATTGACGATGAGTTATTCAAAATGTGCTCGAAGTGTTGCAGAATTGTATCTTTCTCTGCGATTAGTTTCCTCGTCATTAAGGAGAAAAAATCCTGAGTAAGGTCATATACTTTCCCTCTTCCTTCCTATCACCACCATATGTGTCTCTATTAAAATGTGTTTACTGTTGTCCTTTGCTTGTCCCGATAAAGGCATTTTAGTCAAAACGACGTATGGCACTGTGTCTCGCTGTTCGGTTGTTTTGTGACATTTTGATAGCACTTATAATTATTTTTGTTGATTTTGATGTTCAAGTAACTTTTTAAGTGCATCATAGTAGTTTCTCAGATCGTTGGTGTCTGCAAATCTGTGCATCGCGGTGTCTATCTTACTCAGCCATGAACCCATCATCTGACATAGTTGATTTTGTATTATTTTCCGTTTGCAATTGAGTGCACATTTTTTTCTATCTATCTATTCGCTAAACCCTTTATTGGAATTCGTAGCACAGGTTTGTATAATAATCGTTTTGAATAGTGTTATTTTGATGTTTAAATCTACATTTTTGTTTCTGAAGATTGGTGGCATTTGCCCTAGGTCTTGGTATGCTTTACTATATCTATTGTGTATTTCTTTACTGCTCTTGTCCTCTGTTGTTATATTGCTTCCTAGATATGTTAATTATGTTACTTGTTTAAGTCTGTTGTTTCCAATATGTATATAGTGGTGTTGTTTCCAATATGTATATAGTGGTGTTTCTTTTTGTTCTTCCTATCCCTTATTCCACAGATGTTGATTGTGCAGAATTTGATGATTTGTTTACGTTTGATATTTACAGACGTATCCTGAGAAGTCTTCATTGTTTCCTAGGAGCGATATTACTTAATACTATTTCTACACTGTCGGGTCGCTACTCTAGTCACAGTGTCGTTTCAGTGACTCTAAATGGTTAAGCAGTGTCCTACTCTATCCCATTCAGGAAATAAATCAAATAGTCCATCTAGAAAAACACTGAAACACAAAAACTTTGCTTCCTTTTTGGCAAACAGAAGCCGCCACCATTGACCAGAAGTCCCCTATTTTACACGTTGATTTTGGATAATTTAAGCATGATTTATGAAAGTTCTGTTTGTCGGCTAATATTTCTTTAATTGTATTAGCATTCTTACTCTCGTATAACAGACATTCTTACTTTCTGACTATCTTATCACAGACATTCTTACTTTCTGACTATCTTATCACAGACATTCTTACTTTCTGACTATCTTATCACAGACATTCTTACTTTCTTATCATAGACATTCTTACATCCTTATCACAGACATTCTTAGTCTCGTATCACAGACATTCTTACTCTCGTATCACAGACATTCTTATTTTTAAACAAACACTTTTACTAACACTAATTAAGACTTCCACCACAAAACACAATATCTGAATATCTTCCATTTCTGTTTCTCGGACGGTGTATCCCCCAGCGGCTCCCCACTGGAAAGTTGGACCACCTAAAGACAACCAGATCATTGTCAGGGAGGGAACAGATGAAACCTTAAATTGTGCAATGAAAGGATCCCCAAAACCAGAGTTTACATGGATAGTCAATGGCAAACTGTTCAGTAACACAAAGTCAAACAAGGTAACACACAACATACTAACATGGCAGATAGTCAATGGCAAACTCTTCAGTAACACAAAGTCAAACAATGTATTCAGATACACATACATACTAACAAGATAGACAACACGCATACAAATATTATAACACACATACAAATATGATAACACACTTGCTTAAAAAGGTTAACTAAGGTAACACACATAACAAGGTACACTCTTAACACATACCAACAAGGTACTTGTTTAACACGCATACTAACACGATAATTCGTTATCACACATATTAAAGTAATTCACATACATACTAACACGATAATTCGTTATCACACATATTAAAGTAATTCACATACATACTAACAAAATACTCAGCAAACACAAATACTAACGAGGTTTGTATATGTTAGAAAGCTGTTAGATAATATAAAAACGATATATCAAAAACGTCAAAGCTCAGTAAGAACAACAGATGAATGATGAAATAAGATCGAAATAAGATCTGGAGTAAGACAAGGATGCATGCTTTCACCTCTATTTTTCAACACATACATGGACTGAATAATAAAAGAAGCTCACATCAACAAAGAGATAAACACTGTGTAAATAAACCTGATGATGAACTTAATAATGAAATCAACGAACTACTACTATTTGCCGATACTATACAGTCTATAAAGTCTAATATACAAAGATGTAAAACCACATCAATGCATTGTTATTAGCATGTCAGAAGTACAGCATAAAAATTAACGTACAAAAAAAACAGAGGTTATGAAAATTAACAAGTCTACACCATGGGTATAATAATAGATAACACCAAAGTGGAACAAGCCACAGCCTTTAAATATCTAAGCAGCATTTTTTTCATAAAATGGAAGACTAGACAGAGAAATAGAAACAAGGTGCCAGAAAACACAGTGACCTACCGACTTTCACAATTACTTCTTCACCCAATGATCAAGATGGAAATCATAAGATAATATCTACAATTTTTATACCAACACTCTGCTACCAATGTCAAACGTTGTCTTTATCAGCCTCGCAGCAGAGGAAAATCGTTACATGTGAAATGATGTGTCTGAGAAAATATGCAATGGTTACTAAACTAGATAAAATAAGAAACGATGAAATTAGGAAAAGAGTTGATATAACAGCATTCATTGAACATATTGAAAGACAGCAAGTAAAGTGGTTCAGTTACCCTTATGAGAATGAAACCAAACCAAATACCAATAAGAGCATATACCAAAAGAATGTCTGGGCGTAAAGCCAAAGGTAGACCACGAAAACGGTGGATAGAAAACATCGAGATAGCCTTGAACAAACATGGACTAAATGCAACCACGACGACGCATCTGGCCTTGGAACGACAACTTAAGCTCCCACCCCTACACTTAACGGCAAGTGTGAATACGATCAACCATCATTCACCCGGGGACAGATAATAGACTAATTAGGTACTCAGTTAAGGCACATACTAACTAGATATTCCAATTAACACATTAACAATGAACTCAGCTGACACAAGTACATCCATGCTGAACTCCTGTATGGTAGTAGGGGTACTACATTGTCGTTTATATATTTCGCTATAATTTTTCGTTTTACTCCAGCATCTCTGAGAACGTGTACATTAGTTTTCTTGGCTGTCCATGACATTTTCACCATTCTTTTTAGAAACCACATCTCAGCTGCCTCAGCTTATCTTTGGCGCTTTTGTTTTCTATCCATGCTTTGCTTCCATAAAGAAGGATTGGCTCAATATAACATCCTAGCACTCGAGCTCCTGTATGTATTGATATTAAACCATTGTATAGAATGTTTCTCATGTTTTTAAATAGTGATGTGGTCCGTGCTATACTGTACTTAATCCCAGTGGAGTACCTGCCATCTGATGTTAAAATGGTGCTAAGATACTTGACTGTGTCCGCTTGATTTAATTTTTGCATCATCATCATCAGGTGCCATGCCGGCTGGCGTAGGCGGTCATGGCTCTCCACAGCTCTGTCCACAGTATTATGTATCAAGGTCGTTGTTGTTTCCTTGCCGTGACATGTTGTCAAACTTGCTAATATTTTCTCACGTTGTCGCCCTCTGTCTCTGCTGCTTTCAATTTTGCCTGTTGTGACTATGTTCTCTAAACCTGCCTGTCTCATGAAATGGCCAAAAAAAGAAGATTGTCTTTTTCTTATATACTTTTGCATCATTAATGATAATGGTACATTTTGGCGGTATATATTTCAACCAATACTTCGGTTTTCTTCTTGTTTAGACTGAGGCTTTTTTTCACTTTCTTGTACCACCGTCTCAAACAGGGTCTAACTCTGACTATAGGTGTCCTAAATGGGTAGTCGTTCTATTCCAGAATGTAATATTTTCTCATTATGGAATACACCAATCAGATGCAAGAATGCAAGTCTAAGACTGCTATAATGGCGCATGTAATGTGCGAATAGCATTATAGGTGATCAATTCATTCCATGTAAATGATAAATACATACGTGTTGCCAATTATTTTTGGCGTGGATGTTAGTAGCCAAGTCAATGTCGAACCAGACAGCGACAATAGGTGACTATTAACGTTGACTTGCTAACGTTCAGATTGCTGAAATGGGTACGTGTGCAGTACGAGTAATGATGTAAACATGTTGAGACACACAATCGATATGTCTATAGAGGACAGCCGTTTAATTGAATTGATAAACCAACTTACGTATGCTGCTGCCGAAGTCATATGTGTCAGACCAGTAGCGCAAGTAAAGAGAAGTTGCACGTCTCCGTTCTTTGTTGGAAATTCAGTTGGGTGATTGTCCTGATGCACGTGATAGCCAGCGGGAGTTTGAGAAAGAAACTTTAACGATTTAACATTTTATGTATACTTTATAATGTAGAGTGAAAATACTTTCCAGTATCGTCAGAAGAAGAACAGGCTGACAATAGATTCTGTTCAACTCGAGGACACAGCAGACTACACGTGCGTTGCTAGAAACAAGCATGGAAGCCTCAACTATACGTACTTTCTCAAAGTGCTAGGTGAGTATTATACCAGTGCTATGTGAGTATACCAGTGCTATGTGAGTATACCAGTGCTACGTGATTGTACCAGTGCTAGGTGATTGTACCAGTGCTATGTGAGTATACCCGTGCTAGGTGAGTATACCAGTGCTAGGTGAGTATACCAGTGCTAGGTGACTATACCAGTGCTAGGTGAGTATACCTGTGCTATGTGAGTATACCAGTGCTGGGTGAGTATACCAGTGCTAGGTGAGTATACGAGTGCTAGTAAAATATACTATTGACTCGTGATAGTTCTAGTGCTAGGTTAGTATACTGGTGCTAAATGAGTGAACTAATGCTAGTATGGCATACTAGTTCTAGGTTGGTATACTAGTTCTAGGTTGGTATACTAGTTCTTTGTTGGTATACTAGTGTTAGATAGGTATAACAGTATTGGATGTATTTGTATACCAGGTGCTAGGTGAGCATACCCTGGTGCTAGCTGAATATATCTTAGTGATATATGAGTGGGTATACTAGTGATATATGAGTGGGTATACTAGTGATAGGTGAGTATTCTCTGGTGCTAGACAAATATGTTTCTTGATATGCGATTATAATAGTGTCAGTCTTGGTATTAGGTTGAATATACTAGTGTTAGCTGAGTGAGCCTTCGATTGCCGGGTACACATATTAGTGCTAGATTGCCTGGTACATATACTGGTGCTAGATTGCCTGGTACATATACTGGTGCTAGATTGCCTGGTAAATATACTGGTGCTAGATTGCCTGGTACATATCCTAATGCTAGATTAGTAAAAAGTGAAAGTAGTCACCCACGGTTTGCCTATGTTCTCAGATACCCAGTCAGTGTTGCCAGAAACCGTCTACCTAGCGTTATCTACTGCTCCTGCTCAGTTGGGATTTCGTTAATCCTGGACTTTCCAACGGCATGAGCTTTAATCGCTGATTAAACTTTCGGGAGTTATTTTTATTTCAAATCACGAACGACAAGTGAACTCGAAGTGTCAGCTGGTTGTCAGGCGAATTCACTTAACAGTACACCACAACGGCTCCAAAACTGATGCTTATACTATTGCTAGATTTAATGATCGTCATATTGCTAGGTGTTTTATACTCAGTGATATGTAGTGATATGTGTGTACACCACGCATAGAGAGACAGTAATTGACAATTTCGAATTAGAGGGCGTAATAATGTTTGAGTTTTTGGGCACAAAAACTAAATAGCTCATGAGAGTGCGCTGTCGAAATCAAGAGAACAATTGCAATGGCGACATTAAAACTTTCCCAAATGAAAAAATCGTTGGCAATGTACCAGCCGCATAGCGAAAGTATGTATACAGGTTGATATATCATCAATCATTAAAAACGCACTACTTTGTTTTAAGCGTAGCAATTTTTGTGCAGAATTTAAAATACAAAAAACAAGAACATTTACAAATATGATCCATTTGACGACCCATA
This sequence comes from Meghimatium bilineatum, assembly GCA_034231615.1. Lineage (NCBI taxonomy): Eukaryota > Metazoa > Mollusca > Gastropoda > Stylommatophora > Philomycidae > Meghimatium > Meghimatium bilineatum. The sequence continues at coordinate 64,547,904 of CM067300.1, forward strand.
TGTGTATTTTTCTAAAAATTGAACACATTCAGGACCGTCACCTAAGCAGGTGTTTTACACTAAGGTTAAAAACAAAAACACACTCACTGTCAGTAAGTCAGGGACATCGTTAATACGGTGTATGGTACACTGTATCATCCATACAAGTGTGACATCGGCATGTCATGCCATTAAGCGGGGTCTGAAAAATGTTTGGGATATGAGATACCATTCGTGAATGATTGATCAATTGAATTAGGCTACCGTTCTTGCACGAGGTTGGCCAGGCCTTGGACGGTCATTGGTTGCAACTGTAGCCAGACATCTCTCATTTAGTCTAATTATAGTGGTATGGTCACAAAATGTCTAGCAACTTCTCTGGTCAGCATACCAACTGTCTGCCATCGCTCTTGTGACGAAAGTCGAGGCATCGCAAACACAAAAACACACTTCATTTCGATGACAACAAAAGATGGCGTTTTACTCCCTGAAATTTTGTTAACATGTATGCCAAATTTCAACTTGATTCGACTTGTAATATGTCCAAAATTCAGCAATTTGATGTTTTTCACGTGAAGCACACAAAATTGGAATAAAACTTAACAGGAAATTAAAACGTGAAAACATGAAAGTTACCCGATACACATTCACATGGTTTGAAAATCTCTCAATGAAATCAATAATTCAAGGGTGAAAATATATCTCATGCATTCGGTGCTTTTTTAATGAATGTTAGTGCATAGTCAGAACATGCGTATTTCGAATGGCAATATGCGGCTGAGAGGCATGGACATTAAATAAAACAGTAGCAAAGAGAATCGCTGCTTTCGAAATGCGATGCGACAGAAGAATTTACGTATACCATGGACAGGGTTCTCTTATCCAAGGACTTGTACGTGTTTATTGGGATCTCGGTGGCGTAGTTGTCCAGCTATTTGATGTGTGCCCAAGAGGTGACAGGTACGAATCCCGCTTGTTTATAAAGTTGATTTTGTTCGGAAAATACCTTTGGATTATCTCTTGAAACTACGAATTTAGTATAAGCTTAGAACATGTGGTTTCGTTAGGGGCGACAGAGAAATATGGAATAACACTAGTACAATAAATTTTCTATGTCTTTTGAGTCCCCTCACTCCCCCTACCACGCTCCTAAAAACAGTTTACTGTGACGTTTTACACAAAAATTGGTTAATATGACGTTTTACACAAAAATTGATTAATATGTTTTACACAAAAATTGATTAATGTGACATTTTACACAAAAATTGGCTAATATGACGTCTTACACAAAAATAAATATTCTTGTTTTTCCAAAGTGAGTACTTATTTTTCCACAAGTGTTTAACAATAAACAATGGTAACATGATACATAGTTGTTCTCTGTGTCGCCAGAAAACATGCCTTTGAATGATATCGACGTGGAAGACAGACCAGAAAATCAGACATCACATATTGGGGATACGGTTGTCTTCATGTGTAGGTCACATGACTGGCCCAAGCCTCGCGTGCACTGGACTAGACAAACTAACAGCAGAAACTTGGTGGAAGCTATTGAAGTAAGTTAATATGTTCAACCCGTAGCCCCGGGGGTTGGTTATATTGTTCAAATCTCTCCCTCTTATGAAAGTAGATCATGATATTTGGTGCTATACATGAGTAAACAAGAGAGTAAATAAATACACCCACCCATTTTAGGTGTGAGGTGGGTTACCTGATCCTGTGATCTCAGCTGTGATAAAGCCGGCTGAAACCATGGCTTGATTGTCGGAAACGAAACAACCTTTTGCTTTTACATTTGAGGTTATGCTCTCACCGGAGTATTCTTGTAGCAGGACAATGATCCTACAAGATCTCCAAAAGGATGTAGTCCAGAGAACGGAAATGCGCTGTGTCGCCCTTTTAACTGTGGCAATAACCCGACATATCCGATTTCAGAGGTAGTAACTAATACGTTAAGTGTTTTAATAAATCTACTAAACTGTGTTAAATAAGGGAGTAAAGCCGCCTCTATTTGCCGAGGCACGACACTGTCAACCTCAGACCGGAGTTTATGTTGTTATATCAGACAGCGATGGCTTTTATCTTTGTATGATCGTATGGTCTGGGACAAACTTAGATTACAGCGCGTGCAATTATCACAAAAGAAAAACCATTGACGTTTTTGGTCATCATACTTCCATATTGAACGGTGTATGTCTGTAAAGATATCGCTAGTATGCCTGCCGAACGAGAGAGCTAATACATGTACTAAGCGTTGGTCACCAACATTAAATCTAACCACATTCCACTTACTTAATCTCTTGTGCTGCTGTCTGCGACGTCATAGACACATCCACATGCACCCAATCAACCATTTCTTCCACAGCATGTTTCGAGATTGCAAAAAATAGCCACAACAAAGTCCGCCTGTGGCAGAAGACTGCCTAGTTGGTGACATTGAGTAGAACAATCATCTAGGGCTTGTAAAAGTTCTGGAAAAACCTACAATAAACAAGAACAATACAAGACGACTAAGTAAAACTGTCATCACAAGGCACATGATGATTATGAAATATTGCCTTTAGTTGTGAGCTGGCTGCTCTTAACAGCGCATAGCCTTTCTGATTAAAGTATAGATCTAATACAATATTATATAGTAAAAAAAAACATTTTGTGAATTTTCCAATCTAGCTATCAATTTGTCAAATATGAATTCCAAAGGTCGTGCAGTCTATAAGACTAACTGCGAAATATGGTTGCTATGCATCAGGTAGTTTTCTTGAAAATTTAGTTCACATGACTTATGCAACGAACTATAGCATGTTATTCCTTCAATGTATGGTAGGGAGAACTGAGAAACTTATGAGTTGACATCTATCTCTGTCACGCATGTCAATAAACCAGAAATCATGTGATCAAATTGTTCATTATTGTTAACAATCACTCGTGAATACATAAACTAGAATGTCTTGGTAATGTTGTATGTTTCCTCAGGGTTCCGCTTCAGAGCCCGGGGTACTTGTATTACACAATGTCACCAAAAGTGACTCGGGAAAGTACATCTGCATAATTAGCAATGACCTTGTACAAAAGGAGTTCTCAGCCACACTTGTAGTCATTGAAGAAGGTATGTAGTACATTTAAAAGTGTAGGTAGTAGCTACTGAAGGTATGTAGTACATTTAAAAGTGTAGGTAGTAGCTACTGAAGGTATGTAGTACATTTAAAAGTGTAGGTAGTAGCTACTGAAGGTATGTAGTACATTTAAAAGTGTAGGTAGTAGCTACTGAAGGTATGTAGTACATTTAAAAGTGTAGGTAGTAGCTACTGAAGGTATGTAGTACATTTAAAAGTGTAGGTAGTAGCTACTGAAGGTATGTAGTACATTTAAAAGTGTAGGTAGTAGCTACTGAAGGTATGTAGTACATTTAAAAGTGTAGGTAGTAGCTACTGAAGGTATGTAGTACATTTAAAAGTGTAGGTAGTAGCTACTGAAGGTATGTAGTACATTTAAAAGTGTAGGTAGTAGCTGATGAAGTTGTTATTGACGACATGTGGTCATTGAAAAAGGTATGTTATTATATGAGGTATGTTGTTATATGAGGTATGTTGTTGTTGTTGAGGAAGACATACTATGCAACATCGTATGCAGTCAATAAAAAAAGGTAGTCAGTCTGCCTACCTACGTACCTATCTGTCTATCTATTCGCTAAACCATATTGCCTTTCAGCGTCAGGGGTAGAAAAGCTCTGGAGACGGCCATCTTGTGTACTGAGTACATTGTGGAGTTTGTCACCTCTTTTATTTCGGTGGTCCATCGTTTTCGATGTCGGCCTCTAGGTCTGCCTTCACTATATCTGTGTAGCATAGCTTGCTGTGGTATGTTGTCTAATGGTAGTCGGCAGATGTGCACAAATCATTTGATCTGTTGTCTCTTAATATATTCCAAGATTGGGGTGGTACCTGTTTTTTGTCGAATGTCCTTTGTTACTTTGTTTCTTAACGATAGGGTCTATTCCTAGGATTCTGCGTAAGCATGCCATTTCAGTTGTCACAAGTTTGCGTTTCTTGTCCTGTCGTTGTCCATGTTTGGTTTTGGTAGCACAGCGTTGGCATAATAATCGTTTTGAATAGTGTTATTTTTGTGTATAATATACATTTTTGTTTCTGAAGATTGGTGTCATTTGCCCAAGGGCTTGGGTATGCTTTTACTACATCTGTTGTGTATTTTTTTTACTGTTTTTACCGTCTGTTGTTATATTACTTCCTAGATATCTGAATTCTGTTAATTACTTCCTAGATATCTGAATTCTGTTAGTTTCTTTCTGTTCTTATCTTCATTACTTCTGTCTTCTCTATATTTATCTTCATATTAAAATATTAAAGATGGCATGTTTGATGTAATCTATCTAAATAACAAAAAAGTAATAGGCCTAATTACTGTATTGAGTTATAATGTTACGGTAGGCCTATTATAACTATCAAATGGAACAATGAATAACAACAACATAATACGAACATTTTCCCGACGTTACCGTCTCTACACTTTGTCGAACATCCTGACATTTTGGTTATTTTAATAAAAAGTAAAGTCTATAAAAATTCTATAAAAATTCTCAGTATATGTTCAGAGAATGCGAGAATATTGTGTGTATCAATCCGATTAAAGGAGGACTGTATAGTTTACCATTTATAAAGTATATTTCTAATGATAAAGTTTATGTCCGGTACACACATAAACACACTTTTGCTGTTGAAACGGAATTCATACAAGGATTGTCAACGTGTTGCTATGTATATTGAGGAGTTGTGTTCAGATATTAAAACGACATTTGATTTGAAAGCTACTCATTGTTTGTGGACATATATAATAGCAAAAATGTAACACCAATATAAAATTTCATCACATTGGCAACATAATGTGTGTACCGATGCATAAGTAATCTTACCTTCATTATTTCCGTGGTTCTGCTCCTGAGTCACACCATTGAAGAACTGGTTGTTACAATCTTGATACTATTGCCATTATAATTTAGTAGTTATTAATTCAAGTACTGTACAACTGCCTCCTATAGGCGCAGAGTTGTAACACACATTTCCCTCATACCCGTACGGTTAATACGTCACGGATTAATAAACATCTTGCTAAAACAGTAGAAATGAATTGGGTCGCGCAGGTTTCCTCATGCAAAACGTGATTTCTGACTTCATTAAGTGTGTTTACGCCTGTGCGTCGACTGACCTGTCCATATTTGTGGTAACATAAGAACGTATGTGATGGAATGTGCCACTACCACATGATGTACCACTACACGTTGGAAAACTTCACTAAAAGCACATTTTTAAGGATGAGAATTGATAAATTCGGAAATCTTGTTGACACAAGTTGTGTGGCAAATCTGTGTCGTTTGAACGGAACCGGTTCAAATTCAATCTGTTGTCTCTTAATGTTTTTCAAAACCTGCTCAATGTTTCATATTTATTTTATTTGTGTCACATCCATGAACACAATTCGTCCCATCTTTATATTTCTTCAGCCTGCATGGACAGGGCCGTAGATACTTTGTCAGTAAGAAAAGGGGGGGGGGGGAGTTACCTACAAAATAAATGTCATTCGCCCGTTTATGCAGTTCCCTCTTTCTGATAATCATTTTTCGGAAAAAGCATGAATTTTTTCAGGACGCAATTATTCCGAGATTTGAACGTAATTAATTATATATATAATGATTAATACATATATAGGACGCAATGTTTTATCAGAGTTATAACGCAGTGGTTGTACCCAAGTGTTGGCTAAATTTATAACGCAGTGGTTGTACCCAAGTGTTGGCTAAATTTATAACGCAGTGGTTGTACCCAAGTGTTGGCTAAATTTATAACGCAGTGGTTGTACCCAGGTGTTGGCTAAATTTATAACGCAGTGGTTGTACCCAAGTGTTGGCTAAATTTATAACGCAGTGGTTGTACCCAAGTGTTGGCTAAATTTCTAGTTCTGAATGTCATGTTCTGATATGATAGTTGGTTTAATACCCCCCCTCCCTCCTCCCCTATCTACAGCTTGTGCATGGACAACTATCGGTTCATGACAGCTGTCCAACTTGAAATCAAAACGTTTTGTGGTTGAATTCTTATGTACACTTCGTTTACTTCCATTATATGTACACTATGTTTACTTCCATTATATGTACACTTTGTTTACTTCCATTATATGTACACTTTGTTTACTTCCATTATATGTACACTTTGTTTACTTCCATTATATGTACACTATGTTTACTTCCATTATATGTACACTTTGTTTACTTCCATTATATGTACACTATGTTTACTTCCATTATATGTACACTTTGTTTACTTCCATTATATGTACACTTTGTTTACTTCCATTATATGTACACTTTGTTTACTTCCACCGTATGTATTTTTTGCTTATTCCCATCTGAAATACTGCTTCTTAGTTCTAGTTAGTCATATTGACGAGTTATTATATATTTTATACGTTCTTCCGTTTTAACTGTCAGTTGTGTTCTTGTTCTTCTCATGACATGTGTTCTTGTTCTTCTCATGTCATGTGTTCTTGTTCTGCCCTTGTCGTCTGTCCTCTTGTTCTTCCAATGCCATTCATGTTTTTGTTCTTCCCATATCATCTGTGTTCTTGTTCTTAAAATGCCATTTGTGTTCTTGTTCTTCCTGTGATGGACTGTGCATCCCAGCGATCCTCTCATACCCTCATTTTGATGTCTACTCAATGTTTCCACTTGTGTCTGTGACCGAGTTTCTCGTTCCATAGGAAATTATCACTTTTATTTGAATCCCGATAGTTTCATTCGGTATCGACACAATGTATACACAGAGTGACCAATGGAAACCAAGAAAAAGTCACATAGCTTCACCTCAGAATGATAATACCAATGAGTACACATGGCTGTAATATGAGAGTATCGTAACGGCAGCATGAAGGAACTGAATTCATAATCAATCAATCAAGTGCCGTGCCGACTGGCGTAGACGACTATATTTCTCTACAACTCTCTGTCTCTTGTGTTGTCAATAAGCTCGGTTGGTGAGCTTCTACCGTGCCACGATACTAGTCCATCTAGTAACTTTTCTCTTTGTCATTCCCTATCTCTTCTCCCTTTGATCTTTCCAGTAGTTATTAAATGTTCAAGCTGTGTTCTTCTCAGCACATGCCCTAGAAACCTTGACTGTCTGCCCCTAATGTTTGATATGATTGATCTTTTTACGCCAGCATCAATGAGAACATCTGCATTAGTTTTCTTAGCTGTCCATGGTATTTTCCTCATAATCATTCACCGCATCTTTGTAGCGTCTAATTCGCTTTGAATATGTTTTTGTTTATAAGTCATAATGAATAACATGTAATACTCATTTTGGCGGCAGGAGAAAACGTCTATAGTTACCGGGTATGTGATACCCTTTTTGTCTTCTGAAGCACGTTGTCAACGACTTTACTGAATCGGAGACTTCTGTCAAAAGTGATCTTTAGATACTTGTGGTCGTTTTCCTCATATAATACTGGAGAGTTGATGCTACATCTGCTGGTGTGTGGTACAAAGAACTAGATGTAAAAAGACCTCACTTCACAAATTCGTAGCGGTGTTGGACAGTACTGTCCATACAGATCAGTCTGGCCATGGAGTAAAAAATATGTACACAAAAAAATATGTAAAGTAGGCTCATGTAACGTATCGATAGTCACATATATTGCACCTAAACTGTAAACTACAACATAATGCATTCCGTACTCCGCGCGGTTTGATGATTGCCCATTACAAGTGAGGATGACCATATGCTACATCAATATTAGGACATTGAGTTATTTCCTTGTCTATGTTCATACATGTGGTCGTGTATGTGGTCGTGTATGTGGTCGTGGACTTCTAACAACAGCCCTAAACTGTCCGCAAAGACATTGAGCATGCTGAAACTTTTGACCACTTTGGATGGTCTATGATTTGTCCATTTCTGTCGAGCTAATACTAAATAGTGCTATGTAGCTGGGAGTTTGTGAATTAATGCAACGACGATGCGAGTAGGCTGATTAGTAGGGATGTTTGATGATTTATTCATGTCTGTAGGGAAGAGAGTTTGCCATTTGAACCATTATGTTCACTCCATATCAGACGTGAGATTTTAATTGATTATTTATTCATGTCTGTAGGGAAGAGAGTTTGCCATTTGAACCATCATGTTCCTCCATATCAGACGTGAGATTTTAATTGATTATTTATTGATGTCTGTAGGAGAGAGTTTGCCATTTGAACCATTATGTTCACTCCATATCAGACGCGAGATTTTAATTGATCAAGCCCAAGGATGTAGGTCTGCCGTTCCAGTTGATATGCATTATTGTATGGGTAAGCAAAATTATTGCTGCATCGATATGTGCGTATGTACGTGTATGTGTCTTATTTCTAGTTTCTGCTGATATTGTTTGATTGAATGTCTTATTTCTAGTGTCTACTTCTGTGATTCAATGTCTTATTTCTAGTTTATACTTCTTTGATTGAATGTCGTATTTCTAGTTTCTGCTAATATTGTTTAAAATTTGTTTCTAGGTTCCTGTGGGAGAAGTTACTACGTTCCACAACTTATGACGTCAAGCTTGCTTAAGAAAAACGGATCATCAGGTTCTTCTGTTAATCAAACATGCAAGTAAGTACACAAACATGTGGTATCTAACATGCAAGTAAGGGTGTACACAAGCATGTGGTATCTAACATGCAAGTAAGGGTGTACACAAGCATGTGGTATCTAACATGCAAGTAAGGGTGTACACAACATGTGGTATCTAACATGCAAGTAAGGGTTTACATGTGTTATCTAACAGACAAGTTAGAATGTACATGTGTTATCTAACAGACAAGTTAGAATGTACTTATATCATCTAACAGACAAGCGGAGATGTGTATATATCATCTAACAGACAAGCGGAGATGTGTATATATCATCTAACAGACAAGCGGAGATGTGTATATATCATCTAACAGACAAGCGGAGATGTGTATATATCATATAATAGACAAGGATGAATGTGCCAGAATCATTTGCACACAGTATGCCATCTGCTGAACGAGATGGAACTTCATTTGAAATGCCTGCAGTGTTGAGATATGACTGCAGTGTTGAGATGACTTCAGTGTTGAGATGACTTCAGTGTTGAGATATGACTGCAGTGTTGAGATATGACTGCAGTGTTGAGATGACTGCAATGTTCAGATGACTGCAGTGTTGAGATATGACTGCAGTGTTGAGATATGACTGCAGTGTTGAGATGACTGCAGTGTTGTGCTAACTGTAGTGTTGAGATGACTGCAATGTTGAGATATGACTGCAGTGTTGAGATATGACTGCAGTGTTGAGATATGACTGCAGTGTTGAGATGACTGCAGTGTTGTGATGACTGCAGTGTTGAGATATGACTGCAGTGTTGAGATATGACTGCAGTGTTGAGATGACTGCAGTGTTGTGATGACTTCAGTGTTGAGATGACTTCAGTGTTGAGATGACTTCAGTGTTGAGATATGACTGCAGTGTTGAGATATGACTGCAGTGTTGAGATATGACTGCAGTGTTGAGATATGACTGCAGTGTTGAGATGACTTCAGTGTTGAGATATGACTGCAGTGTTGAGATATGACTGCAGTGTTGAGATATGACTTCAGTGTTGAGATATGACTGCAGTGTTGAGATGACTGCAGTGTTGTGATGACTTCAGTGTTGAGATGACTTCAGTGTTAAGATGACTTCAGTGTTGCGATATGACTCAGTGTTGAGATATGACTGCAGTGTTGAGATATGACTGCAGTGTTGAGATATGACTGCAGTGTTGAGATGACTTCAGTGTTGAGATATGACTGCAGTGTTGAGATATGACTGCAGTGTTGAGATATGACTTCAGTGTTGAGATGACTTCAGTGTTGAGATGACTTCAGTGTTGAGATGACTTCAGTGTTGAGATTACTTCAGTGTTGAGATGTCTGCTATTATTAATCACGAGAATTACCTTTAGCAGCTACTTTCTAACATAATTTATTACAAAGTTTATTTCCTGTTTTTGTTTGAAAGGTGACTCAGTGTTGCCTAGACTTCTAACTAAGGTTATCACATCAACCAGCAGATTATCACATTTTATTCTACAGATGTTGTGTGGGTGTAGTTGATGGAATACGAATTGTGGAACTGGATTGCCCATTAGGGAACAAGAAAAGAGGATTTTACACATTATTACGAGGATGTCAGTGTCACACTTGTAGTGTTAGTGGTGAGTAGTAATGTCCTTGTAGTGTTAGTGGTAAGTAATAATGTCCTTGCAGTGTTATTGATGGAAGTAGTAATGTAATTGTAGTGTTAGTGATGGAAGTAATAATATGACTGTAGTGTTAGTGATGGAAGTAGTAATGTCCTTGTAGTGTTAGTGATGGAAGTAGTAATGTCCTTGTAGTGTTAGTGATGGAAGTAGTAATGTCCTTGTAGTGTTAGTGATGGAAGTAGTAATGTCCTTGTAGTGTTAGTGATGGAACTAGTAAGTGTTACTGTACTTGTAGTGTTAGTGATGCAAATAGTAAGTGTTACTGTACTTGTAGTGTTAGTGATGGAACTAGTAAGTGTTACTGTACTTGTAGTGGAAGTATGTAATGTTTCAGGCAATCTGAATTATTGATAATATTTTAGCACAAATGTGCTCACAGACAAAAACAACTCAATATTATAAGTATTTCTCCTACATATGTTCAGATTGTAGAAGGAAATGTTTGACGTACAGTCAGAATTATCTTCAGCATCCCATTTGTACGTGAACTCCGGAGAACGAACTACAATTATTGCCACTGTACTCATAATGAAAGTAGTAGGCCTAACTGTTACAGTGGAATCCCTCTATAGTGCATTCTTTTATAACATATTTCCCTGTATAACAAAACATATGAAAATACCCAATTTATATTTATTATATAGTGTTTTTACTGTATATAGTGCATTTCTGTTATTACACACATATTTTGTCAGTCATGACCAAGTTGTTATAATGGGATTTCACTGTACTATACTGGAAGTGAAAGTAGTAAGTTCTGTTTGTGCTCATAGTTGAAGTAGTAAGTGTTACTGTACTCATAGTTGAAGTAGTAAATGTTATTGTACTCATAGTTAAAGTAGTAACTGCTACTGTACTCATAGTTGAAGTAGTAAATGCAACTATACTCATCATTGAAGTAGAAATTGCTACTGTACCGAAAGTAGAATTAGTGGAGTGCCACTTTTCTTTCAGTTAAAGAAATAATTTCTCTTTTGTTTCTCTGTAGATGTAAATTATTCTGTAGCAATGATCATGCTTTTATGTATTCTTTATTTGCAGAAACCCAGTCACCAACATCAACACCCAAAACATAAAGTGATGACCGTATACTATTCATCTTCTCAAAACAATCCAGATGCTGCATTGTTCAGTAGAGTCTATCAGCTAATCAAACAGTTGACTGTAAAACTATACCAAAAACTGTTAGTTGAAATGTATATTTACTGCCAGTTGTAGAAATATATTGTATATTTGCGAAATACTTGTTAGAATTCCATAGTTGACAATGAAAATCATTTTGATAATTAAATGTATATATATAGAGCCAAATTCTTATGATGAATGCTAAACATTATGTGGCAGGACAAGAACAGAAATAAAGAAATAGGAAGACAAGCAGACGGAGATCTGGAGAACACCCAGATAAAGGAGAGAAAGTGGAGATAGATTGGGTTTATGCTCAGAAAACCAGTAAAGGAGGTTGCTAGATCATTGACATGGAACCTGTAAGGGGGAAAGGAAACAGGAAAGACTTTCAAATACAGAGCAGAAAGATCACTAATACCTTGACAGAGATGGGAAGTACATGAAATGAGGCTGAGAACATGGGAAGTACATGAAATGAGGCTGAGAACATGGGAAGTACATGAAATGAGACTGAGAACATGGGAAGTACATGGAATGAGGCTGAGAACATGGGAATAACATGGAATGAGGCTGAAAACATGGGAATAACATGGAATGAGGCTGAAAACATGGGAATAACATGGAATGAGGCTGAAAACATGGGAATAACATGGAATGAGGCTGAAAACATGGGAATCACATGGAATAAGGCTGAGAACATATTCAAGGACACAAATAGGAAATTCTTGTTCATGGTCTATGAATCTGATTGGTTGGAAATAGTTGCTTAGAAGGGATTGGTTTAAAGGGATTAGTTAAAAAAGAATTGCTTGGTAGCTTTTGATCTTATCATGTCAAGACGTCGTTGGACAAGAGATATTCAGGAATGCATGCACGTGTCACCAGAAGAAGCAGGATTTCAGGACATTCATAAGGAAGACTACATTCTGGAAAGAATATGTCACATGACAAGAACATGTCAATGTCAGTAGCACAAAATATATGAACAAAAGTATTTTTTACATGCTGTAAGCCTATCTATCTTGGGTGGCATTAAAAAATCTCTGAATCTTGCACTCCAAACTTTGTTTAATAAAGGGAGAACTTTACAAGTTGTTTCACAAAGCTAGCACAATAATGTTGTGTAACAATGGGAGCACTGTTAATTTTGTGGAACAAATGAGAGCTCTGTACATTTTATGTAAAGAGAGCACTGTAAATTTTGTACATAATTCCTTCTTTATTAGAAACAACACTGTAACCTGTCAAAGAAAAAACACTCTATATTGTGTTTTGAAAAGAGAGAACACTCTATAATGTGTGTTTGAAAAAAAAGTTTATATTGCAATTAACAAATACCACTCTAAACCAGGGTTCGGCAACATTTCATGGTCTGAGGGGTCGGATGCAGAAATACACAGCTGGTCGCAGACTGGACGAGTAAAAGCTTATCTGAACTCTTAATTACCTATGCTAATGCCCAGTTCCGTGGTAGAGTGGTACAGAGCTAATGTGTGACTGCCAATCTACCGGACTTAATTATTTAAAAACACAACATATATTTCAGTTTAAACATTTTTAAAAATCACAATATTAATGATAACAGCAGGCAGAGTGCCAGAAAATTTCACATTAAAAAATTATAATATTAATCATAACAGCAGGCAGAGTGCCAGAAATTGCACCCACAAAAAATAGATTGAACATGGTGAAGAAATGTTATTCCACATTGTTGAAAATTAACTCATCCTTGACCAATGAAATTTTGTTGTGTTAAGCATTAGAATGTTGGTGTCTGATCTAATCATGTGTGCTGATCTGAAAACCATAGGCTGTGAAAAAAAAACAACCGCTGCAGCGTTTTACCTCGTGAGACACTTTACCGCTGGCTACGCTATTTAAAATGCTACTAAATATACATTTTAATATTTAACTAATGGAAATTTACCTATGTAGATTTAGGTGCAGATAAATTTATATGATTTCATAAAGTCAATTGGTTCGATAGTAGGCTCAAAATAATCACATGGTTTATTTTTTGCAACAATTAGGTCAGCAGTTAGTTCTAGGTAAGCAGTTATGAATTTTGTTTAATGACTGGTAGCCTGGGTTATTTGGGTCCTCTAGGCCATAGTTTCCTGACCACTGCTCTAAACAGTATCCAACAAAAAAACTTTGTATCATGCTTGCACAGAAAACTCTATACACAGTGGGATCGTTTTATTTTTAAATTGGTCTGGACATGCAAAATGTTTATAGTTTTAACCCAAATTTGCTATATACAATAAAAAACAAACTATTTGGGGATTTTGTTATGTGCATATGTACAACATAATTTTGTTATGTGCATATGTACAACAGAAGGGTTCCACTAGTATTTGTGTTAGTGACTACTGGAAAACTTTGAGAAATTCTTGAAATAATTAGAAAGTGGCAGGCAAAATTTGATCCCAGTTCATTGAGTAGAACAGGCTGGGATAAAATCTCCTGTCTGCCACTTCAATTTTTCAAACATTCCTCTAAGCAAATGTCATATTTATTTCTGTCTGCTGTATTCACAGCTACTATGTTTCTTATTGTTATGTATATGCCCCTAATGATATCAAGGCCTAGTGGTCTGTGCTGATTTTGATGTTTATAACAAGGCCTAGTGGTCTGTGCTGATTTTGATGTTTATAACAAGGCCTAGTGGTCTGTGCCAATTTTTATGTTTATATTACCTGAGGAACTAATATTGCTCTGCAATGTGTATGCTGTTGTGTCTGTACTTAAATGTACCAAGTTCATATTTAAATGTGACAAGAAAATATACATGTTCACAGGATTAAACCTAAATAAGATGTTAGTGATGCTATTAATCTGTTAAAGTATTAACTCAAGTTGTGTGAGATTAATTGGTGTTAGCTGCACAGATCACAATCACATCTTGTCTGCAATATATTTAGACTTCTGGCGAGATTGTGTTTTCATAACATCATGGACATTCCTCCTGAAGCAATGGCAAACTACAGGAGTATTGTGCCAAGAATTTCCTTATGGATAATATGAATTTTTCGTTAGGAATTTGCTAAATAAAACTACAGCACGAAGAATAGAGACTTTCAAAATGAAGTGTTATAGAAGAGTCCTGAGAATAGCATGGACAGCAAGAAAGACCAACCATGACGTGCTAAGTAAAATCAACATCCAAGAAGGCTGGCTTCTAATTACTATATTAAGTAGGAAGTTTTTTGTTTTTTTTGGCCATGTGAAGTGACATAATGTGAAGTGATATGATGTGAAGTGACATAATGCAATGGAAAAAGTAGTGTTGGAGGAGCAGACAGAATGCAGTAGAGGTTAAGGTCGACCAAGATGTTATTGAACAGGAGTTATTCAGGAATGCATGTCGCTAGAGGAGGCGGGACAACTTGCCAGAGACCGAGGGGATGTCAGGAGATTGATAAGGAAGATATCACTCTGGAAATAATACGACACATGGCAACAATATTTTTATTACAGCATGTTAGACAAAGAGCACTATATTGTATCATAGAACTTTTTGTAGTTTAGTAACAAATACTCAACTGACATTCTTAAGGATATGGTGAAAAACCACCGCCATTTTGTGGATACCCTCTTCTTTTTAGCCTCCCAGGGGGAAAATCTGTCTGGAAGCTTATAATAAAGACTTGAGATGAATTGTTTCCCTGGGAAACTACGATGTAGGAGATCATGGCAAAATGGCAGCAACCTTTATCATATCCTTAAAGATACCTCTGCAGTTATAGGGTTACGTTCCTTATATATCTATAGTAAAATGTCATGTCATGGAGTTGTACATGTGTTTATTTTAATTATGTCCATGAAATATAGGGCCATGTTTTTATCTATGTTTGAACTTCTCAAAGACTTCAGTGTGATGCACTCATGTGTATGTATTGTGTTCAACTATGTATTGCCATCAATAACATTTCTGACATTTGTTAAGTATTAATTGAATGTTATCTACACATTGTATATGCATCTATGAATTGTTACTTTCAAACAGATAATAAAATTTTCATGAATTACCGGGTATTACAGACAAATACCATTATAATATTTTGGTCCTGATTGATGAAATAATGTATGAGGCATATTCAAATGAAACTTTACTGTGTCATCTATCCCAGCATGCTAGGAGTGAGATGACGTTATCACTGATGTAATAAGTATACATTGATGAACAAATGGTTCCTTAATCATTCTCTGCGTATGCTTAAGCAGACATTTGACAGTATGGTCAGTGTGATAATGAATCCCTCCACAGTTGGTCAACAACCAGTGATTCGGTTTCTTACAGCCGAATGATGTCAACCAACCAACATTCATAGAATAGTGCAAGTGGTATATGATGGAAAATGTGTTTGGAAGGTAACAGTGAATTATTCAGCAAAAAAGTTTCAGGAAATGTGACAGGTAACAAATGATTTTGTGTGTCCAGGTTAGACAAATTTCTGCAAGACAGATTATGTTTACTGTCTTTTTTACCAAGAAGGACTCTTGCTGCTGGACTTTACAGAGTTCAGTGTGAATATCAATGTTATCATCTACAAGAACACTCTAGACAAGCTGAATATAACCATCAAGAATAAGTAGCCTAGCATGCTGTCGAGCATTGTCATTCTTTTGCACGATGATGCTCTGCAGCTTGTTGAGACAGTTGGGTCTTCTGTCACAACGTGTGCCTCATGAGAGGTTAGCAATGGCCGTACAAAAAACATCACAAATGAAATATCTACGGTAAGGGGTAAACTAAAAAACAAAGTTAATAAAACTATTAAGAGGCTATATCTTTCCAGTGGCAACATGTGTGTGAAATGTGGGCAATGACATCCTCAATGGCAAAGAAAATATCGGAATTTGAAATGAAATAGAAAGATCCTAAGAATATTATGGACAGAAAGACAAACTAATGCAGGTGTCTGCAAAGACCTAAACACAGAAGTAGACTGGCTCCTCAAAACTATAAAAAAACGCAAGCTTACATATTTCAGACATAAAGATTAATCAAGGAGGAATACATTCTAGAAAACATACGAGATTATGATGGACACATGACAACCTCCAGAACATTGTAGTAGCTGAGCAGTTTGCACAGAACCAAGAAGCTTACAGTGTGGCAGTAAGGACAACGTTCTGTGGAGGACAATTTTTTTGTAATGGACACATCACACAGATAGACTTCTGTTCCATCACAACAACAAATACAGACTTCTGTTCCATCACAACAACAAATACAGACTTCTGTTCCATCACAACAACAAATGTAGACTTCTGTTCCATCACAACAACAAATACAGACTTCTGTTCCATCACAACAACAAATACAGATTTCTGTTCCATCACAACAACAAATGTAGACTTCTGTTCCATCACAACAACAAATACAGACTTCTGTTCCATCACAACAACAAATACAGACTTCTGTTCCATCACAACAACAAATGTAGACTTCTGTTCCATCACAACAACAAATGTAGACTTCTGTTCCATCACAACAACAAATGTAGACTTCTGTTCCATCACAACAACAAATGTAGATTTCTGTTCCATCACAACTACAAATGTAGACCTCTGTTCCATCACAACAACAAATACAGACTTCTGTTCCATCACAACAACAAATGTAGACTTCTGTTCCATCACAACAACAAATGTAGACTTCTGTTCCATCACAACAACAAATACAGACTTCTGTTCCATCACAACAACAAAATACAGACTTCTGTTCCATCACAACAACAAATGTAGACTTCTGTTCCATCACAACAACAAATGTAGACTTCTGTTCCATCACAACAACAAATACAGACTTCTGTTCCATCACAACAACAAATGTAGACTTCTGTTCCATCACAACAACAAATACAGACTTCTGTTCCATCACAACAACAAATGTAGACTTCTGTTCCATCACAACAACAAATGTAGACTTCTGTTCCATCACAACAACAAATACAGACTTCTGTTCCATCACAACAACAAATGTAGACTTCTGTTCCATCACAACAACAAATACAGACTTCTGTTCCATCACAACAACAAATACAGACTTCTGTTCCATCACAACAACAAATGTAGACTTCTGTTCCATCACAACAACAAATGTAGACTTCTGTTCCATCACAACAACAAATACAGACTTCTGTTCCATCACAACAACAAATACAGACTTCTGTTCCATCACAACAACAAATGTAGACTTCTGTTCCATCACAACAACAAATACAGACTTCTGTTCCATCACAACAACAAATACAGACTTCTGTTCCATCACAACAACAAATGTAGACTTCTGTTCCATCACAACAACAAATGTAGACTTCTGTTCCATCACAACAACAAATACAGACTTCTGTTCCATCACAACAACAAATACAGACTTCTGTTCCATCACAACAACAAATACAGACTTCTGTTCCATCACAACAACAAATACAGACTTCTGTTCCATCACAACAACTTATGTAGACTTCTGTGTTGTATATTTTAATAGTCAAATCTTCATGATAAATCATAGTAAATATTACAGGTGGTAGAAAGTGGAATGCCACTTCAACATTATGTCGAACTAAATACATGTATTTATTCATTCATTCATCGGGTATCATGCCGGCTGGCGTAGGCAATCATGGCTCTCCACAACTCTCTATCTCCAGTATTATGTATCACGATCGTTATTGTTTCCCTGCCGTACCAGGTTGTTAAACTGTCGAATATTTTCTCACCTTGTTGCCCTTTGTCTCTGTTTCCATTAATCTTGCCTGTTGTGACTAAGTCTCCAAACATCCTTGTCTCATAACAGAAGATTATCTTTTTCTTATGTTATTGATTACACTCCCTTTGCAGTTGACTTTTTCAACCCCTCCACATTATTTTTCCTGGCAGTCCATGGTATTCTCAGAATTCTTTGGTAAAATCACATCTCTGCCACCTCTAATTTCCTACTTTCCAGTTTGTTTATTGTCCAAGACTCACATCCATATGTTAGTTATAGGGGTTATATATAGCACTGCAGAATTCTCTGCTTCACCTCTAATGACAAGGTCATATTAAACAATATATTTTTCATTTTTCTGAATGTTGTTTTTGCTTGCCCTATTCTGATTATTATTTCTGTTGAACTTCTTCCGTCTGCTGTAATTGTTGTATCTACATACTTGAATTGGTGGACCTGTGTTAATACTATATCACTCACTTTGATACTGCAAGTTGTGTTACTTGGTTTCTTTGAAATAACCATTACTTCTGTTATCTTCATATTTAGGAAGAGGCCTTTCTCTTTATTGTATGTGACTACTACATTACTTAATTCTTGAAGGTCTTCATCACTTTTAGCAGTCAGAACAGTGTCATCCGCATATTGAATGTTGATTTCCGGTGTCATAATATCGCAAATTCTAATGTTATTCGCTCGATCGTCATTTGAGGATAATTTGTTTAGTATTATGCGTTATTAAAAAATAATTGATAACAACGGAAATGTGGAGAGAATGTCATGTGTAGTTTCTATTATGTATATGTGAATGTTCCTAGAAGGAAGCTGGAGTTTAGATGCCACTGTTGCCATCAGGATGTTCGCTAGGCGCAAAAAAAGAAGCAACCGATAGCCACCGGTATAAGTGGTAGGTCATCACTGAGCACCCATTTACCCCAACATAAAGTATTGTCAAAGGTAGCTATATAAATGGATATCACCTATATGAATATCTTGTGGGAAACTACCACATTATTTTCCCAAGAAGAAAGTCATGGCAACACACAGAAATACATGTACATATTTTCCAAATGCTATTTCATATATACATATATATATATCTATGTGGCACTGTTTACGTAAGGCCACTTCATACTTATAACATACAAAGATGTGTAATAATAAATGTGTATACATCAAATGTTTATCTGATATATTCATGAAATCTTAACATTAAATTCGACAAAATTAATATATACATTCATGAAATTCACATTAAATTCGACTGAATGAACATATACATACATGAAGTTCGCATTAAATTTAACAGAATTAATAGATATGTCTATATACATACAGTTAATATTAAATTCTGCTGAATTAATAGATATATATACACAAAGTTCACATTAAATTCACACACATATGTGCCCTAGGGACTACCACTTGAAGCTACAGAATACTGATCTATGAGTTGGCAAATACACAGGAACTGCCAGAGCACGGTCACATACTGATCTATGAGTTGGCAAATACACAGGAACTGCCAGAGCACGGTCACATACTGATCTATGAGTTGGCAAATACACAGGAACTGCCAGAGCACGGTCACATACTGATCTATGAGTTGGAATTGATTAGCCTACTCCAGAACAAGATTGTTAGCCTACTCCAGAACAAGATTGTTAGCCTACTCCAGAACAAGATTGTTAGCCTACTCCAGAACAAGATTGTTAGCCTACTCCAGAACAAGATTGTTATCCTACTCCAGAAGAAAATTTAGCCTACTCCAGAACAAAATTAACCTACTCTGGAACAAGATTAGACTACTTCAGAACAAGATTAGCCTAGTTCGGAATAAGATTAGCCTAGTTCGGAACAAAATTAGCCTACTCTAGAACAAACTATCTCAAATGACAAAGAAATCAAGCAATAATACACAGAAACATTGGGGTAGTATGTTTGGTGCATGCCTCCATTCCAGCTTAGGAGAACTCTAGAACTGCAGAGACTATAATAAACCCTCAATTTCTGTTCAAGATGTCTGAGGGTTTGAGGTGACAAATATATATATATATATCAACTGGAGTGACCAGAGATCAGGAAAATGTGTCCTAAGATCACATAACATCAGAGTAGGGTTGTGAGTCTGCATATTCTTGCATGGCAGCTGAATGGAGAGCAGAGAAATTATAGGAATGTCGTATCTGCTATGATGGTTTCTAATCATGAATTCAGTTCGTGATTTTGTGTCACCAATGAGGTGATTCTAGACTAAACTCTGTATGCATGCTGCACAATGTTGGATCTCATGACGGTTCAAAAATATTGAAAATTGTATTGAAAAACTGCTGCTAGGACACACCCAAACTTAATCACCAGGACACACCCAAACTTAATCACCAGGACACACCCAAACTTAATCACCAGGACAAACCCAAACTTAATCACCAGGACACACACCCAAACTTAATCACCAGGACACACCCAAACTTAATCACCAGGACACGCCCAAACTTAATCACCCGGACACACCCAAACTTGATCCCCAGGACACGCTCAAACTTAATCACCAGGACACACCCAAACTTAATCACCAGGACACACCCAAACTTAATCACCCGGACACACCCAAACTTGATCCCCAGGACACGCTCAAACTTAATCACCAGGACCCACCCAAACTAAACCACAGTAACTTCCTGTGAGCTCTGCTGACTAATTTAATTTTGGAACAAATTGTTATATAAAACAAAATGTAATCCAGGGGGAATGAACTACACATACAAAATACAAGGGGAAGCAATCAATGGAGGAAAACTATGATTGGAATTGAATAGACATAATGAAAAAGAAGTTTATTTATTCCTGTGACCAGTTTTCTGGTCTGTCATTCATACCGAAGCTCGGTGCTAGCCATAACCTGCACATGGTTCTTGGAAGTTGTACCATATTTATATGAGTAAACATTAACCGAAGCCATTATTGTGTCAATGATGAAATGACATATTTACAAGTGCTGTATGATTGACTATGACTGAGTTAACAAGATTGTTTCTGTATGATTGACTATGACTGAGTTAACAAGATTGTTGCTGTATGATTGACTATGACTGAGTTAACACGATTGTTGCTGTATGATTGACTATGACTGAGTTAACAAGATTGTTTCTGTATGATTGACTATGACTGAGTTAACAAGATTGTTGCTGTATGATTGACTATGACTGAGTTAACAAGATTGTTGCTGTATGATTGATTATGACTGAGTTAACAAGATTGTTGCTGTATGATTGACTATGACTGAGTTAACAAGATTGTTGCTGTATGATTGACTATGACTGAGTTAAGATTGTTGCTGTATGATTGACTATGACTGAGTTAACAAGATTGTTGCTGTATGATTGACTATGACTGAGTTAACAAGATTGTTGCTGTATGATTGACTATGACTGAGTTAACATGATTGTTGCTGTATGATTGACTATGACTGAGTTAACAAGATTGTTGCTGTATGATTGACTATGACTGAGTTAACAAGATTGTTGCTGTATGATTGACTATGACTGAGTTAACATGATTGTTGCTGTATGATTGACTATGACTGAGTTAACAAGATTGTTGCTGTATGATTGACTATGACTGAGTTAACAAGATTGTTGCTGTATGATTGACTATGACTGAGTTAACAAGATTGTTGCTGTATGATTGACTATGACTGAGTTAACAAGATTGTTGCTGTATGATTGACTATGACTAGTAAATAATAATCAACAGATTAAATAATTCACTATTAAACGAGCTACTCCCAGAGAGTCAGTGCGGTTTTCGTGCAGGTCATGGTACAGTTGATATGATATTCTCTGCACGACAAATTCAGGAAAAGTCACAAGAGCAACATAGTGAACTCTTAGCAACATTTGTGGACTTAACTAAAGCATTCGATACCGTTAACAGAGAAGGACTGTGGAAGGTGCTTACAAATTTCGGATGCCCACCAAAACTTGTCACTGTGATACGACAATTTCATGACGGTATGATGGCTAGTGTTATCTGCGACGGAGGAGTATCTCCTGCATTCCCTGTCACAAATGGTGTAAAGCAGGGATGTGTGCTGGCCCCTACTCTTTTCAGCCTGTTATTTACGGCCATGTTAACGGAAACACACCATAGTAATGAAACAGCAGGCATAATGATCAATTACAGAATGGATGGTGTTCTTTTCAATTTACGTCGTCTAAAAGCAAACACGAAAACTAAATCTAGTGCTGTTAGAGAATTACTTTATGCTGACGACTGTGCATTGTATGCTGACTCTGTCGTAAACATACAGAGCACCATAGACCGCTTCTCACAGGCCTGCAACAACTTTGGTCTCACTATTAACACCAAAAAAACAGAAGTCATGCACCAAGCAACATCAAATAGCCAACATACTGCTACTTCCATCATCGTCAATCAGGAAAAACTGCAGGTAGTCGACAATTTTACTTACCTTGGAAGCACTCTCTCTCACGATGTCAACATTGATGTGGAAATTAACAAAAGACTGGCAAAAGCTAGTGCTGTATTTGGCAGATTACGCAACAATGTATGGGATAGAAGAGGTATAAGAACAACCACCAAACTACAAGTATATCATGCTGCTGTTATACCAACCTTACTATACGCTACGAAACGTGGACAGGGTATGCTAGTCATGCAAGAAAATTAAATCATTTCCATCTTACCTGCCTACGTAAATTACTAAACATCCATTGGTGGGACAAAGTACCAGACTACGAGGTCTTGGAAAAATCAACCTCAATAAGCATCCACACAATACTTATGAAGGCGCAAGCACGCTGGGCAGGCCATCTTGTGCGTATGGAGAACTCACGTTTGCCAAAACAAATATATTATGGAGAACTCAAGGCAGGATTTCGAAAAGCGGGTGGACAGAAGAAGCACTTCAAAGACACGCTCAAGTCATCCTTGAAACATCTTAACATTGACGTAGGCGCTTGGGAGAGCCTCGTTCAGGAGAGAACAGCATGGCATTACAGCATTAGAATGGGAGCACTAGCGGCGGAAGAATTCAGACAAGAAACTGCAAGACAGAAGCGGACACGTAGAAAAGAAAAAACATCTCAACCTCACATAGATACCCTCTATTGTTGTCAATTCTGTAAAAGAACATTTTGTGCGCGCATTGGACTTGCTAGTCATTTAAAAACGCACTATTAACTTTATTATTTTATTATTTATTGTTATTATTATTATGGTTGAGTTTTTGGTCATCGTCGATCACGACGGACGAACATCATGACTGAGTAAACTTAACACAACACGGATTGTGTGACCAGAGTTCACAGAAAACTACAGAAAACACTTGAACATCACTTTAAAAACCACCACAAATCTGAAATCACATAAAATTCCACGGAAATTCTTGCTAAAGTTTGTCTGTGATCTGCTGGAGAGATCTTCATGATAGGGAATGAAATGAAAATTGAGCCCAGTCAATGATGACTTTTGTGCTCAGAATATTATATCAGATCAAAAAATACCAGGAATGTCAACAGTTGGATAGTGCCTTGTACATCAGTAAATAAATCTACAATGCCATGGACTTGAAATAAACATGTGCAAAACATTAGCTACAAAAATAACAAAATTGGTCAGACAATAAAAGATGATACTGATACAACTAAACATCACTGACATTTAATGGAACACGTGAAACCTGATTTTACATTTGATGTCAGATGTGCACTGACATTTGTTGGAACATGTGAAACCTGATTTTACATTTGATGTCAGATGTGCACTGACATTGAATACTAGCGTATTAATATTGTGTCATTGACATACATGAAATCTGACTTTATTCATTATATATCAGTCTGGATATGCACAGCTTATAATATCATTGTGTTCCTGATGCACATGAAATCTGATTTTACATTTCATGTATAATTATGGACACTGAATACAAAGTTTTTAAGTTTATAATATAAATCTTTCACCGATACACAAAATATGACTGTATATTCATGTAAAGATATGCACATAGAAATATGACTTTATATTTCATGTAAAGATATGAACATAGAAATATGACTTTATATTTCATGTAAAGATATGAACATAGAAATATGACTTTATATTTCATGTAAAGATATGCACATAGAAATATGACTTTATATTTCATGTAAAGATATGCACATAGAAATATGACTTTATATTTCATGTAAAGATATGCACATAGAAATATGACTTTATATTTCATGTAAAGATATGCACATAGAAATATGACTTTATATTTCATGTAAAGATATGCACATAGAAAATAAAAGCTTATAATTGGGTTTCCCCAATAAACATGAAAACGGGCTATATTTGCTTCATATAAACATTGATTGCACAGCTTATAATATCATTGTTTCCCTGACATGTGAAATCTGACTTTATATTTGATGGAGACAGACTTGAATGCTCACAAGAAAATCAACTTATGCTGGATGTTTTCCTGTGAGTTGCAGAGTTAGAGAACACTAACATGGAGACTGCTACTTTTTGTGTTTAAGGCAAGATGACTAACCAAGAACCTGAAGCACACGGGTGAGGTGCATTATGTAAAAAGACACATCAGATTTTCATGATATGCCAGTTAAATATGTCTGCGACTGAGTACAAGCAGAATATATACGTTGCATGCATACGTAAATATGTATATAGACACATGCATACACATATACGACACCCCCCACCCACACACAAATTAGTAAATATGAGAAATATCACAGATCGAGTACAGTATTGTAATGTATTCACTATGTCTTAGCACTGCTCCTAGTTTTATGATAGCCTCACATCCTGCGTGATAAACTCCTATAAAGTCCTGACAAACTTTTGACCTGTGTATATCAGGCAGTAATTCTGTCTGCACCAAACACTCCAGAAAAACATTGACTATTTGATACATGCCAGTGGTAGCCAGGAGACTCATTAAAAATCCTGGTGTTGAGTCATTTGAATCAAGGAATGCTATTGAAGGGTGGCTGCTATTTCACACATTGAGAGAGGGCTGCTATTTTCACACACTGAGAGAGGATTGCTATTTTCACACATTTCACTGAACAAGGACTGCTGATAAATGGACTACCCCTCCACATATTTTGAATCGTTTAGGGCTGTTCCTGGTAGAAAAGGAAGTAAAATTCAGTGATTCAGTGCTGTCTACATGGGTTATGTGATTTATTTTCTGAAATTTATTTTCTGTGATTTTATTTTTTAGTTGAGGTGTAGCCATGTTTGTTCAGGATGATCTTGATGTTGTCTATCCATCTTTTCCTAGGTCTGCCCTTGACTCTGTATCCTGATTCCATCTTGTTATATGCTCTTATGGGAAGTTGATCGTCATCCTCATAAGATGTCCACACCATTTTATCTGCTGTTTCTCTCTATATATTTGTATACATTTTATCTGTTGTTTCTCTATATATATTTGTATACATTTTATCTGTTGTTTCTCTCTATATATTTGTATACATTTTATCTGTTGTTTCTCTATATATATTTGTATACATTTTATCTGTTGTTTCTCTATATATATTTGTATACATTTTATCTGTTGTTTCTCTCTATATATTTGTATACATTTTATCTGTTGTTTCTCTCTATATATTTGTATACATTTTATCTGTTGTTTCTCTCTATATATATTTGATGCATGATGTTATAGTTATTATCTTTCTGATGTTCTCACTGAGCATTTTGTCGAGTTCAGGAAGACTGTTAATTAACAAAATGTAATAGAAACCAATTACTGTTTACCACATATATCCATTATTACTGAGATTCCAATTCCTGGCATATATCAAATATATCCATTATTACTGAGATTCCAATTCCTGGCATATATCAAATATATCCATTATTACTGAGATTCCAATTCCTGGCATATATCAAATATATCCATTATTACTGAGATTCCAATTCCTGGCATATATCAAATATATCCATTATTACTGAGATTCCAATTATTTATCAAATATATCCATTAGTACTGAGATTCCAATTCCTGGCATATATCAAATATATCCATTAGTTCTGAGATTTCAATTCCTGACTTATCAAATATATCCATTAGTTCTGAGATTTCATTTCCTGACTTATATATCAAATATATCCATTAGTTCTGATATTTCAATTCCTGACATCAAATATATCCATTAGTTCTGAGATTTCATTTCCTGACTTATATATCAAATATATCCATTAGTTCTGAGATTTCAATTCCTGACTTATCAAATATATCCATTAGTTCTGAGATTTCATTTCCTGACTTATATATCAAATATATCCATTAGTTCTGAGATTTCATTTCCTGACTTATATATCAAATATTATCCATTAGTTCTGAGATTTCATTTCCTGACTTATATATCAAATATTATCCATTAGTTCTGAGATTTCATTTCCTGACTTATATATCAAATATTATCCATTAGTTCTGAGATTTCATTTCCTGACTTATATATCAAATATTATCCATTAGTTCTGAGATTTCATTTCCTGACTTATATATCAAAAATTAGTAGAAAGAAAGGAATGTCCTATGGCAGCAACCTGTCATTGGGTATGAAGATAGCTCCTCATGTACTAAGCCACATCAACTATTATGCGGGGTGGCCAATTCCCTTCCTTGCTGTGTTTACCTTCCCCAACTCATGCTTCAGGTACCCATTTACAGGGTCAACTAGAGGATAGGACGTGTCAGTCCAGAAATCACGACCCAGATTTTTTTATGTCCGGATGTGGTTTCGAACCTGGCACGCTGTAACACGGTGATAGTAAGCAAGCTGACTATCAGCTAGGATAGAACTGTGATGAATATTAATCTTGTCCTACAAAAATAACACGGCGGCCCTGGAACTGACATTTTATTGACACCAGAAAGTATACACAGTACGGACGGGATGTTCAATGTGTGCTGACGCTTAGAGATTTCAGCGGGACATCATTTTTACCAATGAGGGGACAGAAAACACAAACCAGTTAAATCATCAGTATCAGTCAAGATACAGGAATGAGAAAACCTGTGTGTAACAGGTACAGAGTGAAAAATGTTAGTCCAAAAGATGAACCGGGAGCAGTTGAACCTGAGAGGGCTTGACTCTGAATACTATAGATTGAAACTATGAATACATAGAAGAAGCTATCATGAATGAAGGTCAGGAGGCATCTTCATACTGTACAGTATATGCCAGATCACCGGTATAGCTCTTGCAACTGCAAGGAAATTTATCCAGTTTGATAAAATAATATGTAACATATTGTGCATTCTTGATAATATGTACATAAATCTGTACATGTTTTTTTACAATAAATGAACTTACCTGGAGGCATTGTACAACATATCTAGATATAGCATACACAATGTGAGCAATACAATCTCTTCACTCAAAAACATCTGAGGACAATCAACCATTGCCCTATAGTGAATATAATCTCTTCACTCAAAAACATCTGAGGACAATCAACAATTGCCCTATAGTGAATACAATCTCTTCACTCAAAAACATCCGAGGACAATCAACCATTGCCCTATAGTGAATACAATCTCTTCACTCAAAAACATCCGAGGACAATCAACCATTGCCCTATAGTGAATACAATCTCTTCACTCAAAAACATCTGAGGACAATCAACAATTGCCCTATAGTGAATATAATCTCTTCACTCAAAAACATCTGAGGACAATAAACCATTGCCCTATAGTGAATATAATCTCTTCACTCAAAAACATCTGAGGACAATCAACCATTGCCCTATAGTGAATATAATCTCTTCACTCAAAAACATCTGAGGACAATCAACCATTGCCCTATAGTGAATATAATCTCTTCACTCAAAAACATCTGAGGACAATCAACAATTGCCCTCTGGGGAAAACAAATGTTAGATGAATATTGCAGATTTATTACCATCATCATGTGACATATTCTTTTCAGAATGAGGTCTTCCTCATGGATTCTTTGAACACTCCGCGATTGTGGGCAAGTTAACCTGTCGTAGCCAGAGACAAGTTTATAAACAATCTAATATACCACTGCATCATTGTCATCTGTGACACCCTCTTCCCCTGTTGCCATTAACTCTGCCTTCAGCTATTAATCTTTCCATACTGTTATGTCTCTTTATATGACCAAAAAAAATCATTCTTGATAGGATATTGTTAAGGAACCAGCCCTCTTCAACGTTTATTGATCTTAACACTCCTTGATTTGTCTTTTTAGCTGTCCATGGTATACATCAAATTCTTCTGTTGTATCTCATACTTTACTGCATCTATTGTGTATTTCTTTGCTGCTCTTGCCATCTGTTGTTAAATTGCTTCCTAGGTATATGAATTCTGTCATTTGTTTAAGTCTGTTGTTTCAAATATATATGTTGATGTTTCTTTCTGTTCTTCCTATCTTCATTACTTCGGTCTTTTCTATATTTATATAGACACCAATATATACAGTATTCAATTCTTTATGTACATGTACACAAATTATTTTAAAATCTCTAACAATAGAAAAGTTATTGCATTTTCCAAACACCTATGTTTGGTTGTTTTTTGCAAAAATTATCATCATTTCCACATACCTCTCATATTACACATAAAAAAATTACATATATATTTGCAGTATGTAATTCCTTATTTAAATATGCAAAAATTATTTTAAAATATCTAAAAACTCAAAACAAAGTATTGCATTTTGCAAACACCCACATAAGATAACAAATTTCAACACAGAATCTGTTGACAGGGGATCAATAGCAGAATAGTAATCTGGCTTGATCAAGGTTAATAAATATTACATACATGTTCAGCTTGAGGAGCTTGACAATACAACTAACTAAATTAACAGCATAGTTAATCTTTTCAACCAGCAGTGGATAGGTACAATCCTTACACAAGTCATACATTTCAACCAGCAATGGATGGGTACCATCATTACACAAGCCATACTATTTGAACTAAGAAAAAGGTCGCTTTGAGCCTACAATTTTGTCAGGAATGCTGTGATGCTGATTCTGTTAAAATAAACAAGAAGACTTGTCTTATTGTGTTCATTTCCTGATTGTCATAATCGATCAGTGACTAGAAAGTTAATCTTCTGTGATGTTTCACGTAGTGACTAGACAGTTGATCTTCTATGTGATGTTTCACATAGTGACTAGACAGTTGATCTTCTATGTGATGTTTCACATAGTGACTAGACAGTTGATCTTCTATGTGATGTTTCACATAGTGACTAGACAGTTGATCTGTGATGTTTCACATAGTGACTAGACAGTTGATCTTCTATGTGATGTTTCACATAGTGACTAGACAGTTGATCTGTGATGTTTCACATAGTGACTAGACAGTGGGATGTTTTCAACTGATTACTTTGCCATGTTTGGATATCTATTTTGCAAATGATAATCTCAGGTTTCAGGATTTTGGGGTCAGCAGAGCCCACAGTGAAATTGGATGTCCTCCTTTTGGACAACATCAATGGGGCAGTCCACACAAACAACGTGATACCACTGTTCGCAATTATCACACATGACCTGCAAGAAATGAAACCCACATTAGAAAGTACAGATGACTGCTGACATTGATTTCTTCACACAAACAGCTAACATTCAGTCTTATTATTTTGTACTTCTTCATTTCTTCACACAAACAGCTAACATTCAGTCTTATTATTTTGTACTTCTTCAGGTCAGCGTTCTCTATAGCTCTTCCGCTCATATACGGTACCCAATTTACTACTTCCATTATCTATTTGTATGTCTTAACATTGAATTATCACATACACTCTCACATGACATTTGATTATTACATTACTTCTCTTGATACACATATCATACACTCTCACATGACATGGACACACTCTCCCATGACATGGACACACTCACACAGGACATGGACACACACACATGACATGGACACACACACATGACATGGACACACACATGGACACACACATGGACACACTCTCCCATGACATGGACACACTCACACAGGACATGGACACACACACATGACATGGACACACACACATGACATGGACACACACATGGACACAGACACATGACATGGACACACACACATGACATGGACACTCTCTCACATGACAGACACTCACACATGACATGGACACTCTCACATGACATGGACACACTCTCACATGACATGGACACTCACATGACATGGACACACTCTCACATGACATGGACACACTCACACTGACATGGATACACACACATGACATGGACACACTCTCACATGACATGGACAGTCATATTTTATGGATATATTTTCACACATGACATGGACATACATACACACAAGATAGACATATGACAAGTGTACACACCCACTTATGCATCTAATTATCCATTTATCTATCTTCTTTTTTCTGACAGTTTGTGTGATTTCCGCTGGGGAGTGTGAAGATGTTGTACTGCTGGTTTTACAGCTGAGCTGCGTTACTTTGCACCTTCCAGCTTAGAACTGATAACATCAGTTCTAAGCATAGAAAAAAAGTCGTTAACCCATAGCATTTAACTGCCGTAGGAGAATGAGATATTAGTGATCTCACATTTCAGTGGCTCTGCTATATGAGGACAGTAGCCATCTACTCGCCCTCACAGTCTTTACTTCCCAGATTAATCCGGTACTCTATAAAGTCTGGGTCGACCCAGGAGCTGTTGTGACCTGAAAAACATTACTGTCTCAACTGGGGAATGAACCCAGGACCACTCATATGCAGTAGTGGTGCATTTAAACATTCAGCATGTATTTATCTATAAACCGCATAATTCTTCTGGGTCATAGAGATACTGCAATGGACACATGAACCATCAATCTACTACATTTCTTATGTACACATTTGTCTCACAAAACCGATACCAAATGCAGTATAAACATTGATCTTCACTCTGACACTGAAGTCACATATTAAATTTAGACTCGACATGGATGCTACGGTAATTTCCATCTTTATCTTTAATGCTGTTTCATTTTTCACACCTTATGAAGGGCCCGATGTATTTCAAAGTTTTCACTTCTTCAAATTTATACCACATTGTATCAAGATGTTGGTCTGTATTTACGTATCCTTGCTCGTAACTAAGATGTGACATTTTGTTGTTCATTTCGATTCCACACTTGCTGACAACATTTTGATGTTAATTTCTGTGATTCTTGTTCTGATCCAGTCATAAGATTAATATCATTAGCAAAGTACAAATCCTGGAGGGTCTGTTATAGTATATGCTCTAGATGTTGTCACATGGTGTAGTCACATGGTGTAGTCGCAGGGTGTAGTCACATGAGTGATTCATGCACCGATCATACATGTGATGACATCAAGCTATCCATATTTCATTCTCACACAACCAGTTTTAGGAACTTTGTTATCTGCTAAACCTGGGAATCACTCACTGTGAGAGCAACACAAAACTCTTTGCACCCCATGCTAGACCACCAACATACATAATTAACAGTGGAGTTAAGAGCTATCTATGGATAGTAACGGATAGCATGGACAGTAAACAAAATAGCTCAAAATAAGATGAAGACAACTGTGATGTGGTTTTAGAAAAGAATGATGAAAACTTCAAGGACAGAAAAGAAAACTACCCGGTAATGTAGAAGTTCTCAGAGATGCAGAGTAAAAAAGAAATTATAGCAAAAATTTCCCTCCAGTAATGAGGACAAGTCCTCCTGTGTATCAACTTTCCCTCCAGAAAATTCTCCAAGGTGGTAAACCATGAACTGAGGGTCCAACTTTTGAATAGTGAAAATGATCAATTTCAAGTAAAAATAAAATAAGATATGGACAGGAACAGGAACACTCATGAAAGTACATAGTACATACCCAATCAACCTGTTTCCCCTCAGGATTGAGACAATTCTTAGCATTGCACTCATTGTCATAGTATTGGACACCAGCAGGGAGGTCCCAAGATTCACTGTGGCTGGAATCATCGTCGTCATCTAAACTATCATCATCATCATCATCATCATCACTGCTGGAGTCTGACATTACTTTCTTCCTTTTTCTCTTGGAAGGTTTACCTTTCATATCAAAGAGAATATTAAAATAAACATTATAATATAAATAGTGGACAAATGTGTAATATTTATTGGCAATATAAATAGTGTTGTTGTTTGTTTGTTTGAGAACCCCTGGAATTATGTGCTCTTATTTCCTATGTGCAGTGGAGTGGTTTTTCTGAGCTTTCATACCCAAGAGACTTCAGCTTTCGGCGTAATGCAATGCCTATTGAAGGAGCCTTCTACTAAGAAAGGGGTATATGTCACGAGATGAGCTGATAATTTGCCGAGGTATTTTGTGTCTTTCCTCCGACAAGACCTTCGCAGCCAGTGAGCTATTGCTCATGTACGAAGGCCATTCCATTAACACCCTTCGTGCCCCTAGGTCTCAGAACTAATTTCTTCTGTATGAGAAGTGTTTGGCAACGTCAATAGTCGAGTTACACTCAGGGTTGATACACCTTCCTAGACACGGTGCTGCTTTGTCAAACAAGCCAGGGTCTGTGATTTGATCTGCATGCACATTCCTCAGGCACTCGCCTCATCCATCTGTGATGGCCTTCAATACAACGTCAGACGCAGCCTGTGTTTTGACTCTCGGCCATTGCGTTTATCACTTAAAGAAGCACATAGATTGCACCTATCCCGGATGAGGAGCTTCGCAGTCAGCAAATAAATCTCTTGTAAGAAATGCATCATTCCCCTCTATTTTCCTTCCAGGGCCAGATAAATGGAACACATTATATGGAGAGAAAAAACCAGCTCACAAACACATGCATATATCACACAATGGCATTGGGTCAAAGGGCATGAGCCCATGAACAGCTGGATCAGCAACCAACCAACCAACCCTCTATGGCCTTGGGTACTGAACCCAATTCTCTCTGTATGATCCATGTTGTGCAACGGTGACAGTGAAGCAAGCTAGACTAGGTTTGCGATATCCTCGAAGACAAGGACTAGCCTACGTTGCCCACAGTGTCCAGAGTCCGAGTCTCAACATTGCTTCAGAAAGAGTTTTGAACAATATGATCCTCGATATTTGTTCATGTTTTTCCTGTGTAGAACGGGGAACTGTATTAAAACATTTTTTCCATAACCAGGAGTGCAAGTTCAAGTTGGCGTATCCAATACCTGAGTCATGACTTCTACTTTGAATGGGGTCAAATGTGGTGGGACATGTTTGTTTCTGTGTGTTCTCAAGCATGAACAGTACCTCTGCAAGCCGGTCTCGAGCTGGACAAGTGTAGCTTCGTTGTCACTATATTGTTTCACAT
The DNA here is from genome assembly GCA_034231615.1 of Meghimatium bilineatum. Lineage (NCBI taxonomy): Eukaryota > Metazoa > Mollusca > Gastropoda > Stylommatophora > Philomycidae > Meghimatium > Meghimatium bilineatum. The sequence continues at coordinate 64,581,388 of CM067300.1, forward strand.
ATAGAACACTGTCCTTTGGCACGTGTTGCCTTTTCCAGACTCAATGTGTACACTTAGTATCACCATATCTTGGCGAGATCTACCCATATCGTGACATTTATACTGGCCGCACCTCCAATGTTTCTGCATTTTTGGTTGACCAGGATAAAATGAGCAGATGCCTTACGTCACTGTTTACTAACAGTACTGCTGCGTGTGTTGTCATAGCAACACTCTCATACAGATGCCGTATGTCACTGTTTACTAACAGTACTGCTGGGTGTGTTGTCATAGCAACACTCTCATACAGATGCCGTATGTCACTGTTTACTAACAGTACTGCTGGGTGTGTTGTCATAGCAACACTCTCATAGCATTGAGTAACACTGAGAGTAGAGGGGTCTTGTGGATATAAAAGTAAGCTCTGAGAAACTAACACACTCAGCTTGAGTATGGTGTGTACTGGAGTACAGATGACGGGTTCAACGTTTCAGGCATATCAACCTATTTGGGAAAAATTAGATTCAAGAATATATCTCGATATTTTCGTCTCAATATGATTCCACAAAGCAGCATTAAATCTGAGTGTGATATGAAAACAGTGCCCCTCTTGTCTTATTGGTGGATCATTGACAATATGAAAATCTCATAGTAGTGAATGGGTTAATGTACAACTTAATAAAATTTACCTTTCTTGGACAATGCGGACTGCTTAGATTTTTTTCTTTTAGCAAGTATTGACTTTGATAAATCTGAATCTGTTTTTTCATAATTCCTCCTGGTCCTTTTATCTCCTGATTTGTCTGAATGAGTTTCAGCCTTGTCTGCTCTGTTAATAGAACTTAGTGAGTTTCTTGTCTTTGGCTTAGATTGTGTAGATGCGTCAGATGGTTGTGGTTTTACATGCCTTCTTTTGTTGGCTGGTACATCCGAGTCTTCACTTTCTGAATCTGGTGTTAAGCAATTAAAGTGAGATTAATGTTCCAATATGTGAGGATTAACATATACAAAATAGATTAATGTTCCAATTAGCGAGGACTAACATATATAAAGAGGCTTCAAATTAAAACCTCAAAAATGTGGTAGAAATTACAATTATTTTTGTGTGTGTTAATTCTGAAACTTCCACAAGATTTCTCATATAGCAGGACAATTGTCCTACTAAACTTCCAGCAAGATGTGGTCCAGAGATCTCTCTTATAGCAGGACAATGGTTCTACTGGATGTCCAGCACAATGTAGTCCAGAGATTTGAAATTCATTGTGTCGCCATTTTACCATTTCTGTTAAATGGTAGACATATGTAGCAATATCAATATTATAGTAGGACAGCCGGTCAAGGAAACCGGTTCTTGTAATTATACACTGGGTACCAAGTTCAAAGCTAACCACGGTCACACAAGCTTGGCCTTGCTGTCTTGCATGACTACCAACATAGCCAATGACGCCCACACAATGTTATAATAAGCATGGTATTATATTGTATTCTGTCAATATTGTTGTTATGAGTGTCAAGAGTCTCCTGCACATATCATCTTGTGCGGACAAACAATGTGCTTTGAAAGATGGCTGCCTCACTATTGACATGCACCTTAGATAGAGGAGCCCTTTTTTTTAATCAGTGAAGGGGTGACAACTAGAAATGCCTTGGTGAATGAAGATCCAGTATGGTCATGCATTCCCCTGCCAATCGTGCAAGTCAATGAGTGTAGTAGGAAATTGTAAAAACAAAACATGAGTTCTGTCGCAGATTGTTTTTAATCAAATTACGCATACTCAGTAGTGACAAGACATACTTCAGTCATGCACTCAGAATGAATGAAGACAGAATACCATGTCAAGTCTTTACATGGTCACCGAGTGGCAAGAGAAAAGGGGGAAGACCAAAAACAACACTGAAAAGAACTATCGAAATAGAAATCCCTAAAGCTGGTATGAAAATGAACGATCTGGAACAAGTGGCTGTTGATCAACAAGCATTGAGAGCTATGACATCTGCCCTATGTGCTAAGCTAGGCAACAAGCATTGAGAGCTATGACATCTGCCCTATGTGCCCTAAGCTTGGCAACAAGCATGGAGAGCAATAACATCTGCCCTATGTGCCCTAAGCTTGGCAATAAGCATGGAGAGCTATGACATCTGCCCTATGTGCCCTAAGCTTGGCAACAAGCATTGAGAGTTATGACATCTGCCCTATGTGCCCTAAGCTTGGCAACAAGCATTGAGAGCTATGACATCTGCCCTATGTGCCCTAAGCTTGGCAACAAGCATTGAGAGCTATAACATCTGCCCTATGTGCCCTAAGCTTGGCAACTAGCATGGAGAGCTATAACATCTGCCCTATGTGTCCTAAGCTTGGCAACAAGAGGAACATGATGATGATGCATAGTGGCAAGAAAGTGCAGCTGTTGATCTGAAAAAAATAGCCGGCTGACTTTGAGTGATATTGTCACACCGTTTAGACGTCAGTCAAGGATCAGTATACCATGTCATCCATGATGTACTCAAGTACCACGAAGTATCTGCAAGGTGGGTGCAATGGCAGCTTGACTTTCAGGTTCGATGGAGGAATTGCAACAAAATGATCATGAGTGTGTAGACCCGACCTGCTAGAATATATTCACCAAAAATACTAATGGTCAGACTGGTAATGCACAATCTGTGATCAAAATCTGTTGTTCACTAGAAGAAACATGTCATTTATCACTATCCATCACTGGTTTTTTTCTAATAGGCATTCAATGACAAAGATAAAACACGATCAGTGACTACCTTTTCTCTTCCGTTTGACCACACTGTTGGCTAAACGACCCGAAGGTGCTCTCTTTTCATCTGTGAACAAAATGTAAGTATATTATCTCATTTAGTCAAGTATATTTTTCCTCATTCTAGTATAATAAAATATTCAATAAGAACTTAACACTTACCTAACTAATTCTTGCAGAATGGTAATGGCCTGCAATCTGTTCTATCAATAAACATCAAGAAAACAGTGGTCCTCTGCCAAAACACTCCTACATAGCTGACCATCACACTGAACAATGTGCAACTTTAATCGGTACAGAACTTTAACTATCTGGGTTTCACTGTGACCTCAACGCTATCACTCAATGCAGCACTATCACTAAGTGCCAGCATAGTACTTACAGCCACCACATTCGGCAAACTGTCAAACAAGAACATGGAGCAATAAAAAGTTGATAAATAGCAGTGCTCTTCTCTATGGCTCTGAAACATGGACATCTTACTCGAGTCAAGAGCAAATCCTGAATAGCTTCCACTTATGCTGTCTCCATAAAATTATGAGCATCAATTGGCAAGACAAAATTACCAACAAGAGATCCTCCAAAGGGCTGAAATTCTAACAATAATGTTGACATTACAGCACAGAAGACTAAGTGGCTTGGGTACATTCAAAGGATGGTCAATTGCTGTATTCCTAAACAAATACTATATGGGAAGCTCTAACATGGTTGTGCAAACAAGAGGCAGACCAAAGCTGCTATACAAGGATGTCCGCAAAACAGCTCTGAATGCCTTTATCACACCCAAAACTGGGAAAACCTGGCGAAAGATCACCAGGCATGGAGAACTAGCATGTATAATGGTGTTACGACTTTTGAGAATTCAATAACAAGCAGAACGGAAGAATGAAGATGGAGGGGTAATGAGCAACAACCCAGAGACATTCCCATGAGTGTTCTGAGGCAAAGCAAATCACTCATGAATTGGCAGATTCAGTCATGAGACAGTCCTGCCCTGTTTGTACCACCTTAACTAGAATTCATACAAGAGTATCATCTGTCAAGAAGAGTACAGCCTTATATTGTATATTCTTTCTCTATTTAGTATATTCTTTTTTCTATACAGTATATTTTTTCTCAGTTCATGAAGTGTATGCTTTCAATCTAAAAAAAAATTGGTACCGTACCCTATTCAGGACATAGCCATCCACCCAGCATTTTTTGGCTGTAGTGATTTTCTAAGCAACTATAAATACATTCAGTAGTTTGCCATTGCGTTCTGAATGGTCCGGATGCACAACTGCCTGTGGTGGGATTTGAACCTGGTACTGCAGCCATCACAGAGGAGCTCTGTACCACACCGCCAGACAATGCTAGTAAAGTTAACTAGTTAAACGCTAGCTTTTAATCAAGTGTATTCTCACTTTAGAAAATTATATTCTTTCACCGCAGAAGATGGATGTGTCGAGCCATTAGCAAAAACAAAACGGTGATACACCGCATTTCCATTCTCTGGACTACATCTTGGAAATCTTGTAGGACAAATTGTCCTGCTACGAGAGAGATCCAGTGGGAGTTTGAGAATGAACGATGAAGAAGAATATTTTCTCTCTTTCTGGCAAAATATATTCTTTGTATTCTTCTTCTGCGTATGCTCTTGGATAACCACTATGAAAGTTTGTGTGATTTCTGCCAGGGAGTGTGAAGAGCACTGACTGCTGGTTCCACAGCAGAACTGTGTTATGTGCACCTTGGTTGGCCCAATCATCTGAGACCCAGACGTCCATGGCCCCACACATCCATTTTCTTCATTCTTTTAATTTCGTTAGTTGGCTTTCTTAGCCTGTGACCATCTTCCTATATGTCACCAGATGGCGAATATATTCACCCACTGTGCCCTTGGACTTTTCAGGCGAAAACATGTCCCTGCATGATGATTCTGTGGAGACAGTAGTCAAGGATTTAGACTTGAGTTGACTACATCTATCTCGCATAAGGTGTTCTGCTGCCAGTGAAATCGTCTCGCACAAGTAGACGTATTGTGCCTGTGCCCATTGAGTACTGAACCTTTTCTCTCCACAAACATAGCATGAATCCGGTAGAGGAAAGCAATGACGGTAAAGTTGGGCCTGTGTTCATTCGCCCTCTTAGCCGAGGTGTCATTCACTGACATCGTGAATCCAACATCCAAATCTGAGTCTCTACATATTTTTTAGGAGCACAGCGGCCTGAAGCTTGTTCTTGAACTCAAAACAAAATTCTCACACCGAGCATGATTCCAGTATAGAAAAGCATTGACAGTAAAGTTAAGCCTGATCTGTTAGGATCACTGAGTACTAGAACATGTAGCTCTGCCCTCTGATGCTGTGCTGCCCTCTCATTGTACTCAAATGTTATCTTTTTGACTCTCACTATTCATCTTGACATCTAGCCTCAGTCTAGTAAAGTACACTGTCTCAGTTCAGTAATGTGTTTTCTCCCTCAATTTAATAAAGTATATTCTCTCAGAAAACTTGTTGAGTCAAGTTGCAAGGTGAATCGGTGTCAGCTGAATGAACTTTTTCAAATCCGATCTGCAATCTTCATTCCCAATTTCTTGTTTTAATTTACTCATTCCTCTCCTGAAAAGTATTATTATTTGTATCACATGTTCTCCACAATCACTGTCATTAGGTTGCTTTGGTAGAATGCATCTAGTGAGTACCTAAATTATTTCATTTATTGAGTACAGTATCTATACATAGCAGAGTACAGACACCTATGCAGAGTACAGGCATATATGCAGAGTACACACCCATGCAGAGTACAGGCACCCATGCAGAGTACAGACACCTATGCAGAGTACAGACACCTATGCAGAGTACAGACACATATTTAGAGTACAGACACATATTTAGAGTACAGACACATATGCAGAGTACAGACATCTTTACTGAGTACAGGTACATCTTGAAACAATAATGAAGTTTTTCTAATCATTGGAAACACACATAATTACACACAAAAATCGACGTTTTGACCACAAAAGGCCTTTATCAGGATTACATGCACATATACATCAAATATTTGTGTGTGTGTTATTATGTGTGTTTCCAGTGATTAGAAAAGTTTCATTCCCCTGTTCCAAGTGTTACCTGTTGGATTTCAGTTTGTGCGCAGTGAGTACATATTATCTATGGAGTACAGACATTTAGCTGCTATTAAACTTACCACCATTTGTGCTGGCACATTCCGAATCAGCTGTTTTTATACTGTTATGTGTTCTCTTCATACTGTTAGTTCTTCTTGATACATTTGTCTGTTTTGATAAAGATGGACTCGTGAAAATATCGCTGGTATCATCTTGGATAGCAGCCTTGGGCCTCACAGAACTGTCCATCTTGCCTCTTGAACTAGCTACCTTTGAATTAGTAATGTCTTTTGATGTTACAGAATTATCAACCTTTTCTCTTGAACTAGCCACTTTTGAATTATTGTCTTTTGATGTTATAGAATTATCCACCTTTTCTCTTGAACTAGCCAATTTTGAATTATTGTCTTTCGATGTTATAGAATTATCCACCTTTTCTCTTGAACTAGCCACTTTTGAATTAGTAATGTCTTTTGATGTTATAGAATTATCCACCTTTTCTCTTGAACTAGCCACTTTTAAATTAGTAATGTCTTTTGATCTTATAGAATTATCCACCTTTTCTCTTGAACTAGCCACTTTTAAATTAGTAATGTCTTTTGATATTATAGAATTATCCACCTTTTCTCTTGAACTAGTCACTTTTGAATTAGTAATGTCTTTTGATGTTATAGAATTATCCACCTTTTCTCTTGAACTAGCCACTTTTGAATTAGTAATGTCTTTTGATGTTATAGAATTATCCACCTTTCCTCTTGAACTAGCCACTTTTGAATTATTCATGTCTTTTGATGTTACAGAATCATCTACCTTGTCTCTTAAATTAGCCACCAAAGAATTATTAATGTCTTTAGATGTTGCGGAATTATCCAACTTATTTTTTAAATTAGCCACTATTGAATTAATACTGTTTTTAGATTTTACAAAACTGTCCACCTTGCCTCTTAAACTGGCATCTGTTGGCTGATCTTTGGATTTTACAGAACTAACCACCTTGCCTCTTAAACTAGTAGAAACTGGCTGATCTTTGGATGTTGCACAACTGTCCGCCTTGCCTCTTAAACTGACAGCTACAGGCTGCTTAATGTCTTTTGTTGAGCTCACCTTGTCTGCAGCTGTCATCTTTGGATGACAGATTTTTGATTTAGAAAGTGATGTTTTCTCAGATTTCATTCGAGTTGATTGAATTGGTGACTGTCCCTGTAATGTTTTCATGTTTGATGTTTGGGGTAACACCTTTGATGATGTATGAGAGAATGATGATACTGCCATCTTTGTAATCTCACTTCTGACCTGACCCAATGTATTTCCATTAGTGGGGAAAATCAAGGAATCATTTACATCCTTAAGACCTATTTTCTTTAACACTTTCTGTCTAGAAGCTGGGACCTTAAGTTCATCATTCTGCCCATTTATTTCTGCAAGCCACGGTAAAGATGTTAATGATAAAGATGGTGATGAAGGCAATGTTTGCTTGATGACAGATGTCTTTGACTTGAATGAAACTTGTGATGATTCTGATGGTTTTGACTTTGGCAAAGTTAGTGATGTCTTACTGTCAGACTTAACTTCAGGTGATGTTCTGCCTACTTTCTTTGCAGTGTCTTCACAATCTGAGAGCTCTGATGAGGATAATGATGATTCTGGTAAGGAATCTGATGAAATAATTCAAATAGACAGCATTAACAATTTAAATGAACACAGATTCAATTGTATTTAATAATTACAATAATGTCAGCTCGATGGTAGAGGGGTTAGGGTCCGTCTCACAAACACAAGTCAGTCAAACTTGCTTGTGGTGTGAAAGCTATTCCCCACATTGTACCTGTCAAACCTGCTTGTGGTGTGAAAGCTATTCCCCCACATTGTACATGTCAAACCTGCTTGTGGTGTGAAAGCTATTCCTCACATTGTGCTTGTCAAACTTGCTTGTGGTGTGAAAGCTATTCCCCCACATTGTACATGTCAAACCTGCTTGTGGTGTGAAAGCTATTCCTCACATTGTGCTTGTCAAACCTGCTTGTGGTGTGAAAGCTATTCCCCCACATTGTACTTGTCAAACCTGCTTGTGGTGTGAAAGCTATTCCCCCACATTGTACTTGTCAAACCTGCTTGTGATGTGAAAGATAGTCAGTCACCCACATTGTACTTGTCAAACCTGCTTGTGGTGTGAAAGCTATTCCCCACATTGTGTTCACAATGTGATTGGATGTATTATTAGTACTACATAAACATTTAATATTATGTGAAAATGTACCATACAAGGTAAGCTTCAACTACGAGGTGTGTTCAAATGAAATTCATCCGTGCGGCATCACCTATTCCCAGTACACAAGGAGTGTGAAGACGTTATTACTGATGTAATAAGTAAACACTGATGAACAAATGGTCAGTGGTAATTCTCTTTGTACACCAAGTGTCCTACGCAGGCAGCCAATGACATCACCACCGTTATAATGAATCAGTCCAAATTTGACAAGCGGGGATTCAGTTTCTTACCAACATCAAAGAATGCAGGCGGCTTATGGTAAAAAAATATGTTTGAAGACAACAGTGAAAGATTGGGCAAGAATGTTTCAGGATGGGCAACAGGTAGCAAAGGATCTTTTGTGGCTGGATCAGGCAAATTTCTGCATGAAAGGTTATGCTTAATGCCCCGTTCGACCACACAGGACTATTTTTGGTGGAGTTTAAAGAGTCTAGTGTGAGAACCAATGCTATCAGCTAGAAGAACACACTAGACAAGCTGCACACAATCATCAAGAATAAGTGACTCAACATGATGCCGTGCAGTGTTATAATGTTGAACAGCAATGCTCGGCCGTATGTCATGAAAGCTGGATCTTCTGTCACAACACGTGCCACATTCGATTGTGGATCATTTGTTAGCTGTCGCCTCACCAAAAATTCTTATTCAATTCTTCACCGTCACCATCTAAACAGATTTTCCACCATACACAGCCTGCATTCATTGATGAATGTTGGTTGAATGACATCATTAAACTGTTAGAAACGGAATCACTGCTCTTGGTCAAATTTGGATGGATTCATTATCCCACCAGCCATGTTCTTGCCTGCCTTTACTGAAGAGAATGATGAAGGAGGCATTTGCTCATCAATGTGTACTTATTACATCAGTGATGTCTTCACACACCTCACTTGCTGGCATAGGTGACCCAGCATGTGTACACACCTCACTTGCTGGACCCAGCATGTGCACACACCTCACTTGCTGGACCCAGCATGTGCACACACCTCACTTGCTGGACCCAGCATGTGCACACACCTCACTTGCTGGACCCAGCATGTGCACACACCTCACTTGCTGGACCCAGCATGTGCACACACCTCACTTGCTGGACCCAGCATGTGCACACACCTCACTTGCTGGCATAGGTGACCCAGCATGTGCACACACCTCACTTGCTGGCATAGGTGACCCAGCATGTGCACACACCTCACTTGCTGGCATAGGTGACCCAGCATGTGCACACACCTCACTTGCTGGCATAGGTGACCCAGCATGTGCACACACCTCACTTGCTGGCATAGGTGACCCAGCATGTGCACACACCTCACTTGCTGGCATAGGTGACCCAGCATGTGCACACACCTCACTTGCTGCCATAGGTGACCCAGCATGTGCACACACCTCACTTGCTGCCATAGGTGACCCAGCATGTGCACACACCTCACTTGCTGCCATAGGTGACCCAGCATGTGCACACACCTCACTTGCTGCCATAGGTGACCCAGCATGTGCACACACCTCACTTGCTGGCATAGGTGACCCAGCATGTGCACACACCTCACTTGCTGGCATAGGTGACCCAGCATGTGCACACACCTCACTTGCTGGCATAGGTGACCCAGCATGTGTACCCACCTCACATGCTGGCATAGGTGACCCAGCATGTGTACACACCTCACTTGCTGGCATAGGTGACCCAGCATGTGTACAAACCTCACTTGCTGGCATAGGTGACCCAGCATGTGTACACACCTCACTTGCTGGCATAGGTGACCCAGCATGTGTACACACCTCACTTGCTGGCATAGGTGACCCAGCATGTGCACACACCTCACTTGCTGGCATAGGTGACCCAGCATGTGCACACACCTCACTTGCTGGCATAGGTGACCCAGCATGTGTACAAACCTCACTTGCTGGCATAGGTGACCCAGCATGTGTACAAACCTCACTTGCTGGCATAGGTGACCCAGCATGTGCACACACCTCACTTGCTGCCATAGGTGACCCAGCATGTGTGTTTCATTTGAACATGCCTCATATTATTGTTAAATTATAATCTCAATAATAATAATTACACATCCGACTTCAGCATGGCTTTGGATCACTGATCTATGGGAGGAGATAGTCAACCTCCCACACAAATCTGATAATTGCATGCTAAGTCACAGCGCTGCTATTCTGTGCTTCACTTTCGGGCCCTGACAACACACAGGCGACTCTTAAACATCTGATAATTTCATGCTAGGTCACAGTGCTGCTATTCTATGGTTCACTTTTGGGCCCCGACAACACAGGTGATAATAATAATAACAACAATAACCAACATCCTCATCATAGCCACCACTACCATTATGTATCACGAATATAAAATATTCAACACAACTGTTTATATTTGAAACTTGTACAGATAACATCTTCGTTGAAATTTTATGTATAGCTTGTATATGTCTATATTAACTAGATAGAATTAGCAATGTGAATATCTAATCACAAAAGGTGTAACAAGGTATAGCTTGTGGCGTTCATCTCCTCTCCATTTATCCTTACAACGTGATTACATAGACATATTTTCTGTTACGACCGTCATTGCCTTGTCCTGATGCGGACACTACTCTGTTACATAGTTCATTTTGACAGCATCCATACACAATTTTACATAAATTGCTCCATAAATGAAATTTTATCATAACGATAAACATAAAAAAGATTTTAGATTATGGAAACGCACGCACGCACACACGAGGTGCATCTTCAAACACTTGCTATAACATTTTACAAACAAAACTAGATCAAACATCTAAACTGGAAGGAACATCTGAACTGGACAAAACATCTAAACTGGATGAAACAAAAAAGTTGGGTGAAACAACTAGACATTAAAAAAATAGCAAAACATAAATTTCTATACAGACAGCAATTCAATGTGTGCAGTTTTATTTTTTCTTAAATCAGTGAAACCTACATTACCTTTGTCTTCTTGTAAGAACAACTTAACTGGGTCACGTCCGGGTGTGGAAAGTCTATCCGCCTCACGTCCGGGTGTGGATAGTCTATCCGGCTCACGTCCAGGATTGTGTAGTCTGGATGATGTAGTATCAGCAGCACAAAGCTTTGATGATGGAGCCGACGATGAGTGACTGGAGCTATTGACAGAACTAAGATGATGGCAAAACACAGAATAAGAAGATACAATATCTAGATCGGATAACTGAATAGTAAATACAGAATCATATAAATATCGTGTATGATAGTTCATCATAAAAGTATCCAATATCCAAGGTTTACAAAAAATATGGAAGGGAAAAGGGAGATCTGTCTTCATTGCTCAAAAGGAAATTATGTCAAAATAAGTCCATGCTGAGAGCCATCATCATGTGCCGTGCTGGGCTACATGGCCATCATTTATGTCTGCAATATTCTATTGCAGTACTATGTATGAACTACACTGCTAACCCTCTACAATACTATGTCATACCATCCCATATCTGCTCTCTTTAACACCCTCGTCTCTTTTTCTCTCATATTTGGCTGTTGTCACACTTTATTTCAAATCTCTTCTGCTCATGATCTGGCCAATAAATCTGAACTGTCTTTTTTATATAATATTGGTAAGTAACTATCTTTTGGTGTCAATTTCCTGAAGTAATTCTGCAAAAAAATGATTACAAAAATTAAAGAAGCATTGGGAGACATGAAGAATACAAAAAAAAGTTGCCGCCAGAGAACTTGTCTGTGCCTGCTGCAATGCACAAAGGGATAAAACAGATACAAAGAAAAATAAGAAGATACTCAAAACCATAAAAAACCATGGGGCAATCTGTAAAGCAAGTCAACAACTTTTTAGGCTTGCGGGGGGAGGGATTTTTCAGAAAAGGGAGCCATGGTTAAAATAAGGTTGAGAGATCCCACCCTCATTGCATTGAAGGTTTCATTAATTTTATCGATAAGGACCTGTTGCAAATGATGTGATTTTCCTTGTATGTTTTGATCATTTGTTCATTGGTGTTTACTTATTGCATCAGTGATGACGTCTTCACACTCCTCCAGTGCTGGCATAGGTGATGCAGCACAGGCCAGTTTTCATTTGAACACACCGACTATTTCAGATCACAGCATCCACACTATTGTAATTCATTCTAATATCAGCTTAAGTTATTGTAATTCATTCTAATATCAGCTTATGTTATTGTAATTCATTCTAATATCAGCCTAAGTTTCGGCACTATAAAAGAGTTACCGGGTATTCAAGGTTACATATTTTTAACTGTCTTTTTCGTTCGCACACCAGATATGTCCATAGGTGCTCAGATGTCTGCTTCAGTAAATCTCTCATGGATATAGGTGTGGCTGATGGTTCTGGTTCTCTGTTGGTTCATTAGTTTTGTTTAAATTTTTGTTATGGTTTCTCTACAAGCCAGACCTATCCTCATTCCCAATTCGTGCATTCCTGATACTGACTCATGCTCATTTATCTAAAAATCCTCTGCTCATGCTAACTCACGAATTGTATTAGTTATGTCTGTTTCATTCACAGACTATCCATCTGTTACATCTGTTTGGTCCATAGACTAAATGTCTGTTTTGTCCATAGACTATCCATCTGTTATGTCTGTATGGTCCACAGACTGTCTGTTTTGTCCACAGACTAACCATCTGTTATATCTGTTTTGTCCACAGACTATCCATCTGTTATGTCCGTCTGGTCCACAGGCTATCCATCTGTTATGTCTGTATGGTCCACAGACTGTCTGTTTTGTCCACAGACTAACCATCTGTTATGCCTGTCTGGATCACAGATTAGCCATCTGGTATGTTTGTCTGGTCCACAGGCTAACCATCTGTTATGTATGTTTGGTACACAGACTATCTATCTGGTATGTTTGTCTGGTCCACAGGCTAACCATCTGTTATGTATGTTTGGTACACAGACTATCTATCTGTTATGTCCATCTGGTCCACAGACTATCCGTCTGTTATGTCCATGTGGTCCACAGACTATCCAACTGTTATGTCCATCTGGTCCACAGACTATCCATCTGTTATGGCGGCAAAGCTAGATATGTTGACACATTCATTCCCCTTCACACAAAATGTCGGGGGTGGGGGGGGGGGGAAGATGAGTGATCGTCGCAGTGAGGTTGGCTTGTCAACCATCTTCTTCAAAGAATCCAACCATCCCCTATGCACAACACCGGTTTTTACTTTTATACTCATTGAATCACTGAGTATGCAGGCATGAAACCCAACCAGTTAGTGCCTGTCTTAGTTCAAACATGTCCATCATTAGACTGCCTGTTGTAGCGAAAGTTCCACTGGCTTTGTGAGCCGTTCTTACGCATGATCTGGCAGTAAAGGCGCACGGCATCATGGCTGTAGACTGTAGATGAAAAGGCGCTGTGCATGAGGGATTCACAAGAAGGTGAAATGTAGCACTCCAAAAACTTACAAGAACTTTTGCAGAAGATGGCAAACATCTAATTCCCGTTTATAATCATAGTAAAACTAGAAAATACTATGCATTTAAAAGAAAAGACCTTTTGATTTTAATCCTTATTTAAGATTACCACCCTCCTTAACTTATGGGCTGTCAATACATTACATCAACAATTAGCTCCCGTTCTCCGGACTGCATGCAGACGACGTTTAAATATTTTTAAATTTCTAAAGATGTGAAACAAATCGTGTAATTATTTCCCCCTGTTTTTCCTGTTCACAATTTTTGATAGCGGTAGGGATGGGTGTTTGATGATTTCTGGACATAATTAAACAGTGAATGTCCTTGAATTGTTAGACAGTTGTTGACACGTGAAGGGGCTGTAAAAACTGTTATAATCTATGGACAGTCTCCCTTTTTTAAGTCGTTTCCACTGCCATGAGATCATTCTAGTTTGTATGTTAGTATTCACATAATACGTACACGAATAATAGACCACGATACATGGAAAGAACTTGCACAAAATAGATCTACATGACGTTCTAAAATAAAAAATAGCGCATCATCTTGTGAATAGAAGAGAAATGCAGCAGCTCAACAGCGGAGAGCAGCTAGAAAGTCACGGATAGACCAAGATCCGTCTACAGTCGTTATTCCATGTCCGAACTGTCCAATGACATTTACAGCTCGAATAGGGCTCATTAGCCATCTACGAACTCATAATCAAGGACATAACTAAAATTGAATTTTCAAAAGTGGATGTAACAAATGGTCATCATCATCATGTGATGGACGAACAACAACGCTTACACTAGTAGATATCCCAGGAATATCAGTGGAAGGACATAACATAAATAATTTGAGATATGCGGATGACACTGTTCTGATTGCAAAAAAGTGAGGAAGACCTTCAAGATTTAATTAATGTAGTAGTCACAGAAAGTAAAGAGAAAGGCATCTTCCTAAATATCAAGAAAATAGAAGTAATGGTTATTTCATAGAAACAAAATAACACACCTTACAAGATCATAGTGAATGATATAGTATTAAAACAGGTCCACCAATTCAAATATTTAGGTACAATGATTACAGCAGATGGAAGAAGTTCAACAGAAATAAGATGCAGAATAGGACAGGCACAAATAATATTCAGAAAAATGAAAAATATACTGTGTAATAAGACCTTGTCATTAGATGTGAGAGAGTTCTGCAGTGCTATATAACCCCTATACTAACATATGGATGCGAGTCTTGGACAATAAACACACTGGAAAGTGGGAGATTGGAGGCAACAGATATGTGGTTCTATAGAAGAATGCTGAGAATACCATGGACTGCCAGAAAAACTAATGTAGAGGTGTTGAAAGAGTTAAATACGAAACGGACCTTAATAAACAATATAAGGCAATCTTCTTTGTTTTGGCCACTTCATGAGACAGGCAGGTTTAGAGAACCTAGTCACAACAGGCAAGATTAAAGACACCAGAGACAGAGGGCGACAACGTGAGAAAATATTAGACAGTTTGACAACCTGGCACGGCAGGGAAACAACAACAACAACCTTGATACATAATACTATGGAAAGAGAACTGTGGAGAGCCATGACCGCCTACGCCAGCCGGCATGGCACCTGATGATGATGATGATGATGTTAGTATTCATATTCGAAATGTTCTAATCTGCAACTCTAGTGTTTGCACTAACATTACTCGAATGAATTTTAGGTATCGATACTAGAGAACCAAAAAAAAAACAACACGTGGATACTTTATTCAAACAATGCACAACAGTATTTCCACCAAGTACTTTCTACATTTACCAGTAACGTTTGGTTAGGAGCATTGCTGTCACACAGCCACCTTGTAATATGAACGGAGACATAGCGAGTACATCGATCGCGTAACAACATCTAAAATAGCAGATTGTACTTTGTGATGGTGAAATTACAGAGAATAAGATAGTTAGGGGCGGAGGGGGGGGATTTCGAAGTCAACGGTGAATCAAAGACATCGTTGTCGAAAAAATGTATACACTGCTCCATTGAATACCGGGTTATATATCGATGCATGTGATAATGTGGTCTTATTTTACTTGACAGAAGGTCTACAACAATGAAGTGCCAGATGGAGTTTATTGGACAAGAGCCTAATATGTCTCTTGTCTAAATTTACGGAATGATGAACGATTTAGTTTGTTGCAGAATAAACATGAGACAATGTTACAGTCGCATTATTGTACCTTCTGTCTGAGACTTCCTTCTGTCATCATCAATATTATTGTACCTTCTGTCTGAGACTTCCTTCTGCCATCATCAATATTATTGTACCTTCTGTCTGAGACTTCCTTCTGCCATCATCAAAATTATTGTACCTTCTTTCTGAGACTTCCTTCTGCCATCATCAATATTATTGTACCTTCTGTCTGAGACTTCCTTCTGCCATCATCAAAATTATTGTACCTTCTGTCTGAGACTTCCTTCTGCCATCATCAATATTATTGTACCTTCTGTCTGAGACTTCCTTCTGCCATCATCAAAATTATTGTACCTTCTGTCTGAGACTTCCTTCTGCCATCATCAAAATTATTGTACCTTCTGTCTGAGACTTTGTTCTTCTACTATCATCAATATTATTGTACCTTCTGTCTGAAACCTCCTTCTGTCGTCATCAATATTATTGTACCTTCTGTCTGAAACCTCCTTCTGTCGTCATCAATATTATTGTACCTTCTGTCTGAAACCTCCTTCTGTCGTCATCAATATTATTGTACCTTCTGTCTGAAACCTCCTTCTGTCGTCATCAATATTATTGTACCTTCTGTCTGAAACCTCCTTCTGTCGTCATCAATATTATTGTACCTTCTGTCTGAAACCTCCTTCTGTCGTCATCAATATTATTGTACCTTCTGTCTGAAACCTCCTTCTGTCGTCATCAATATTATTGTACCTTCTGTCTTAGAATTTTTTCTTCTCTGAATAATAATAATTTCTCAAATATAAGTTTTTCCCTGCTGTCATAAGCGATGACAGAACAGTTCCGGACTGACATAAGCAATGACAGAACAGTTTCAGGCTGTCATAGCGATGTCAGAAAGAGTTCCCGGCTGTCATAGAGTAGATGTAACTTGTCATATCACATGTGATGATATCACTTGGTTATATCACTTGTGATGGCAGAAAAACAATTGAAAAGTTGGTTCATTCTGATATAATTTACTAAATTTCTTCGCTGTCGAATTGTGATATTACATAGCACCAATTCAACAACCACCATATCTTTAATATGTTTAATTCTAGCCTCTATCTTGCCTACATATATGTCCCGTATATACCAGACGTGTGTGTCTATATTGTCTACTTGTGTGCCCCATATATACCAGACGTGTTATGACAGGGGGGGGGGTGGATGTTAGTGTCTATGATGATGCTTTTCTTGATGCACTCCTATCTCACGTCTTGCTTATAACAGAACGAGCGTTGATGTGTTCTAAACTACTTATTTAACAGACTCCAACGTGATAACACTCATAGATAGATGTAAGTAACTTTATTACTGATTTATCAGTCCACAACACCTATGTCAAGGTACAACATCAAACAATGTAATCTTCAAGTCCAATCATCAATATAAACTTCAAGTTCAATAAACAATATAAACTTGAAGTCAGCAATAATTATAAACTTCGAGTTCAGCAACGAATACAATCTTCCAGTTCAGCAAGATAATCTTCGCGTTCTATAGACACTATAATCTTCCAGTTCAGCAAGATAATCTTCGCGTTCTATAGACACTATAATCTTCCAGTTCAGCAAGATAATCTTCGCGTTCTATAGACACTATAATCTTCCAGTTCAGCAAGATAATCTTCGCGTTCTATACACACTATAATCTTCCAGTTCAGCAAGATAATCTTCGCGTTCTATAGACACTATAATCTTCCAGTTCAGCAAGATAATCTTCGCGTTCTATAGACACTATAATCTTCCAGTTCAGCAAGATAATCTTCGCGTTCTATAGACACTATAATCTTCCAGTTCAGCAAGATAATCTTCGCGTTCTATACACACTATAATCTTCCAGTTCAGCAAGATAATCTTCGCGTTCTATAGACACTATAATCTTCCAGTTCAGCAAGATAATCTTCGCGTTCTATAGACACTATAATCTTCCAGTTCAGCAAGATAATCTTCGCGTTCTATAGACACTATAATCTTCCAGTTCAGCAAGATAATCTTCGCGTTCTATAGACACTATAATCTTCCAGTTCAGCAAGATAATCTTCGCGTTCTATAGACACTATAATCTTCCAGTTCAGCAAGATAATCTTCCAGATTCAGCAAACAATATAATCTTCCAGTTCAGGAAGATAATCTTTCAGCTCAGCGATCAATTTCAGCAGTAATTATAAATTCAAGTTCTGCAAGATAATCTTCGCGTTACTTCTTTAACCTGTGGATCACTCGATTCAGAATCGTGTCCACCTAACTGTGGAGAAACTTCTCAACTACACAATTATGCCTATTGTTTCGAACCGGGGAAACTTCTACACTCTGACTACGATGGTCCAAGCTAACCGTGGACTCTCCGGTGAGCAAGTCCCGACTTCTCTCAGTCTCGAAGTTTGCTGAAGTCTTTCTTCTTGCAGTTGGCTCGCTTTCACTGCTGGGGTGAGCAACCCACGACCAGATAACTCTGAGGAACTCAACTCCAACTCAAGCTGAACTGCACTGGCGAAAACCTCCAGTACTTTCTCTGTCCGCAGGAGCGTAGTGTGACAACGGGTAGGTTTCTACATCCTACCTCCAGTACTTTCTCTGTCCGCAGGAGCGTAGTGTGACAACGGGTAGGTTTCTACATCCTACCTCCGGTACTTTCTCTGTCCGCAGGAGCGTAGTGTGACAACGGGTAGGTTTCTACATCCTACCTCCGGTACTTTCTCTGTCCGCAGGAGCGTAGTGTGACAACGGGTAGGTTTCTACATCCTACCTCCGGTACTTTCTCTGTCCGCAGGAGCGTAGTGTGACAACGGGTAGGTTTCTAAATCCTACATCCGGTACTTTCTCTGTCCGCAGGAGCGTAGTGTGACAACGGGTAGGTTTCTTCTCGAGCAGGAGCGTAGTGTGACAACGGGTAGGTTTCTAAATCCTACCTCCAGTACTTTCTCAGTCCGCAGGAGCGTAGTGTGACAACGGGTAGGTTTCTAAATCCTACCTCCAGTACTTTCTCTGTCCGCAGGAGCGTAGTGTGACAACGGGTAGGTTTCTACATCCTACCTCCAGTACTTTCTCTGTCCGCAGGAGCGTAGTGTGACAACGGGTAGGTTTCTACATCCTACCTCCAGTACTTTCTCTGTCCGCAGGAGCGTAGTGTAACAACGGGTAGGTTTCTACATCCTACCTCCAGTACTTTCTCTGTCCGCAGGAGCGTAGTGTGACAACGGGTAGGTTTCTACATCCTACCTCCGGTACTTTCTCTGTCCGCAGGAGCGTAGTGTGACAACGGGTAGGTTTCTAAATCCTACATCCGGTACTTTCTCTGTCCGCAGGAGCGTAGTGTGACAACGGGTAGGTTTCTTCTCGAGCAGGAGCGTAGTGTGACAACGGGTAGGTTTCTACATCCTACCTCCGGTACTTTCTCTGTCCGCAGGAGCGTAGTGTGACAACGGGTAGGTTTCTAAATCCTACATCCGGTACTTTCTCTGTCCGCAGGAGCGTAGTGTGACAACGGGTAGGTTTCTTCTCGAGCAGGAGCGTAGTGTGACAACGGGTAGGTTTCTACATCCTACCTCCAGTACTTTCTCAGTCCGCAGGAGCGTAGTGTGACAACGGTAGGTTTCTAAATCCTACATCCGGTACTTTCTCTGTCCGCAGGAGCGTAGTGTGACAACGGGTAGGTTTCTTCTCGAGCAGGAGCGTAGTGTGACTACGGGTAGGTTTCTAAATCCTACATCCGGTACTTTCTCTGTCCGCAGGAGCGTAGTGTGACAACGGGTAGGTTTCTTCTCGAGCAGGAGCGTAGTTTTTATACAGAAAATAGGAAGGAATAGTTTGATCCCATAGATCACACTATTACAGTATGTGTTTATCTTGCCTACATGTATACTAGACGTGTGTGTTTATCTTGCCTACATATATACCAGACGTGTCTGTCCATCGTGCCTACATATATACCAGACGTGTCTGTCCATCGTGCCTACATATATACCAGACGTATGTGTTTATCTTGCCTACATGTATACTAGACGTATGTGTTTATCTTGCCTACATATATGCCCCATATATACCAGAAATATGTGTCTATCTCGCCTACATGTATACCAGACGTGTGTCCATCTTGCCTACACATATGCCACATATATACCAGACGTGTGTGTCTATTTTATCTATACACATGTTCAATGTGTTGAAACTAATGTGTTTAGACGTGTGCTCTGCGTCTATTTTTCCTACACACATGTCCTGTATGTGAATTGAACTGAATTTGTACTAGACTTTATTGTGTCTATCTTGCCAACATCTTGTCGATTTGTTCAAGACGTCGTTTGTCTTTTCCAAAGTTCAGGCAACGTTTCTGAACACACTAATTATATAGAACAAGCAACTGTACTGGAGCGAGAAATGTTAGCTTCGACGTCTAGATGGTATAAGTTGACACTATATTAGCACATATTTCTCCGCCGTGGAACTAGCTTACGCACATATTTCTCCGCCGTGGAACTAAAGTCTGCGAGTTCCCTGAACACGAACAAGCATCATCATGTGCCGTGAAAGTTGTTGACGTAGGCAATCGTGATTTTCATATAATTATTGTGGTGGTGTACACGCCTTCTTCGTGTTTCCGGGGCAGGGGAAGGATTTAGAAAATAGTAATACCTTGATCAGGTATGCATGCAGTAGGAAGCAACTAAGATGGTATAGGGGTGGAGGATTCGCTGTCCCATAACATAGGTACTAGTGAGACAAAAAGTCATAAACTTGGATGAGACGGACCTGAACGACGTGAACTTGGATGAGACGGACCAAAAATAACAAATATCGTAAGTTAATTTGTAGACACAACGAAGTCCGTTCTCTGGTCTACAACCTGCTAACAAGTGGGAGTGTCAGAACGATCGTTGGCGGTTAATATCAGCAAGCAAGAATATTCTAGAGGACTTGGTTTTATCAGTCACCGTACCTTGTCACACCGAACACAAATTTAGTTCATCTCATTCATGAAATGGAATATCCACTAAGACGGATGTGTCGGGTCATTGGCGCAAATAAAACGGAGTCGCAGCGAATTTCCCTTTTCTGGACTACATCCTGCTGGAAATCTAATAGGATCATTGTTCTGTTATACAAGAAAGTTCCAGTGGGAGTTTGAGAATGAACAATGAAGAAGAAGACATGGAATAGATTCAATCAATCAATGTTACATAGCGTGATTCTTGATTAGAAATAAGCATCGCACTACTGCAAACATTCCCATAAGTACACAGCTAATAAGTCATCAGAGAGTGTATACACTCGGTGTACCAGTCAGTTGCGGGTTCGGATCTGTCTGGAAACGACAAGACTTTCTTTCCTCTCACCAGATTACAAGTCCCATTTCTACAATTTTCTGAACAATTATACCATTCCCTGAAGAGTTATACCATTCTCTGAACATGTATACCATTCTCTGAACATGTATACCATTCTCTGAACATGTATACCATTCTCTGAACATGTATACCATTCTCTGAACATGTATACCATTCTCTGAACATGTATACCATTCTCTGAACATGTATACCATTCTATGAACATGTATACCATTCTATGAACATGTATACCATTCTCTGAACATGTATACCATTCTCTGAACATGTATACCATTCTATGAACATGTATACCATTCTATGAACATGTATACCATTTCTCTGAACATGTATACCATTCTCTGAACATGTATACCATTCTCTGAACATGTATACCATTCTCTGAACATGTATACCATTCTCTGAACATGTATACCATTCTCTGAACAATAACTGTCTCCGCCAACTTCCTCTTCACCACTCTGCATCCATGACTGCCCCCAAATTCACTCAGCCGTTCAGGACTCCGATCATGCGAGTCACTACATCCATGATCCATGAATTTCCAACCCATGATTTTTGCTAATTTATCATGTTTGACCTTCTTCACTATTAGTTTTACTTTAGCACATGTTTTTTTTTTTTTGTAAAGGATTTCTCCGTCTTGTGAAGGTGCGATTTCAAGGACGTCTCCTGCTTGTTTCCTCTCAAGGATTCCAGCTTGCATTTTTTTTTATTGAAGAATGGTTTGTAAGATTTCCTACTGCTCATTGTGATGCTTTGTGATGCTGAATTAAGGATAGCTTTTGTCACCTCATCAGTAAATGTTTCTACGTTTTTGTTGTTCATATTACACAGCAGGAAATCAGATGTTTCTTGGAATAGTTTCCAATCTGCCTTGCCAAATTTCCAGCGAGTTTTCAGTTTGAAATATGCTTTGTTTGGGGTAATTATGGTAGTGAGTATTGGTCTATGGTCACTTCTGATATCATCAAGAATTTCTAGAGAGCAAGAGTCTATTGTATCAGACGAACAGATTGTCAAGTCTGGTCGACTGAGAGACAGATGTCTCCTATGCAAAAGTACCGGTACAGACTTTGCATCTTGAAGGACTGAGAGGTTTCTTCCACACAGCTTCTCTCTCTCTCTCTCTCTATATATATATATATATATATATATATATATATATATATATATATATATATATATATATATATATATATATATATATATATATATATATATATATATATATATATATATATATATATATATATATATATATATATATATATCTTCCTATATTATTGTGGTTCTGGTAATCCTAATGGGGTGAATGACCACTAAAGTCACCAGCAAGTATTGTTTTGAGAAATTGTGTTGTATGGATTTCCAGTAAATTGTATGTTGTCTGAGGTGGGTTGTATAAATTGGTAGATTGTGTTTTTCCTTTAGTGTGTCAGATGGTTACCTTATGCATGTCTGTGGGATGGGCTGTTAGCTGGGTGACATGTCCTTGAACGTTATTCCTGATATAAGTAATTATGCCACGGCAGCTGGCAGACTTACAGGCATAGCTGGTATAACCTGACAAATATTGGTAGTGTTTTTATGTATAGTCTCCTATAAGAGGGCCACATGTATCATGTGAGTGTGTAGTAAATTAGCAAGCTCTAGTTTTTTGTTTCTTATACCACAGATGTTCAGCTGTAGGATGTTAAGCGAAGACTTTGTTTTATGGCAATTTGGCTCTGTTAGTTCTAAAGTTTTCTGGGTTTAATATTTTGGTGCTTGTGCCGGTGTTGTTGCTGTGTTGTGTATTGGACGTCTCTCTGTGTGTTGTTGTTTTTGATGCACTCCAGTAGTTAATTTGTCTGCCAGAGCAGCCTGGTTACCCACTGCCTGCCGCGGACGTTGATAACCGAGGCGACGTCGGATCTCGTTTGTAAATAATATTTGTTGCACTGGCATTATACTGCTGGGAAGTCTGTGGATTTTCGGCCCACCCCATATAACACCACCAGATAGGCAGTTTTCTACCTATGCACTGCTCCGAGCCACTGCAGCGAAGATAGGGTTCACTGTGCTCATTCCCCACCAACAATTGACTAGTGGTTATGCCGAACTTCTCTATTAGTCCAGGCATTCAACCAAATGTTCTTCAAGTCAAAACGATTGGCAAGTCCTGAGCCACTGTGCTTATAAGCTGAGTCTCAGCCATAGGAAAAAACAGTACTGTCAGTTTCCTCCTCCCCAGTGCTGCAAGTACATCTCTGGCTCCATCTCAATTACAACAAAATAAAAGCATGAGAGGCATAATTGTATAGATGACGTGCCATGAAGCTTCTTTATATATACCTCAATATAACGGCACGTCATTCACTAAGGTTTTCTGTTGCATGGATGGTATGTCTAGTGGGCCATTGGTAAGATCTACAGAAGCAACCGCATGCGGAATACATACCATTCAAAAAAGCAAAAGTTAATTAAGGACCAGTAACTGGACATATATATATATATATATATATATACACACATACATACATTATATATATATATATTATATATATGGAATCTGTCTATATAGGAGATAGTTACCGTATATTACTGGCACGGATGAGCTATGAGAAGGATTATGAGCTATGAGAAGGATTATGAGCTATGAGAAGGATTATGAGCTATGAGAAGGATTATGAGCTATGAAAAGGATTATGAGCTATGAGAAGGATTATGAGCTATGAGAAGGATTATGAGATATCAGAAGGATTATGAGCTATGAGAAGGATTATGAGCTATGAGAAGGATTATGAGCTATGAGAAGGATTATGAGCTACGTTCCATAGATAATGTGGATGTGGCAAACAAGAGTAATACAATGAATTGTATATTGTGTGTACAAGTGTGTACATGGGAAGAACTTGTACAAAATACATCTAAATGACGTTCTAAAATCAATAAGAGCTCATCATCTTGGGAAAAGAGAAAAAATGCAGCAGTTCAACAGCGGAGAGCAGCTAGAAAGTCACGGATAGACCAAGATCCGTCTACAGTGGTCATTCCATGTCCGAATTGTCCAAGGACATTTACAGCTCGAATAGGGCTCATTAGCCATCTACGAACTCATAATCAAGGACATAACTAAAATTGAATTTTCAAAAGTGGATGTAACAAATGGCCATCTTCACTTGTGATGGACGAACAACATACAAGTGTGTGCATCACATGTGCAATCATGTGCCACTATGTGTCTTCTCAAACGTGCAAACATAGCTGAATAGATGACTGTTGATTAGTTTCCATGAATCCAACATTGATTATTGTTTCCATGAATCCCACATTGATTATTGTCTCCATGAATCCCACATTGATTATTGTTTCCATGAATCCCACATTGATTATTCTAATACACGTAACACTGCGCTACGGCGGCTTATCTTCAACGTAACATACGGCAATGCAAGTATGCGCACATTTTATGGTGTCTGTTTCAGTTGGACATTGTTACCGATGCCAAAAACTATACAATGACATAAGAGATACAAATGACAATCTTGACAATGGGAGTTCAAATAGTCAAGAAAGTTTGTTCCACTTGAACTGTGTCAACGATGCCAGAACTAAACACTGGCGTCGAGTAGAGAGATCAACACAGTCTTGAGAATGGGAGATTTCGGTAGTTCTGAAGACAAGATTCTTGATTAGAAACTGGCTTCACAGCACGCGGGGTATTCCCATAAGTGCTCCGCCCTCAGTTCCAGTAGCCATCCCAGTGTATGTAGACTCAGAGTCCCAGTCAGGTATTGATTGTGTGGTCTACGGGACTTGCCAAAATATTTACTTTTCTTTCCCTCGCCTCTAGATACTCCCATTTATAACATTCTCTGAATGTGCACGTTCTCAATCTCATTGACATCATCTGCATCTTGAAATGAATTTATTACTCCCTTCATTAAGTCTGCTTTATCTCATCTCAATATTGCGCCGTCTATCGCAGCATGCCTGCCAATAAGTCGGCTCTCTCGTTTCCTCTGACTCCAGCATGACCAGGGCAGTTTATCTATGTAATGCTCTGGACAATTGAGTTCTTCAATAAGTCCCACCATTCTTTTCTTAGCATTAACTTTTCTATCTTGCGCAGCATGCTTTGAGAGTCTGTGAGTATTACCGAGTGTGTTGATGTATCAGTTATCAACCAATTAAGTGCTGGTGTAACTCCCTCTATCTCCATCCACATGCTGGAAGACAAGATATGAAGACAACACATCACGGGGCGAGTGTACAAGCTGTAAGCTATGAATTCCATTTAGAAACAACGAATCAGGTAGGTTAGTCACGTGCTGAAACTATTCTCAAAGTTATAACAGATAGACGCAGCGGATACTCAACAATAGTAAGACCAAGCAAATGATGGATTCGTACGTTCACAAAAGCAACGAACAACGTTCTGTACACAGCAGTCCATATATTCATAAAACTATTACAAAACCTAACGCTATTAGGCATAACGAAACAAACAAATTGTTAGCATATCCTATTCACGATGTTGCCATTAATCTCGCAATTTGTGACTGTACTGATTCTCGAGACAATATACATACGTCAATCAACAAGTCTGCAACACACATGGATATAACAATAAACAATACGAAAGTGAAACAGGCCAACAAATTTAAATATCTAGGCGGCATTTTTTTCCGAAAATGGAAGACTAGACTGAGAAATAGAAACACGGTGCCAAAAAGCTAAAACAGTGACATACCAACTTTCACCATTACTTCTTCACCCAAAGATCAAGATGAAAATTTAAAAAAAACAGATAATATCTACTCTCTCAATATTTATACCTACACTCTGCTACCAATGTCAAACATTTTCTCTAAGAGCCTCACAGTACAGGAAAATCGTTACATGTGAAATGAAGTGTCTGAGAAAATATGCAATGGTTACTAAACTTGATAAAATAAGAAACGATGAAATTAGGAAAAGAGTTGATATAACAGCATTCATTGAACATATTGAAAGACAGCAAGTAAATTAGTTCGGTTATCTTATGAGAATGAAACCGTTCCAAATACCAATAAGAGCCTATAACAAAAGAATGTCTGGGCGTAAAGCCAAAGGTAGAACAAGAAAAAGTTGGATAGAAAACATCGAGATAGCCTTGAACAAACATGTACTAAATGCAACCACGGCGACACATCTGGCCTTAGAAGGACAGCTTAAGCTCCTACCCCTACACTTAACGGCAAGTGTGAACCATCATTCACCTGGGGATAGACAATGCATACGTCGAGCACGTGTCAGTATACCGCGTGACCTGCTAGGACGCCGCTCTCTGAAGCCTAAGATCCCGGGTTCAATTCACGGTTGGGATAAAGGATTTTTGTCTTTCGGGGGTGAAATTAAAAAAATTCCTGTGCACGTTGCGGCGACAGCTGTGGCAAAGCGGCCTTTATTTCCATAAAGTCTCCCTGCACCCCTTAACATGAAAACACGCAGTAATTAAATATATTCATTTAAGTTTTATACATACGTACAGTAGCTTTTCATTGCTTTTTGAACAGTCCGGATGCACAATTGCCTGTGACGGGATTCGAACCCAGTACTTTAACTGTCAAAGACAGGTCCCCTGTACCCCTTTTCCAGTTATGCCCAAAAAGCAGCAAATGGACATAGCTGGGCAACGTAAAATAAAACTGTACACATACACAAATACAATCTACATTTCGGTAGAACAATAAATGATAGCTAGCATCGATCCTAATCACAGCCTTCGATCTGCTAGTAAAATTATTGTATTATTATCTCTACAGCTGTGCCACCATTGATTGCACCACAACTGCGTTGACTGTAGCGGCTCTGTGTGCAGATAAAACACTGTTCTTATTGCCAAAAGTGAGAAAAATCAATCAGAGCTCATCAACAGAGTGATAGTAAAAAGTAAAGAGAATGACATTCTTATGTAAAAAAAACCGCTTGTTTCCATCTTCATGACAGTGTAGACTGTCGGGTGTGTCGTCACAATATCCATGAGCAATGGACATCTATGGATCGTTCTTACATAGCCAATGCATTGAAGGGTTATTATCCAATCAAAAGTGTTAAAACGTGACCATTAGCATCGGAATCAGGATATTCTGTATCCTCAATTCTTCTTCTTCTTCAGCGTTCATTCTCAAACTCCCACTGGATCTCTCTCGTAGCAGGACCATGATCCATTCTAGATTTCCAGCAGGATATAGTCCAGAGAATGGAAATGCGATGTGTTGCCGTTTTATTTGCGTCAATGGCCCAACTCATCTGTCTTCGATGAGTATCCCCAATTCAAAAAAAAATATTAGCATCTGTGTCGTACTTAGTGTATCATCAGGAAAAGTGGGATATATTTTAAAGAAGATATAATGAGAGGGTTTAACATATACGTACACATAATCACATAAATACATATAGTAATATCACATCTGGAAACAATAGAATTTACGTGAGCACTTAGATTCTGAACCTTGAAATTAGTGTCAGAAAAATGAGTTGCGACGACAATGCACATCAAAACGTATACAAGGGTGGGGGGGGGGGGGTTAGGGTATTGTTGGCTGATATTCCAACATGTGTGTTCGTCCATCGCAAGCAATGACGACCAATTTTACATCCACTTTTGAAAATTCAGTTAGAATTATGACCATGCGTAATAGTTCGTAGATGGCCAATGAGCCCTATTCAAGCTGTAAATTTTCTTGGACAGTTCGGACATGGACTGACGACTGTAGACGAATCTTGGTCTATCCGTGACTTTCTAGCTGCTCTCCGCTGTTGAGCTGCTGCCTTTTTTCCTCTTTTCACAAGATGATGCGCTCTTTTTCATTGTAGAGCGCCATGTAGATCTATTTTGTGCAAGTTGTTCCCATGTATCTTGGTCTATTTCAAAGGCTTTCAGTGAGGTCTTTAACGAGTCCTTGTAGCGCTTATTTTGGCCACCTTGGGATCGTTTACCCGTCTCCAGCTCACCATAGAGAAGTATCTTTGGCAGGCGATAGTCTGGCATACGTACCATATGACCTGCCCAACGATTATATGTCTGCATCAGGATAGTGTCAATGCTGGGGATACCAGCTCTATCAAGGACAGTGGTATCTGGAATCTTGTCTTGCCATCTGATATTCATAACTTTTCTGAGACAATTTGTATGAAAATGATTGAGTTTTTTCAAATGACGTCTATACACAGTCCATGTTTCACTAGCGTATAACAGTACTGGAAGTACCACTGCTCTATAAACTTTCAGCTTAGTCTGTAGGTTAATGCCATTTCTACGCCACACATTTGCGTACAATCTGCCAAAAGTGCTGCTTACCTTGGCGATCCTTGTATACACTTCATCATTAACGTTGACATCTTGTGATAGCGTACTACCTAGATATGTGAATATATTCACAACTTTCAGTACTAAACCATTTACCTTTATGCAGGGCTCGAGATAGCTTTTGCCAGGTGCTGGTTGTAACATGACTTCACTGTTTTCTCTGTGTTTATAGCAAGTCAAAATTTGGTACAGGATTTGGTATCCCGACATATACGGGGGTAATGGGTTATGGTTGGCTGGTACCCCGACATATACGGGGGTAATGGGTTATGGTTGGCTGGTACCCCGACATATACGGGGGTAATGGGTTATGGTTGGCTGGTATCCCGACATATACGGGGGTAATGGGTTATGGTTGGCTGGTACCCCGACATATACGGGGGTAATGGGTTATGGTTGGCTGGTACCCCGACATATACGGGGGTAATGGGTTATGGTTGGCTGGTACCCCGACATATACGGGGGTAATGGGTTATGGTTGGCTGGTACCCCGACATATACGGGGGTAATGGGTTATGGTTGGCTGGTACCCCGACATATACGGGGGTAATGGGTTATGGTTGGCTGGTATCCCGATTGCTAGTCTCCAGATTGGTTTTATTTATGAGCCACTCCAGGTTCTAAAATCAATATATTCCCCATGAATTTGTGTGACTGAATCAACCGAGCCTGTACCATTCCTTTAGTGAAACATTCAGACAGATGACTAATGTACGATTTCTGATCAAACGCACTAGTATCAGGCTAGTTGATTGATAGTAATAAAATATTACATGAATAATTGAACTCAGGTTCAACTACAGTTACTGATGCAGTTTCCCATTAGCGGGTTGATTGCGCATTTGGGTACAATAATCATTTCAACAAACTAGTTCAGATGTATTGCAAATGTAGGTTCAGTAGTGAAAACTAAGGTTCAGTGTGGTTGAGTAAGGTTCAGTGGGGGGGAGGGGGGTGTTGGCAAGCTGCAGTTCAGTGAGGGCGAACTAAGGTCCAGATGTATATGGTGTTATGAACTGATATTTTAGTGGAGTAAACTGATATTTTAGTGGAGTGAACTGATATTTTAGTGGAGTGAACTGATGTTTTAGTGTTATACTTCTTCTTCTTCTGTGTTCGTTCTCGTGTAACCACTTCGAATAAATCGTGTGAGTGTGAAGTACGTTGTACTGCAAGTTCCACAGTTGAGCTGTGTTATTTGCGCCTGGGTTTGTTCACTTTGTGACCGGGATATCCGAGGCCCAGCATATCCGTTTTTGTCATGCCTTTAATTTGGGTAGTAAGCTTTCCTAGCCAGCCTGCCTATCTGTCGAAGTGAGCGCGGATGTATAATAACTGATCGCCCAGACGATTGTCGTTCACTTATATCTCACACGAGGTGCACGACCGTCAGTGAACTTGCCTCGTGTAATTAGACGTTCTGTGCCTGTGCCCATATGGTACTGAACCTTTTCTCTTCCCCGAGTCTGGTTCCGGTGAAGGAAGAACTCGGTAGAAGAGTTGGGCCCGGGCTCTTTCGCCTTCTTAGCCGAGGTGTCGTTCACCGACATCGTGAACCACTCGTCCAAGTCCGACAACCTCTTTGGGGGCAAGATGTGATCTCGAGCTCAACGACATTGTCCTAGTTGTGCCTAATCCATAGGGTACGGAACCCTTTCTCTTCGCGAGCATGTTTCCGGTATAGGAAAGCTCGACTTTAGAGTTGGGCCAGGTCTTTTTTCCTTCCTTGCGCCCACGATTGGGTATGGGTCTCTGCCCGTAAGGAGTACTGATAACTAGAAGCTTGTCTCGAGCTAACGGAGCTTGTAGTTCCTATTTTCTTGAATCGTTTTCACTTTCTATTTGCAGTTAGCGCTGACCCCTCATTGTACTCAATATGTTGTCTTTTGTTTCTCGCCATGCATCCACCTTTTTGCCATCTCCAACGCTCGGACTGGACTGACTAGCGTCACTGTGTGTCGACAGTGCCTCTGAATGTGTTGGCGCTGGTGGTGTCGGAGATATTGCCTTTCTCTTATGCAGTCAAATCTCTTTCCATCTGCTACCTCCACATTCTCGGACACGATCCCCAAACCTTTTGGCCAGAAAATGCACGAGCCGCTGTTTTCTGTTTCCAGGGTGCACCACGAGGAGGTACATTTGGGATCTTGGTTATCTGCTAACCCTGGGTCCGCCGAGAGCAGTGCGTTCCCTTTTCACCCTTTTAATGTTATAAACTGATGCTTTATTGTTATGAACTATGTTTTAGTTTTATGAACTATTCAAATGCATACACTGGTGCACATGGCGATCTCAGTGAATTGGTCAAAGAAGTGCACATTAAACTCAAATAAGTTAAGAGTGAGCAGAAGCAACCACAAGATGGATGAGGGTAGAGGTAGACACAGAGAGATGAGGGTCCTTATCGAGGAAGAACTTCAAGGTCGTCATATTCTCTATTATATCGTGGTACGGCAGCAGCCGTAAGTAGACAGAGACAATCAGTACTTCGATGCTTACTTCTTCGAACAAATCAGTGGAATCGCCAAGGGCACCACGATGGAACCCAGCTATGCGTGCTTGTTTACCTTGAGCTCCAGGTGTGAGAATGCTATGGTTGACCCTTCCTATCGGTGTTACATAGGTATATCGATGATGGGATTGGTATCACTGACATGTCTGAAGTTGATCGGTCACGCGATTCCCTTCCATTTTCTCAACTTGTTCTTCTCCAACGTCGAGTAGTGGTGAAAACAAACATTAAGTAAGAACAGAGTGGTCACAATAAGAGTGGTCAGAAGACAACTGAGCAGAAAATTAAGAGGGTGAAAATACTGCCAGGAAACGCGCTCTGGTATACACTCTGAAGGACAAGAGCAAGTAGTAACAATGGATATACCTAGATTACATTTTTTGTGAATTTTAGGCAGCATAAAGAAAGCAAGTCTTGATGATAATATAAAAACAAATGGCCTGACACATCAGTCTTCTGCGGCGATGATAATATAAAAAACAAATGTTTACAATAATCAAACTAAATCTCACCTTTTTTTATGGGCTTTGAAAAGGCGATTTCGTCTAGACCTTTCTTCATTGCAAACAACTTGTTCTGGTTTTCCTTTTGCAGAAGAGTATATCTTTTTAACGATCTCAGTCTTACTCTCCTGTCGTTGGTTCTCCTCATCTGAACTAGAGTACATGTTGGGTATTTTGTCTTTAAAGAATGCTCTTGTTGCTGAACCAGTAGAGTGTGTGTTTGATGAGCTTTTACATGCATTTGTTGATGATCTTCTTGAGCGTGAAGATGTCTTGAAAGACTTTGGATGAGAAGCATCTATAGGTGAGGTTGAGCTTGAAGATGTATCTGAGGATTGTCTTGACTTTGGATGAGAGACTTCTATAGGTGAGGTTGAGCTTGAAGATGTATCTGAGGATTGTCTTGACTTTGGATGAGAGGTATCAATAGATGATTTTGAGCTTGGAGCTCTTTCCACAGACCGTCTTGACTTTGGATGAGAGGCATCTATAGGTGATTTTGAATTTGTTACTGCTGCAGTATCAGGTGAATTTGAGTTTGGACACGATGAATCTGAAGATAACTTTGAATTTAAAAGAGATGCAGTTGAATATAGCCGTGACTTCGGAAGCGATTCATCCGAAGACAACAATGACCTTGAGAGTGATTCATTTGAAGATGATTGACTAGATGACCGTGATGACGATCTTGATGAAGATGGCGAGTGTTTATGACAATGATCTTTGCGACTCTTTGCTCTGTCTGAAGTTTTTCTATGGGATCTGCTGAGTTGCTCATCGAGTTCATTATCTGACGACAGTATTATTGTTGTGGTGTTGGTCACAGGTGATGTACTTCTGGGTAGCGCTACCTTAGCGGCTGATAATGCTGATGTGGATGATAAAGGTAAATTTGATAACTGTATTTTCGATACCTGTGACGTTGTTTCCATAGATTCACAAGCACTTCTGGGTTGTAAACGCAATTGACCGCTCACTGTTAAATTTGCAGAAGGCAATGCCTGGTCTCCAAGTTTTAATTTACTGGATGTTGTAACAGGATTGAGACTATCTGATGATGTAACAGGATTGAGACTATCTGATGATGTAACAAGTTTGAGTTGATCTCGTGATGTTGCAGAATAATTACAGGTTGCTTCCATATTAGATAGATGTTCTCGTACTTTCTCGGGATCATCTAATTTTGGTTTCTGTTCAGAACATGATTGTAACTTTGACTCATCACATTCACTGTTGTCGCTGTCGTCACTTGACTTTGACGTCAGGTCAATGACATGCTCAAAGTCTGTTGAGTCAATGTGGGTAGTTTTTGAGCATTTTGACTGGATATTTTGAACTTGATCAAAAGCATGATTCAGTGTTGGAGTCTCATTCTTCAGCTCTGATATTGACGATAGCAATTTTGAAGATTTTAACAAGCCTGGCGATAATGCCAGGGATGGAAGGATACAGTTCATTTTTTTATTAGAGGAATTAGAGGATGATTTGTCAGAGAAAGATGATGGTGGATTCGGAAAATTTATTGAAACAGATTCTTTCGGATTTGACTCTACAATATCTGCATCTATCGTGTCTGTAATGTTTGAGGAAGTGATGTCACTATTGAGAGTACCTGTTGAATTCAAAGTGTCTTTAGTTATCCGAGGCAAGTCCTCGATCAATAAAAGTGACGGCATATCCCCCTCGCTATCCAGTACATCATTACTGTCTGCAGACAAATTGTTCTTCATGAGAACAAGTGAAGGCATTTTGCAATCGATATCTACATCACAATCACTGGCATCATCATCATCTTTATTATCTGTGCAGACATTATCCTTTTTAGCATTACCTTCATCAATACCATCATCATCTTTGTCAAGTTTGACTACAGCAAGATCTTCATTGTCAGTATTGACAACCAGTTCATGTTCATTGTCTAAATCAGACTCCTCATTTTCAAAATCATCATCGCTGTCTTCAACTTCATCGCCTAATATTATGGTGGTGCTATGGAACGTCATTTCTGTCCGAAGTCTATCATATAGCAAGTCATGTGATGTACTCAACCTGGGTGGCAAGGAGGCATCCACATCTGCAGCTGAGTGTGCGGTTAATCCAGAATGCTCATTTGAAGATGACACTTCCATATATTTCTCATCCCTAGTGGGTGACTTCTTACTAACTCTACCAGAATTTGAACATTCATACGGTTCCAACTTTACATGGGTTTTCCGCCAATTCTGGCCACCATCTTTGTTGATAGAACTAAAATTTGTAGCAGTAATAGATAAATCCAACATCTTATTACAACTATCATGTTGTACAGGCGGTGAAGAAACATGGGATACTTCATCCTTTATAACACCATTCAATTTACCATTTTCTACACAGAACGCATGACTCGTTTTGAGACTCGAACCTAATATGTTTTGCTTTGAGTCTTTCTGAAAGAAGTCATCAATATCTTGATACTTCGTCAGAGACTTGACATAACCTCTATCCTGATACTTGGACGGAGACTTGACATAACCTCTATCCTGATACTTGGTCGGAGATTTGACATAATCTTTGTGAGAGACTGAAATATTTTTCACATCTTGAAAAACAGAACTAGTAACGTCATTCTCTTTCTCTGATGTTGAAGCATTGCTGTGTGGTGAATCTGGCAGTTGTGAGCCTGGATTGATAACTGTAGGCAGTTTCTGGCCATGTTGTAGATTACCACTAAGACGTCCACTTCTGTTGTGGTTGCGGTATCTTTCACCTGTGCCAGCCCGTGAGATGGGAACACACTCAAACTGTTGAAGTCAATATGGAGATTTGGTTAATGTGAACATTCTGAACAAATGTAAAATGTTTAGAGATTTGGTTAATGTGAAAATTCTGAGCAAATGTAAAATGTTTAGAGATTTGGTTAATGTGAACATTCTGAACAAATGTAAAATGTTTAGAGATTTGGTTAATGTGAACATTCTGAACAAATGTAAAATGTTTAGAGATTTGGTTAATGTGAACATTCTGAACAAATGTAAAATGTTTAGAGATTTGGTTAATGTGAACATTCTGAACAAATGTAAAAATTTTTGATAATGGGGGAATATGAATGTTTCATACTTCAGATATCCTCACATAACAATACCATCACATAGTGATATCTTCACATATTGATACACTCACATACTTCAGACATTGACGTTTTCTGGGGGGAGGGGGGCAGGAGTGTGTAAGGGATAGTGCCTCACAGTCAGTAGCAGCCAATCCCTTCAGGTCGGCCAGGATACTAATTAGTTCCTCTACTGCTGTCAAGCTCATGCATGGCTCACAGTGTCTCAAAGCGCAATTGGCAATGATTTGGCCTAGTGTCTCATAGGCAACTATTTGGCCTAGTCGGCTGAACTAAGTAAAGCTACTCAGCAAGAGGACACCCTCTTCTTCTGTGCACACAAATGCTGGTGGAGAAGGCGGAAGATCATATTGCCAACAATGGCTTCGAAGATGGGAGTTGGAAATGCTCCATTTTGGGCTGGGGGCGCATCAAGGACAGTAATTGATGAGCAATACTACCATTGCATAGAGTCCTTGTGTTATAGCATCACTGTATGATAGGGCCAGTGTGATAGGTCTACTATAATATCGTGCATAGGGTCCCGGTATGATAGGTCTACTATAATAGCGTGCATAGGGTCCCGGTATGATAGGTCTACTATAATAGCGTGCATAGGGTCCCGGTATAATAGGTCTACTATAATAGCGTGCATAAAATCAATATGTGACAGAGACAATGTTATGGTCGCTATTTGATATTATCACTGCATGATAGGATTATTGTGTGATTTAGATACTGCTTAGGGCCACAGTGTGATGGTGTTAGAGCCACAATGAGATGGTGTTAGAGCCACAATGTAATAGTGTCACTGTGTTTGGTACACTGCGTGATATGTTCACTGCTTAGAGTCATTTAGAGGAACACTATACATGATATTTATTTCCAGTATGAGAATGGAGATTGCTATTGCCTTTCACAGACTTTCTGAGAGTTCTTTCCAGTATGAGAATGGAGATTGCTATTGCCTTTCACAGACCTTCTGATAGTTCTTTTACAATGCAGCTATTGTGTCCAACTGTCCGTACTTTGAAATATTTAAAATGGTCTGATGTCAATGTAGGTGGATGGAATCCTACTTCTTCGCTGTCACATGGATGGAATCCAACTTCTTTTGTGTCACATTGATGGAATCTGACTTCTTGGGTGTCACATTGATGTACTGAACTGGGCATGATATTCCTGGTCACAAGATTGAATAGTCTAGCATTTAATGCATATACAAAGGCTTGCATTGACACCAAAGGCTTGCATTGACACCAAAGGCTTGCATTGACACCAAAGGCTTGCATTGACACCAAAGACTTGCATTGACACCAAAGTCTTGCATTGACACCAAAGTCTTGCATTGACACCAAAGTCTTGCATTGACACCAAAGTCTTGCATTGACACCAAAGTCTTGCATTGACACCAAAGGGCAAATGTAAGATATACTGATCAAGGATTATGTTACAAAGAAGCAGGTAGTTGCAGAGATGAAGATTGTTGGCCAGAGTTAGGGGTGTGCAGTAAGTCATGCGCACCAAGGGATTGTCTTTGACTAAGCAAGGCGGTGAGCGTATGTTGTTGCTCTTCAGGATGTCACAAGATGTAATGGTCAATGTTGATTGTCTTTAGTGAGGAAACAAGAAGTGGAACAGATGGGATCCACTTCATCAAACACCACCCCCCCCCCCCCCACGATCAAGCATGTATCTCATTTTCAAAATGGTACTGCAACACAAGTATATTCTTTTGGATCTGAAACATTTGGGGTGGGGGGGGGGGGGGGGGGGAAGGGGGTAAAATGCATCTATTTTATTTAATTTTTGTCTCTGTGTTTCAATGTTGACAAAGGTACATTGGTTGCTAAATCAAAATGATCTTTGTTTTTTAAATTTATATTTATCAATGTTCTGATCAATTTATTAGATTTTGATGACAAGTAACATGTTATTATCAATACTCAAATATTATTTAATATTTATTCATATTTAAAAAATCCCCTGTGTGTTAATGGCTCACAAATGGGAAGCAAGGAATAGCAATATTGTGAGGTGCAATGCATGTCGTAGGAGTCAACTAGGGTTTTTTTCAGGGTGCAGACAAGTGCTCCAATCCTAGATTCATGGAGACCTGGAAACAATGCGGTTCAGACGTGTTCAATGAAAAGGCACAGCTATTGCAGGCAAGCAGTAAACATAACACAATTCTATTCTCTGGTCTACACGATGTTTCTTCTTCAGCATTTGCTGTCTGATAACTAGAATGAAATAATGTAGGTTCCGCTGGGAAGTGTTGTCTGATAACTAAAATGAAATAATGTGGGTACCGCTGGGAAGTGTTGTCCGATAACTAGAATGAAATAATGTGGGTTCCGCTGGGAAGTGTCCTGCTGGTTAACATAACGTGCTGCGTTATTTACATCATCCGGCCCCACACATCTGACTTTAGCAACCTTTTATTTCTGGTAAGCTTCCCTAGCCTGTGATAACCTTCCTACCTGTTGTCAGGCAACAGTGAGTATATGTTCCACGCGGTGATGGCTTGTCGCCAACTGTGACCTTCAACTTAGAAAACCAAACCGTGTCTCTGGGACACTAATTTCTGAGGAAACAATGAGCATGTCATCACTGTATGATTTAGACCTGGACGACTGTGTCTATCCCACACAACATGTTCCACTGCCAGTAAACTTATCTTGTGTTATTAGACACTATTGTATCCTTGGTTCTGATATAGGAAATTGTTCACACAATACTGTTGGTTCACCCTCTTAGCTTCACCGGCATCGTGAACACCTCATCCAAGTTCCACATTCTTTTCATACCAGAATGGTTTTGTATCCATCCTTTACCTTTCCACACAACCTGCTGCCAGATGACACTTACTGCCAGAAGACAGCTGAAAGCTGCTTATTCGAGCTTGAAAGTGCTTTCATTAGTGTTTTTATTTTTTTACTTTTCACTGCCCTCTAGAGCTGTGCTACCTTTGCTTGTACTCATTTGTCGAGCCCTGTTTAACCAAAGACACACTCATTTGTCGAGCCCTGTTTCACCAAAGACACACTCATTTGTCGAGCCCTGTTTCACCAAAGACACACTAGTTAGTGGCATCTTAGTGAGCTTTTGGACACTACAACCTGGAATTTCAAGCCAGACTTTGTGTTACACTGTTTCAACAGTATTTTGTATGTTGTGACTGTGAGGTGTTCCTCAGAGATATTGTTTGTCCTTTGCAATCAATTCTCTTTCCATCTCAATTTACACTGCCTGGACACAATTCATAAAACATTAGCCACACTGCTTCGCATGAACCTCAAAGTAACCTATTTTCAGAGTGCACTACAAGCCACATGCTTTTAGGATCTCGGTTATTTGCTAACCCTGGAATTGCATGAGAGCAACGAATATCCTTGCGCATCCCACATCCTGCTAATCTGAAGAAGTTTCAAAACAAATGCAGAATAAATTACAATATATACAGGACTTTGACAGAAGACCAATAATATACTTACAATAAACTGAAATTCAGAATTAAGTTGGGGTGCTAAAGCTCCTGGCTGTATAGATGCACACCCTGGGTGACCAAATGTGATCCGGTCACCTTCACGCAGCACTTGCTGGTTGTTTGGGTAATCTGGCATCTGATAACATACAAATATGACATACACAAGGCATCACAATATTATCCTGATGACATATAAAGATTCATATGTGAATGTCATCAAAATAGTATCCAGTGAAGTCTGGTAACAGCATCATCATATGTTCTCTCTCCAGATCCAAGGTTGGCTGCAATTAATCTCCCAACTATTCCATCTCTGACCGTAGTGGCACTCTCTATCAGGTTGTAGCTTGTCTCATGTTTCCTTTCCTTCCTACATATATCAAATGTTTTCTTACTACATATAGCTCATGTTTCCTTCCTATATATATATATATATCTCTGTCTACCGTTGTTAGCAGGCAATTTACTTTTAAGTGAGCTCCTAAAAAAGGTGTCATGTGTTTTATGTTAGCTTCTAAAAAGGTGTCATGTGTTTTATGTGAGCTTCTAAAAAAGGTTTTATGTGAGCTTCTAAAAAGGTGTACTGTGTTTTATGTGAGCTTCTAAAAAGGTGTACTGTGTTTTATGTGAGCTTCTAAAAAGGTGTACTGTGTTTTATGTGAGCTTCTAAAAAAAGTGTCATGTGTTTTATGCCTACAATGTTATATATTTTACTTTTAACAATACCGTTTTCATACATTATGTCTAGAACTTTCTTGTTTGCATTTTATTTTTTTTCAAGAAATTTTCCCTTGTGCTTCTACAAACGTTCCTTTTTTCCAGGAAATTATCCTTTATGTTTCTACAGACACCAGGCTATTATACAACAATAAATAAGAGAAAAATCAAACAAGTCGATTACTTCAAATATTTAGTACCATCCTCTTCAATCTTCCTGGCATAGTAGGTTAAGCTATTTGCTTTGTGCTTGAAAGGTTGTGAGCTAGATACCAGGTAGGCCTATGACGTCTTGTTAACAAGTGCATTTGTTCAGAGATTTATGCGGGTTATCACTTCAAGCTACAAAATTTCATGACTTGTACTCTTGGCAGGTGTCTTCCCACTTCATGAACAGTTAGTCATCACATTATCATCATTGCACATAGGACATATCCATATGTACTCTGATCTCCCTCCATAGGACATAAGCATAGTACTCTAATTCCCCCCCCCATAGCACATAACCATAAGTACTCTGATCTCCCCCCATAGCACATAACCATAAGTACTCTGATCTCCCTCCATAGGACATATCCATACGTACTCTGATCTCCCTCCATAGGACATAACCATAAGTACTCTATCCCCCCATAGGACATAACCATAAGTACTCTGATCACCCCCATAGTATATCTGCAATTACACACGAGGTCTGACTGTTGTCTGTTTGTTGACAACTATTACAATACATATGGATGTTCATTGCTGGAAATGTCAGAATTATCAACCAGCTCAATTTATTCTGGACATAAAAGGAGTCATCAATTATTTTTTGATTGTGAAATTTCTTTAGAATTCAATGTGCAGGTCCAGTCAATATCCCTGATGCTTAAAACTTGCCAGTCTATCTGTTCGTTCACTGCCTTAAACCTTAAACACCTGAATGATCAGGCATGACAATTAATGAGACACCTTCTAACGTAGACATCCCCACAGCCATAACTCACTGTTCATGAATACAAAACGCATCTATTTCTCTCATTATGCTCAATGAACCAATGAGAATGCAGACATGAGTTGTGCTTGTGTTCCCATCCTGTTTATGGTGTTAGTCATTGCCATAATCTCTGTAGTCATGCTTCTTGTTGTCACAGTGAACACTCCACTCTCCACTTCACAGTCATGCTTCTTGTTGCCACAGTGAACACTCCACTCTCCAGTTCAAAGTAATGTGTCTTGTTGTTACAGTGAATGTTCCACTCTCCCCTCTAATAATGTTCTCTACACACTGAAGCTGTGTGAATGCACTTCCCACTTCCAACAGCTATTCTATATCACCTTCCCTATAATTATCACTAATCAATGCCTGCATCTCAGATTCAACAGCAATACAGCAGTACTTACTACCTTTCCCTATCAAGTTTTTCTACTATCTAAGATGGAAGTATGGAAATCTACAGAAAAGGACTTATCCACTTCACACTACACCTGTTCACTTCCTTCAACATGCCCAATCCACAACTTTCTTCTCTGTAGTCCACTACTACTTTACGCTTCTTATTTCAGTGATTTGAAGGTAGGCTCTTACTCTATACAACTTTATTTCCTGTTCTATAGTTTGACAATCAAGTAGGAATCACATTGGTCATACAGGATGTGTCCATAATGCACTCAAGAATGAGACGCATCGCCTTATCCTAACTTTCAGTTCACGTCTGGTAGAGTTATAATTGCCAATGCATACTCAATCACAGAAACAATCAATATATAATAATCAAGAAATAGTACCATCAATTCACTCTGAACAGAAGCCATTGCTTGCATTGCTGAAAGACCTCACTCTGAGCAACAAATGCACCTCTTTCGGTCTATCTACATTACACATGCCATTGTGAACGTCCATATCCTTACTGTTCGTTTTTTGTTGTATGTTTGAATTTCATTCTTGATAAAAGCCTTTCGGTCGAAATGTCAATGTGTGTGCTTCATTACTTTATTCCTGGATTTACCTGTTGGAGATTTTAGTTTTGTGCACAGACATTTGAAAGATGCGTTCCCGGCACATGAGATCAGCACAAAATTATCCAGTCACCAGTGGAGTAAATGTTATCAATGTATGGGAAAACATGAGTACAATAAAGTCACTCCTCTATTGCTTGTGGCACCAGAGGGTAGAATATAAATACAAATTCCAATGCATGTTGCAAGAAACAAGAGTGAGAAACTTACACTCCCCTAGGGATACAAGACAAACATAAAAACACACCTTGAGGTCATTAATGTAGGTGCCATTGAGTCCACTGTTGAAGATGGTAAACCTGGGATGTCCACCTGCGACCTTTTCTCCTATGATAGATGCATGAACGCGAGATATCAGCCGCAGAGTGACCGCTGAATCCAGAAAGTAGTCCGCCAAGGGACCACGGCCTATGGTCACTTTGCCATCTTCTAGCAGCCTGAAAGAATGCATTAGTATTAATAATACAGTGATTTGAAAATGGGTACCGCTGTCTAAACATCTGTAACTATGAAACAAATCTGTAACTATGAAACAAATCTAACTATGAAACAAATCTGTGACTATGAAACAAATCTGTAACTATGAAACAAATCTGTAACTATGAAACAAATCTGTAACTATGAAACAAATCTGTAACTATGAAACAAATCTGTAACTATGAAACAAATCTGTAACTATGAAACAAATCTGTAACTATGAAACAAATCTGTAACTATGAAACAAATCTGTAACTATGAAACAAATCTGTAATTATGAAATAAATCTGTAATTATTCCAAGAAAAAGTCTAAAATGTAGTTCCAAGAAGAACTTTTTAAAATGTAGTTCCAAGAAGAACTTTTTAAAATGTAGTTCCAGGAAGAAATCTGAAATGTAGTTCCAGGAAGAAATCTGAAATGTAGTTCCAGGAAGAAATCTGAAATGTAGTTCCAGGAAGAAATCTGAGATGTAGTTCCAGGAAGAAATCTGAAATGTAGTTCCAGGAAGAAATCTGAAATGTAGTTCCAGGAAGAAATCTGAGATGTAGTTCCAGGAAGAAATCTGAAATGTAGTTCCAGGAAGAAATCTGAAATGTAGTTCCAGGAAGAAATCTGAGATGTAGTTCCAGGAAGAAATCTGAAATGTAGTTCCAGGAAGAAATCTGAAATGTAGTTCCAGGAAGAAATCTGAGATGTAGTTCCAGGAAGAAATCTGAAATGTAGTTCCAGGAAGAAATCTGAAATGTAGTTCCAGGAAGAAATCTGAGATGTAGTTCCAGGAAGAAATCTGAAATGTAGTTCCAGGAAGAAATCTGAGATGTAGTTCCAGGAAGAAATCTGAAATGTAGTTCCAGGAAGAAATCTGAAATGTAGTTCCAGGAAGAAATCTGAAATGTAGTTCTAAGAAGAACTCTCTGAAATGCAAAGCGATGAGTCATCAATAATTACATTAAATATAACAATGAACAATAGTCTGACTGTGTTCAGACAGAAACGAAATAGCCTAATTGAATTAACATTGCAACAACAAACAAACAATAGCAGAAATGGATACAGTGACCACAATGAATATAATGTTCTTACTAACTCATATTTATCTTGAGGCGAATTCAAATTTGTATATTTAGTTTGTTAAGTACCTTGATTTATATGCGTATAATAATTAAAATAATCACTTATAGAAAACAATCTTCCTTTCAACTATTGTATATGCATGAATGTCAGTTCTGTATTAAATTTGTGAATGGGTCAAAGGGTATTAGCCCATGGACCAGCACCCAACCATTAGTCCATGGACCGCTGGACCAGTAACTAACAATTAAATGTGGAAAGTTTAGTCCTTGTTTCTGAATATCACTCTTCCCCTTTTGTTTCATGGTTTACTGTTTACCCTAACAAAAGGTCAGACAAAAATCCAATAAAAACTAAATGGCGTTTTTGTGGTGCGCCCACTTTCTTACCGGGGGATATAACTACAACGCCATATATATATATCACGGGGAGGTGGAAACTGCATATAGTATTTACAGATGCTCAGGTAGAGCATTGACTAACAAAAGGTTTGGGAATCACTGATCTAGTAGACCAGAATCGGAGGTCAATAAGTTTGGGAATCACTGATCTAATAGACCAGAATCAGAGGTCAATAAGTTTGGGAATCACTGATCTAATAGACCAGAATCAGAGGTCAATAAGTTTGGGAATCACTGATCTAATAGACCAGAATCAGAGGTCAATAAGTTTGGGAATCACTGATCTAATAGACCAGAATCAGAGGTCAAAAATTTTTGGGAATCACTGATCTAGTAGACCAGAATCAGAGGTCAATAAACAACAACAGCCATGGGAGCAATAAAACCATATTCATCAATACAGATGATATAGAAAAGATAATAGGAACTGAGAGACTGGTCTACCAGCTGTGACCGTACTGCTTCACACAGTTGCCTAAATGGATTACACATAGGTTGATATATCATATAGGCGATCTAGTACACA
Source organism: Meghimatium bilineatum (assembly GCA_034231615.1). NCBI lineage: Eukaryota > Metazoa > Mollusca > Gastropoda > Stylommatophora > Philomycidae > Meghimatium > Meghimatium bilineatum. The sequence continues at coordinate 64,624,634 of CM067300.1, forward strand.
ATCGTAGTGGCTATGTATATTGAAAATAGAATGTTTTTGTTCTTTTTTGTTATATTTGAACCGTCTTATTCTGCATTCGTCCTGTCAGAAGACGTCCTGTCAGAAGAATGTTGAGATTGATCCAAAAAAAAGTTCAAAAATCGTTGAGGATTGACTTCACTGTACTCGGTTTCCCATATGTACTGTCATTCTCAACGTAGCGGCACGCCGCCTGCCGGGAGTACCACTCATAGCACGTAACTCCGTAGCTTCAAGCGATAACCCACGGGGATCTCAGAAAAACATCCAACTTGTAAACAAGACGACACGAGTTTTGACCTCTTGATCACAAGGCGAAGAGATTAACCACTACGCAAGGGAGATCCCCTGAGAGATTGATCACAAAGGGTGGTATCATCATCGTCAAACCTATAACCATTCAGGGTCGTTGAGGGGACACTCTGGAAACCTCAACAGTAAAATCCCACCATGCTATCTGTTCTCATTTCCTTGTTTGTTAGAATGTGGAGAATCTTAATCGAGACCACACGTCAATATTATTTATCCACACTTTCCTTTATCCCCTTCTTTTCCCCAGTAGGGAAGTTTGGGTGACATAAATATGCCTCATCGTGTCTCCAAACCAGTATACCCCTGCTAAATAACGTTCTTGTTGACCTGCCTGCAAGAGCATTGATTTATTTTGTTTCTCATGTATATATTAATTTTATGGTGTGCACAATGAATGCGCAATATTCGAACAGGCATAACTCAGTGAGATGGAAACAAGGCACATGGTAAAATAAAGCACATGCGAGTATGACATCAAAGAGATGTATTAATTTAACAACGAAATAGCTTCATCATAAAAAATAAATAGACAAGCAGTAATAAATCAATCTACACCGGGACACACATGATAATAATATTGGTGTCCCTCCTTCGCTGCGAAGATGAGAATGACATAACATTCGTTACTGCATGTTTTCCTGTGAAGGAGTGCATGGTGGCTTTCTATGGGATGTGGAAATAAAGGCCGCTTTGCCATAGCAGACACCACGACATGTACAGGAAGGATTTTGATTGTACCTCCGAAAGATAAAATCATGTCCCAACCGTGGATTGAACCCGGGACCTCAAGGGTCTGAGAACGGTGTTCAAACCACACGGCCATACGCACCACAAACAAACAATAAAGATGTAGTGAACAGGATGTTGTACACTCATATAGGAAGGCGAAGAGGAGTAAGACAAGGATGTACATTGTCTCCATACCTAATCGACATATATGCAGGCGATCAATAATGAGAAATGTCAAACAAAACACTGCACACAAAAAAAGTGAGACTTATAAACATCGAAAGTCTAGAGATTCCAGAAATTAGATGCGCAGACGACACAGTTATATGAACATCAATTGAGAAAGACTTAATGAACATAATAATATAAACAAAAAACTTTAACAAACAACAAAACCTGTATTTAAATATGAAAATGACAAAAGTAATGACAACCGACAAAGTGAAAGCAAGACATAGAATTAATATTGATAACAAAGTTGTAGAAAAAGGGACAAATTTATAATATCTAGGAGCTAACATAAACAGTACATGAGACTGCGCAGCCGAGATCTAGAGCAGCAGCAGCAGCAGCAATATGTGTCGTGTGGCGTATTCTTTCCAATGAATCTCCTGAAATGCCCGCGTTCGTCGTGGTTGATCTTCCTTGCTGTCCATGATGTTCTTAGGACTTCTTTGGCACTTCATTTCGAAAGCCTCTATTCTCTTAGATCGCCGAAAGACTCTGTCTGCTGAAGAATCCAATGCGGTACACCTACGACCCTGACGGGTTACGGGTTTATAGAGGACATATTCTCGTGGCTATAGTTTTATTTATTGTCAATGTTTCACAGCCGTAAGTCGCCACTGGGAACACACATGTACGTAAGAAACATACCTTAGTTGCCATGTTTTCACCGTGCCACAGTTTTTTCAGTTATTTTAATGTGGACATCGATCGGTATTGTTGCTCAACCAAAACGTGCGAAGTAAAATCCAACATCCAAGAAAAGTTGATTTTTAAACACCGTAGGAAGTTGGTGTTTTCGGCCATTTAAAGAAAAACGATGGCATGGAAAGTGTGTTGTTTTGGAGGGGGCGACAGAAGTTAGTAAAGGTAAAGGTCGACCAAGACGTCTATTGTCTGTCCACAGATGAATGGTTGTTGGTCGCATTCTTACTTGCTGTTAAGCGTGGGGATGGGAGCTTAAGCTGTCGTTCCAAGGTCAGATGTGTTGCCGTGGTTCATTTAGTCCATGTTTGTTCAAAGCTATTTTGATGTTTTCTATCCACCGTTTTCTTGGTCTACCTTTGCCTTTACGCACGGATATTATTTTGTTATATGCTCTTATTGGTATTTGGTTTCGGTTCATTCTCATAAGGTGATCGAACCATATTACTTGATGTCTCTCAATATGTTCAATACATGATATTACACCAACTCTTTTACTAATTTCTTCATTTCTTATTTTTATCTAGTTTAGTATCCATTGCAGCTTTTCTCCGACACTTGATTTCACATGTAACGATTTTTCTTTGCCGCGAGGCTGTTAAATGCCATGTAATTATATACATCAGTATACACCATTACGTGACTGGACAATAAATATTCAGGAATATATGCACATGTCGCTAGAGAAGGAGAAGGGGGGGACAACTTGCTTGAGTCCGCGGGGATTTCTGGTGACTCATAAGGAAGGCTACTTTCTGGAAAGAATATGTCAAATGACACATGTTGTCATTCTCCTGATCTCGACTACACAATCTCCTGCACTGTTTATGTTACCACCTAAATATTCGAAATATGTCACTTCTAAACGGTTATCAATATTAATTCTAGGTCTTGTTTTCATTTTGTCGGCTGTCATTACTTTTGCCATTTTCATATTTAGAAACAGGTTTTGATGTTCCCTAAAGCTGTGTTGATATCATTATGTTCAGTAAGTCTTTCTCATTACGTGTTAATAATATGGGTATCGAAACAATAAATATGTAGATGATAATGGAAAGTTAAACTCCAATAAAAATTCCCTAAAATCAATGTTGTTTTTTATTTACTGCGCCAGTCAGCGATTCCACAAAAAAGGCCTTCAGAGATCTCTGATGGGGTTAGTTACCCATATTTATAGCGACCCTGAGTTGGGGTTAGGAACCCATATTTTAGAGACCCTCAGTTGGGGTTAAGAGCCAATATTTTAGAGCATGTTGTTGGTAATGAAAAATGAGTTAATGAGTAAATTCAGATATTTTTTTTAAATAAAGAAAGGGGGTACTCTACTCAAAGAGAGTGAAATAGGATCACGGAAAGCTTTGATGACAATGTTAGGATCAAGGAAAGAGTTGATGACAATGTTAGGATCAAGGAAAGAGTTGAAGGACAATGTTAGGATCAAGGAAAGAGTTGAAGGACAATGTTAGGATCAAGGAAAGAGATGATGACAATGAAGATCATTCTATTGAATCTGTAAAAAAATACGTGATTACTCAAGTTGCCTGGCTAATTGATGTCAGGTGAACCGTGGCTCTCGCCGGTAACGACCCACGACCAGAATAAAAACAAGCCTTCATACGTGATTATTTCACTTTATCGTTGGTCACTATTTATATATATATATATATATAGTGTCACCTGTTAACTTCGGCCGATGAAATTCACGTAAATAATAGAAAACACGACGTATGAAAGCTTGTTTTGAATGTGCTGGCTGGTCACTTTACACTGTCGATAGCCACGGCAGAAGGTTGTTAGGAGTATGTCAACACTTATTTCGTACTGCAATGATTTTCTAGATAATATTTACATCCAGTATGTTGTCACTATTTCTGATTGGCCCAGAAGCATAAATTCTTGCAGAAAAAAAATGTAAACGAGTATCATATCATCTTCTTCGTCATCGTTCATTCTCAAACTCCCGCTGGATCTCTCTAATAACAGGACGATGGCCCAACACATCCGTCTTTGACGGCTATCCTTGGAAAACCACCTCTATGTTGTCTCTGGGTACATACATGGCAGGACACAGTTTTCGCTATTCTTCGCTTCCCGCCTCGGCAACATACACTTGTGAAATCTAGACATATTTTGTTCACTTCTTTCGTTCGCTGTATTTGTGCTAATGCTGGATTTAATGGTGGCTCAATTACCAGTACCGCGACTTCCACTATTTTTAAAAACTTAAAAGCTGCGATTTAACCAAACTGGACTAACGCCCGCGGTTGAAATGTATGCACCTCACTAAAAGGGTAGGTCTACATTGTACTTCACCAATAGAAAACTACTTCCACGCAAGTAGTGGCATATCTTTGTGAAGTCACTAAGACAATGTGCCACTGAGATATAAACAGCAACTGAATCAATATCTCTGCTACAACACAAACATGTCTGTTGACTGACAGATCGTTAAATGCAACAAGGGATAATCACGTGTACTGGTAAGTGACTGCCAACAGACAAAGAGATGATTGCGTGTGTAATTGCACGGTTGACTAGCTGACTATTTGACGTGTAACCTACACTATTCTGTGTTCAGTCTCAAACTCCTGTTGGTTAGTCGGATGTAGTCCGGAATGTCTTGTGTCGTGGTTTATAGCTTGGCTGTGTTATTTGCATCTTTCAGCCGGAAACATCAGACTGCAGCATGGTTTTGTGAGAGCTAATCCAGAAGCAACTATCATACAATATCTAACAATACGCATGGTCGACTACAGTGTATCCATTTTTGCAACTCTTCCTTTCTCCTTGATGCGCAAGAGCGAACCTAAATTTAACTTTACTTATCTCGGCAAACTTGTCTCGCCCTGTTTTCTTTTTCCCCCATTAATTACTGGCAATAGATCCCTTATTATTATTTTGTGCAATGATAGAGAACGGTTTCTTCAGAGTTGTATCCCATATCGAACTCTTAACTCTCAACAGTGCGCAGTGCTTTGAGAAGCAACATCATACTCACAGGGGTCAAACTAGCAATTATATAGATCAGAAGTGGACACAATACGGTCCTGCCAAGCTGGGATCAAACTAGCAATTATATAGATCAGAAGTGGACACAATACGGTCCTGCCAAGCTGGGATCAAACTGGCAATTATATAGATCAGAAGTGGACACAATACGGTCCTGCCAAGCTGGGATCAAATTGGCAATTATATAATAAGAAGTGGACACAATACGGTCCTGCCAAGCTGCGGTCAAATTGGCAATTATATAGATCAGAAGTGGGCACAATACGGCCCTGCCAAGCTACTTTTATTAACGTACCAGGACGATTTTAAATGATTATATCTAGTGGTCCCTGTGTTTAGTCATTTCTTCTTCTGCGATCAGTTTCCTATGCTCACTCAAAACAATCTGAGCATAGTCATTATGGTGCGTACATGTCTCATTTCCATTGCTGGGTACTCACGCATGTTCAGGCTGACATGTTCCGTCTTCGGTGAGGGTAGTTATGGACTCTCCCTATCCGTGTTATTGAGCATCCTAGCACTTCCCGCAAGACATCGGAGGTTTGTGTAGTGGCCTTCTGTTTTTCTGTCATGGTTGTTTCCCATAGCCTTTCCATCTCCCAATGGTTGCTGTCAGGCAGCAATTTTAAAAAAACAACCTCCCTCAGCACGCTCCTGACATGAGATTAATAACCCTATTCCAGCAGCATGAGCTTATAGCTGCTCACACTAGCTTGATGCTACCCGTTATTGGACATATGGAGGTATTTCAGCGGAGATATTAGCGCCGCCTGTTATCCCGCCCCCGTCCTGGTAGGCATCGACGTCGGTTTGGTTCGCGGCTGCTTAATTGCAGCTAACAGAATATATGGAGGTTGCTCCACTATCAACGACCTGTGGACGCGCCTGGTAGTGGTTGGGAAAAAACTTGTTTCTACCTCTAGTATCCCTAAAGTTAAATATTTTTTCTAAATTAGAAAATGGATTCAATATGTTTGGCGCAAAGTTCTTGTGTTTATACCAGTGAGAACCCTAGAGAAGAGTTTGCTTTTAATTAGACCAATGGAAATCCATCCGTTCTCCAGAGAATATTCTGCTAATCTCCAGAAGTTAGAGAACGATCGCAGTAAAATAGTTGAAAAAAACTACCACAAAACGCACATTTATTCACGTAGAACACATGTATTAGAAAGTTGCACTTGAATACGACAGAGTATCCCTAAAACTAAGAGGTTATGAGTAGTAAACAAGAAAACATACAAAATACAATACACAAGACATTTTCAACGTTTCGAAACGTTAGATCTTTCTCAAGAATATATAAAACAGTAAAAACAACGTTACCACCAAAGAGGCACTAGATACACTATTGACATGTAAACAATGCGAAGTTCAAGGTGACAATGATGTATGTGGAAACATGTAGTCATGGAAACGGGTTTTGTTGAAAAGTTGGACGGGATATGATGACAGATATAACAAATTATTACCCAATACAACATGGATAGCAATACAATATGGCAACACTAATTTAAACAAATGAATGTTCAGAATTAAGTCCACAAGGCTTGAGGGTACCAAACTCCAGTCCAAAAGTCTAGAGGATAGTAAACTCAAGTCCAAAAGGCTATTAACCTTTAATCAATCTAATTAAAAAAAACAATAAAAATAATAATCCTAATAAAAGGTAATTATAGTATAAAGGTTATTATATATTATCGCCATCTCTGCTAGTAGCTAAAAATCTACTTTCAGATCCGACCCACAAAAATTGTCTTGGACAATAAATAAACAGCAAAGTGGGGGAAATTAGAGGCAGTAAGAGAAGTGGTTCTACAGTAGAATGCTGTGAATACAATGAACTGCAAGGAAAACTAATGTAGAGGTGTTGAAAGAGCCAAATGCAAGACGGACCTTAATCAATAATATAAGAAAAAGACAATGTTTATTTTTTGGCTCATTATGAGACAAGGATGTTTGGAGAACACAGTCACAACAAGCAAGATTGAAGGCAACAGAGACTGAAGGCGGCAATATGAGAAAATATTAGACAAATTAATAACCTGGCATGGCAGGGATACAACAATGATCCTGATAGAAATTGCTGGAGACAGAGCTATGAAGAGCTATGATCACCTACGCCAGACAGCATGGCACTTGATGATATCTATTCTACATGAATGCATGGCTCAGAAACGTGAACAATGAACAACTAAAAGACAGAACTGATGCCTCTGAGATGTCGATGTATAGAAGAATAGGGAGAACATCGTAGAAAGAGGAACATGAACAAAGAAGATCCGACAACACATTGTATGAAAAAAAGAATTATTAAAGGATATAAAAATAATATCATAAATTAAATATATTGGACATTTTAAAAGACATGACACCTTGTTGAAGACATGACTTGAAGCTAGGAGTCAAGGGCAAAGAACAGGAGGCAAAAACGATACAAGTGGGAGGGAAACATCATGAAATAAACAGGCTAGTCTAGCAGAGTGCATCACCAAAGCAAGAGTGAAAAGATGGATATCTGCTTCAGCCAATCTTTGATGCAGAGATGGATATGTGCTTCAGCCAATCTTTGATGCAGAGATGTATATCTGCTCCAGCCAATCTTTGATGCAGAGATGGATATCTGCTCCAGCCAATCTTTGATGCAGAGATGGATATCTGCTCCAGCCAATCTTTGATGCAGAGATGGATATCTGCTCCAGCCAATCTTTGATGCAGAGATGGATATCTGCTCCAGCCAATCGTTGATGCAGAGATGGATATCTGCTCCAACCAATCGTTGATGCAGAGATGGATATCTGCTCCAGCCAATCTTTGATGCAGATATAGATATCTGCTCCAGCCAATCTTTGATGGCATATAATGATGAATATAACTACTGACAAATATTTAAAAATGTAGAATTGGTCAAATGAACATAAAATGAATTTCTTGAATTGAATGTGTAACCAGAATTCTAAAAAAAATATAGTTCATTGATTCAGATATTCCATAATGGATTTCATTTTTAAATGCATACACATTAGAAATAGTTCCAAAACACTTCATATTTGAGTGGGTCCAGATGTTTGCATTATTATTTCTTTCATAAATATTACAATAGTTGAACATAATGAACTCCCAATGACACAGTTATAGTGAAAGTCAATATACCCTATATCATATTATTTATGTTTTAGTTACATCTGTTTTATGAGGTATTACCTCATCCTATGAAAATATGAAGGGAGTCATCCAGTTGATGGCTGTATATCTGACAGCTGTTAAGTCAAGAGTGGAGTTAAGCAAGGATGTGTTTTTGCTTCAACATGTCCATGTGTTTCACGGTGCTTCTGTGTCAAAGATGGATCACAGAAATCAAAGAAACCACAGGAACAAGCTTACACACAGCATACAAGAAGGTCATCTCCAGAGAACTCTTCTACACCTGACTCCGCAAGATATACAAGGGCAACAGCATATAGATAGATAGACTGTGTCAAAGTGATGCAGAAGCCACGCTAAAGTCAGATGTGCCAGGGTTAAAGACACCAGTATTGCAGTAATGGTCTTCTGCACTCGCCCTACGATAACCCACAGTAAAGGTTCTGTGATTTCTGCTGCGGAGCATGAAGTGCATTGTGCTGCCAGATTTACAGCATAACTGTTATTTTGCACTTTTCTGCACAGAACATCTAATTTTGGCATGTTTTTAATTGCAGTGATTTTCCATAGCCTGTGGCAGCTTTCCTATCTGTTGCAAGATGAATGTGTAGTGACTCTAAGCATGACAATTCATCACTCACTGTGCCCTTGGACTTTGTAGGCCAAAACATGTCCCTGATTGGCAATTTTCAAGGTGTTAATCAGGGATTTAGTCTTGGGTCGACTATGTCTACCTCGCATAAGATGTTCCTCTACCAGTAAACTTGACTAGCGTAATTAGATGCATTGTCCCTGTGCCCTTCAGGTACTGAACCTTTACTCATCTGTGAGAATTATTCCGGTATACGAATTATATACAGTAGAATTGGACTTGGGTTGTTTGGCCTTTTAACCGAGGTATCATTCACTGACATCTCATCCAAGTCTGAATCTCTAGACATATCTGGCAGCACCAAGGGACACGTTCGTCTTTTCCATGAGACATTTTTCTTTGGGAATAACCAGAACCTACTATCAAGCTGAACAATAACTAGAAACTTGCTCTCAAGCTGAACAATAACTAGAAACTTGCTCTCAAGCTGAACAATAACTAGAAACTTGCTTTCAAGTTGAACAATAACTAGAAACTTGCTGTCAAGCTGAACAATAACTAGAAACTTGCTCTCAAGCTGAGCAATAACTAGAAACTTGCTCTCAAGCTGAACAATAACTAGACTAGAAACTTGCTCTCAAGCTGAACAATAACTATGTCGCCAGTGCCGCTGTATCTGTTGGAGCAGGTGTTAGAGTTATTGCTAGTCAATTCTCACTACATCTTCATCTATGGATACAATCCATAAAAGTGATGGCCAGCAACACAGCACAAGCTGCTGTATTTCTGTCTCCAGTCCAAAGCCCACCACAAGGAAGCACTTTTAGGATCTTGGATTATCTGCTAACTCTGGGTCCACACGAGAGTAATAAGACACCCTTTGCACTCCAGCAAAGGCGTAAACCATGAAAACACAACACATTCCGTTCTCCGGACTAAATCCTGCTGATCTGCAGTAGTTTGAGAATGAACACAGAAGAAGAAGCCCCAACACTCTTCAGGATTTTCTTGGCCATCATTTTGCAGTACACCTTTGAAAACTCAATAGGTGGTCTTTAGTGCCGCAAGTCATGGTGGTTCTATGTTTAACTTAGCCCATCTGTGAAAGCTAAGACATCTGAGATTCTTCTAAGAGAGCTTCTGTCCATATCACAAGATTTGGCTTGGGCCTGCCAGTTATTCTTGCTATTAATAAACACCAAAAAAACTCCTATTTTGATAAAATATTGACACAGTACCAAACATAATGCTGAGCACACCTGTAGTACCGAACATAGTACACAGCTTCAACTACCTGGGATCTATAGTAACTACAAATTTCTCCATTTACGATGAAATAAGTATTCACATAGGAAATTCTGCAACCAATTTTGGTAAATTGTCAACAGGAGCCTGGAATAACATGAAGTTCAAAATGGAAAACACAATATCAATCTATCAGGCATGTGTGCTGCATGTTTTCATTGATGGGTCTTCTACCTGAGTCTATCAGGCAGGTGTGCTGCATGTTTTCATTGATGGGTCTTCTACCTGAGTCTATCAGGCACATGTGTGCTGCATGTTTTCATTGATGGGTCTTCTACCTGAGTCTATCAGGCACATGTGTGCTGCATGTTTTCATTGATGTGTCTTCTACCTGAGTGTTATTCTCAATCTCCTGTTGTACCTCTCTCATAGCAGGACAATGGTCCTACTAGATTTCCAGCACGATATAGTATAGATAATGGAAATGTGTTGAGTTGCCGTTTTATTGCTACCAATGGCCCAACATATTTGTCTTCAGCAGGATTTATGGGTCTGAGTAACGGACACCATGCTCGCAAGAAAAGAGATTGAATATCAAATGATCTTCCAATTATGATACCTGTGCTCTGCTGGATAATTAACAGGCTATGTGCATAATAAGGCATAAAATATTATCACAATGCATAAAGTATTTGCATAATTAATGTGTTGCATTATTTACTATTGTACAAATACACAGATACTTATTATAAACAAATATTGTAACACGTTTAAAAATTCAGGCCGCTGCATTAAGATCTTGCACCATAGACGATAGAGCCAGGCTTATCCTTGAAAATCGCTATATAATGCAGTTTGGTACCTTAAGCCATTTGGTCTTAATACCAATCATTTATTTATTTAGGTATGGGGAGTGGGGCCTTTGTTTTATCATTCATGTTGTGCTCAGAGATATATGTTTTATTTCATTCTCATATTTTGTTAATACAAGTCTCTAGGTCAATACTTGTGTATATGTACATCACTGTTACCTTGGATGTCTCTGCTTTTAAATTTCTGCCGTCTAATGCTTTTGTGATAGTGCTATTATTTTGACTGTTTGTCTTGTATTTTCTTGAAAAAAGACCTTTTTGTTGAAACGTGGCAACTGTCTTGTATACTGTTATTTGTATTTTTTCGTATTCATGCCCTATAGTCTGAGCGTTCATTATAAAACTGATCGACCTGGTTTTTTACGTAAATACTATTGTTATAAAGCAGTCTCACTTATAAAAAGTTTACATATGATTTTACAGAACTACTGATAATGACTGCAAGATTAGCAAAGTATGCCAGCACTTATAGTATATTCTCTTAATGCTATTGTTCATACTCTTCAAATTAAGAGCGCTCGTATTCATATTGTGCAAATAAATTACATTATTAGTGTTGCCAATTTTTCAAATTATACAATTAAGCTACAATGAACTCAAGATCGGTGAGAAAATAATAAACAATCTGTGATTTGCAATAACACTGTCCTCTTGGCAGAAATTGAACAGGAACTACAAAGACTTATAGATCAAGTTGATAAATTAAGTAAAGAATGTGGAATAAGGTAGATATAAATGTTTTTAAACTATGATAATCAGCAAAATCACAGAAGAGCAGGCGGTAAACATAAAAATACATGGAAAAATATTACAACACAGAGACTTATTACCAATATCGTGGATACATAAATCACAAATGATGATAGATGTGAAACAAGTTGAAAGGAAAATAAAATTGACTAACAATACTTGCAATACAATTTAGGAAAATATTGACATCTAAACAAATTATAACAAACTAGAAATGAGAATTGTAAGTTGTTACATCTGTTCTATTTTAATGTGCTCAGCAACATGGACAATGAACAAACAACTAGGAGATAGAATTGATGCCTTTGAGATATGGATATATAGAAGAAGAATAGGGATAACTTCATGGAAAGAGAAGAAAACAAAAAGATTCTATCAACACTTCATATGAAAAAAAGAACTAGGAAATAAAGATCAGGCAAAATTGTATTTTGGACACATTACAAGGCATGACACCTTGTCGAAGACCTCACTTGAGGGTAAAGTCGAAGGGAGGCAAGCACAAGGTAGGCAAAGATGACAACTTGATGATGAGTAAATGTTTTTTTTATTGTGCTGGTGTGTTTCTGGTGCCTAAAAAAGGTAGCAGAGAAAAACTAATTCTTGCCTGGACCACCAACTGTTTGCCCTAGCTATAATAAGTATAAATATTATAAGTTATAATAAGACGACCCATTACCCATTATAAGAACAGCTGCAGGCTACACAGAGGACTTTGTGATTAGCACAGGAGTAAAGCAGGGATGTTTATTATCCCCACTACTTTTTATTACATACATGGACCATATAAACAAAACAGCAAATTCTAATGAAGCAAATGAACTGCTTTTTGCAGATGACCAGGTTTTATTCCACAACAGCATTAAAAACCTGCAAGACCACCTAAACACAATAGACACAGCAGGCAAGCAATTTGGAATAAAAATCAACATAGACAAAACAGAAGTAATGAATATTGCAAGAGAAAAGGAGAACATCAACATACAGATAAATAATAACTAAAACAAGTAGATGAATTCAAATATCTGGGCAGCACATTGAGATATGACAACAAACAAGAAGCAGAAATAAACGCAAGATGTAATAAGGCCTGTCAGATCATTGGTCAATTAACACCTTTACTAAGAAACAAAGATATTACACTAGAAACAAAGAAAGCGCTTTTCAACACCATTTTCTTACCAACATTGTGTTATCAGTGTCAAACTTGGACATTCGATTCTAGAACAATACATAAGATTAACACCACTGAAATGAAATGTGTGAGATGTATGATTGGAGTTAGCTTGAGAGACCAAATCAGGAATGAAGCACTAAGGAAACAATTAGGGATCAAACCAACAATAGAATACATACAGAAACAACAAGTTAAATGGTATGGCCACATAACCAGACAGAAAGAGCAAAGTATTATCCAAAAAACACTTAACAAACGATACGAAAACAGGAGACCTATTGGACGCCCTCGTAAAAGGTGGATAGTGTATTAGAGACACTTGGAAATATAACAGCAGAGGAGGCAAATAGAAGGGTAAAAGACCATACACTCACTCTCCCCTCAACACCGAAAGGTACATGAGGACAGAAAGAAGAAGAAGATAACCCATCAGGGTTTTAGGGGTGCCACACTGGATTATCCAAACAACTCTATGCTCAGCCATTTGGAGGTGTAGTAACATCACGCCCAGACCATTCTTCAATGTTATCAATCCAGGATTTTCTCCGTCTTCCTCTACTTCTTCTACCCGACTGTTTCTTGCAAAATAATTTTAGAAAGCGAGTTGTATCTCATTACACGTCTAAACCAAACAAGTTTACGCCATTTCACCACTGTCAAAAGTGGTTCTTGATAATCTGCAAGTTTGTTTATTTGCCGCCGGACAAATATTTGTGTCTTGTGATCTATATAGATAATTCTTAACAAAAGCCTGCAGTTCTTGTTTTCAGAAGTTGTGTGAAAGACTCAGATATTACCCAGGATGCTGTGTTGAAGTAAATGTTTCAAGCGGAGAACACAGATATTACAGCCAAGGTTGCAAAACAAGAGACACAAAATGAGATGACTGACTTCATTGTACCCGAGTTTCCACATATGTACTACATCTCTCTCAACAAAGCGACAATGTCTCCTTCCTTTAGTACCACTCACATTTTTTTTTTTAAAAGGGTGTCCTATTCAGGATTTAGCCATCAACCCAGCACTTTTTGGCTGTAGTGATTTTCTAGGCACTATAAAAATGTTCAGTAATTTGCCATTGCTTTCTGAATGGTCCGGATGCTCAAATGCCTGTGGCAGAGATCGAACTTTGCACCTTGGCCATCAGAGACACACTCTGTACCACTTCGCCACAGAGATTATCTCACAATAATAAGATAATAATAGTATCTCACAAGAATACCTAGTCACTTTGCAGTTTCAAGCTGTTATCCGCAGGTATCTATGGAAACTAAAATTTTTGTAAACAAGACATTATGAACAGGATTCAATTCCATGACCTCCTGAGAACAAGTATAATGACTTAAACACTATGCCACCGAGATATCCAAGTAAGGTCACAGGTAAGCTGTATATGACAGTGACACGGGTAAGCTGTGCATGACTAAACTATGACACGTCACACACAGGTAAGCTGTGTATGACTAAACCATGAAAGTGACACGTCACGCACAGGTAAGTTGTGTATGACTAAACCATGACAGTGACACAAATCACGTTGACAACATATTCTGTGCTCTGGCATACATCCTATTTTATTTGACAACAATTAATCTACAGGAGTTTGAGAATCTGCAGGAGTTTGAGAATAAATGCAGAAGAGAAGACTTTATTTTACAGCATTAATTTTGCCTTTATCAATTTTATTACATATAGTACTTTTAACCCTACAAAGTAGACCAGTATATGTAGACAACATTATACAGTCTGTACTAAAATATGATGATGGTATGCCTATGGCATTTACTAATACTTAAAAATACTGAGGCCTAGGTATCTTAAGAGTATGTAAGCAAGGTCATATGATGATAGGTTAATGATAATTATTAATATTAGGCCTATTGTCTTATTGATTAGACCCCTATGCCTATAGGACTAGGCCCTAATAGTAATAGTATTACTAATAACAGTACAATCATGAAATTTAAAAAGTTTAGGATATATATTATGTTGGGACTAAACTAGTATTTTATAAGTATGAATTATAATAATAATAAATAATATTATAGCTGTAGGAGACTTGTAGAGTGTAGCATGATAGTACTATTAGTAGCCATGTCACTAATGTCAGATATGATGACTGAGCTCTTGCGCTCAGAAATGTTATATCTAAATTTATATCTATGGTCCACTCTATGTTAGTTTTCTTTGAGTTAGGCCTACTCTGTCTCAATAGTGAGTTAGGTAGCCGAGCCACTAGCCAGATGTAGATAGCCTATTTTGTATTTAATAATAACTTAATAAGTACGGCAAGCCTAATGAATGAATATTAGATTCTGAAAAAAAAATGTGTCCTAAAGTACTTACCTGATCAAAGATGCGCTATTTTGCACTGTTGAAGGAGGGCCAACTCGACGAAGTTGCCAAACACCAACCTCAGATGTTGAAACTGGCATTAATGGTAACGAATCCATTTCATTTCACTAGTCGACCATGTGAGAAACAATAATTGTCCTAGTGAGTGACTAGTAAAAATAACTGTACTCGGTCTAAAGGTACTCCAATAAGTTCATTTGATGGACTAATCACGCACAGTATTTTATTGTGACAAAATATCCAGCAGGCAAGCTTGTGATATCCTCGTGCCAACAAGTATGTCTTGCAAACACAAACATTGATTATCAATGAGGCTGGCTCTGGTTACAAGTGCTCTTCTGTCTCCGCTAGTGACTGGGTAAATTCCCGCACATGCAGAAGTCGAACAATCTTAGTGAGAGTGATTTCCCTTCTTACACTATGTCTCTCTTGTTCTGTAACATTTGTTTGTATACTCACATCATCCTCCTTGCACTTTGTCAATAGCAATTTATTCTTGGATCTATTTTTTTACTTACGCTAGGACTCAGCAGTAGTGCTCAAACGCTGCAGCATTGGCGAGGATACGTAGTGTAATATTTTCTTCTTATTCTGCGTTTACTTTCAAACTTCTGTTAGTTGGATACGGGCGATATAACTAGTACGATGTTTATAACAATCAGCTGAATGTCATATTCATGCTACCGCAGCATGAAAGACTACCGTAGCATTTGTAAATTATCAATGAAAGACTTCCACATAGAATCCAAAAACTGGGAAAACAAGATCGAAACCGGGATGTCTGGAGACAGAACCTACGTGCGGGTGCAGCATTGTTCAGAAATAATATGTTTAAAGATATGAAAGAAAAAAGTGAAAGATGCAAACGAAAATCTTCAGTTGCTGTGATATGTTCGCTTGAAAAGTCCACATTCCTGATAAAATATTCAACTGATTGCTTCTTCTTATTGCTAAATTACTGTCTGCAAGACGTAAACAGACTATACATAACCAACATCAAATTACGATATCGAGTAGAACAAGTCACAGAAAACATTATCAACAAATGATCACAGAACCCTACCGTGCTATGATGCAGAGAGGCGGCCGCATCTGGCCCCAATCAAAATATGTGTAAGGGGCGGCATTTCGCAGAAAAGCCTTTTAATGGGCTGCATCATACGTATAGTATCTACCGCACGGTCCTGAATGACCACTTTCATGTACACCAACGTCTAGATAACACAAAAAGGAAAAGGTTGCACATTAAACGAGGAATGTATTGGATAAACAGAAGCTGGAAGTTACTCTGCTCAGAGTCTCCTGGCTGGAAGAAACAATAAGAGAATGTAAACGTGTGAAATCAATCAAAGAGAGTCTCTGATAAATATTAGTTATGGTACAGCTAGGAAGAAAGTGTCACTATTGGGATGTAACCATAACAATGGGAAAGAACTCTCCCACCAGTACTCAGTCACAAGATATAATTATTCACACAGATGGATCAGTAATAAAAGAAACAAACAAATGCAGATGTAGTGTTGTCGTTTACACAATTTACAAAAAAGTGGCGGTGAAATCTTCTATCCCTCCCACAGCAACATCGAGTATGAGAATTGAAATAGAGGAGAGATAGCAACGGCTTTCGCGTGGAGGACGACGCAACCAAAACGTAATTGCCAACATCGACAGTGATTCTAACAGATTCCTGGAGATAACATGGAAATCTGACGCAACCACCAACATCCACAGTGTTTCTAACAAATTCCCAGAGTAGGATGCAAAAGAAAAGACATTGCATGATGTGATGGTAGAAAGTTATTCTTCTCAACAAATCATAAAGCATTTTTACTGCCCAGGTCAGGTGGAGTCAGAGGCACGAAAAGAATTGATCAAATAGAGGGTAAATCCATGGTAGATGGCAAATCGATGAGAGGAGACCAAGCTTAATTAATTAGAGCAGTCATGGATACACTAGAAAACGGTTAAGAGAATGCTGAAATAGACAATGTTTATGTACAGAAAACGATGGAAATGTGAGTGACCAGTGGCAAGCAGTATATCGGTGAAACAGGCTTAAAATGTGAGTGACCAGTGGCAAGCAGTATATCGGTGAAACAGGCTTAAAATTGAACGATCGCTTCTGTAGCCATCTTCATGTCATCAAGCACATAACACCTACTCATGTGGCAGCACACCTCAACGGCGATAAACACCGAGTGTTCTTCATATTCTGCTCACTGCCATCAGATCCTGCACCACCGATGATAGATCTAGGTACACTCTAGAAAATCGTCTTATTTTGGAGTTGGGTACCTTCAAGCAATTTGGACTAAATCCTGACAACTCTTTTGTCTAGTTCTCGGTTAGTGTGGTCTTTGGCTGTATTCATTTTGTTCCGTAATTTACGTCATCATTTTGTGCGCTTCGTTTCCATATATATTTACATTTTAATGTACTTCCTGTTTCTCTCCTTCCGGCATCTCACATCTACATTTCGTTCGCACACGTTTGTGTATCTTGCGGTGTCGTTTTCATTTCTACTCGCCGTCTCTTTGGATGTTGTGTGCTTATCTTGATAAAGGCATTTTGGTCGAAACGTAGATTATGTCTTGTGTATTGTTATTTGTATGACTACATCTTGTGTATTGTTGTGTGTATTATTTCACATGAACATCCGACAGTGATAGTGTGTTAGTCGTTGTTCAGTAAGACTTCATTACCTGTAAGAGCTAACTTGAGAACTGACTATTCACTACTCAGGTTTCAACTACTTAACAATCTCATGAACACTGATATGTCCAACTTGAAGGAATCTACCTAACGTAATGGTTAAGCTGTTCGCCTTGTATTCAATAGGTCGGGTTAGAATATTGCTCGTTTCGTCGTGTTTACACGGTGGATTTTCTCGATGATCACTGTGGACTATCGCTGGAAGCTACGGAGTTACGTGCTATGAGTGATACTGTCGACAGGTGGCGTCCTGCTTCATTGAGAGTGATATATGGGAAACAAAGTACAATGAAGTCAATCCTCGAATACTTTTGAACCCTTTTTTATGCCGATCTTGATAGCTCTTCACTAACTTGTGAACTGCACCTCAATAATTCACAATGTTCTGGTCTCGCGTGAACTATCCCACACTTCATGTCCAACTTCACGTGATGTGTCCATCTGGTCATCTCTTTATTTTGTGCACATCACGAGACTTCACTGGGTGTATGTATGAACACTAGCAGGCTAAACTCCGCTAAACCATTCTGTCCAAATGTTGTATCTGGAATTACCCGCTTTCGTTACTTACCTTTCCGAGTGACCCCATGAAGTCAACTTTCATAAATCTACCGTCTTGCAGGACTGACATCTATTGTTCAGGCACGTTCGCTTGTTTTACTTTCCGCGCGAGTATTTCCCACACATTTTGCAAATGTGGTAACAAGTTTTAGTGATTCAATGCTCTTTCCCTCTCTCCCCCTCTCCCATGTTTGTTTAAAGCATTTCATGTATCCTATCAATGTATGCATTCAAGAGGGGGACGCTATTTATTTCAATCGAAGTACGTAACTTTTAACTGCTACAGTATCACCATCTGTCACAATTCAACTTTTTCTAAAGATTACTTTCTCCAGTCTACTTCATCTGTTCGTCCGTGTGCCAGCCGGGATCGTTCTTGACTTCTAGTTAGGGTGGTTCAAAGAATATGGTTACTGTCTTCATTCCATGCGTGTGGTAGAAGGCGACTAAGAAAGGTTGAGAGGTGGGCTTACAAACTGTCATCTGTGCACAAAATCATTGTCACTGAATGTCTGGCTTCTATTTCGTACGTTTGTCTTCTGTCAACTGGTTTCCGTGGGTGACGGAGAGATGCAGTCCAGCGAACATTGCATCACTGTCTCTATGTGGCGGAGAATGCTCCATGTGCCATCATTGAAGATGTATCAACAGATTTGATAGAAGAATGATGAGCTAGTTGGCCCAGACGTACATGTTGCTCTCTTGGCAGGAGATTATTTTCCTGGGACACTGCAGCACTGGATGCCTCAATAGGGACACTAAACATGCGTGCGATGAGTAAGTAAATGTCAATATGGCTCGCTGTTCTATTCTGTACATATTTCGTCAATATATATATATTCTGCGTGCTTTTGTCAGAAAGGAAGACTAAAGGATCTGTGCAGGTAAGATATACCTGCTGACAACTAAAGGATCTGTGCAGGTAAGATATACCTGCTGACAACTAAAGGAATTATTTCATCATATCCGTGATCACTTTGGGGTCTTCGGGGATCTCCCTGGCTTGCTGGTTAAGCTGTTCACCTTGTGTTGAAGAGGTCATGAGTTCGAATCCGGCTTGTGTCGTCTTGTTAACAAGGTGGTTTTTTTCGGAGATCCATGCGGATTATCAATTGAAGCTACGGAGTTACGTGCTATGAGTGGTACTCTCGGCAGGCGGCGTGCCGCTTTGTTGAGAGTGACTAAGTACATATGGGAAACCGAGTACAGTGAAGTCAATCCTCTACGACTTTTGAACCATTTATGATCACTTCATCTGTTAGTATACCCAATCAATTTCATTTATCTCTATCGATATTTGAATATCGATGTATCGATGTATTCATGCTTGTACAAACCAGATTCTACTTATTCTCATCCAATTTCCTGTTTATAAACAATATTTTCTTTCACTTTCTGGAAATAGACGTTTATGTCTGTAATTTTGACTCTTGAATAAACGTTCATCCGAAAACGGATGTGTCAGGACCTTGGCGCAAATAAAACGGCGATATAACGTATTTCAATTCTGTGGACTACATCCAATTGCACACCACGTATGCGAGTTGTTCATCTACGAGAGAAATCCAGAGGGAGTGTGAGAATGAACGCCGAAGAAGAGGAAACACAATAAACCTTTATGCTTTCTGAAAGATGTCATCATGAGTTTGTAACTTTCTGATAGATGTCGTCATGTGTTTGTAACTTTCTGATAGATGTCATCATGTGTTTGTAACTTTCTGATAGATGTCGTCATGTGTTTGTGACTATCTGATAGATGTCATCATGTGTTTGTGACTTTCTGATAGATTTCATCATGTGTTTGTGACTTTCTGATAGATGTCATCATGTGTTTGTGACTTTCTGATAGATGTCATCATGAGTTTGTAACTTTCTGATAGATGTCGTCATGTGTTTGTAACTTTCTGATAGATGTCATCATGTGTTTGTAACTTTCTGATAAATGTCATCATGTGTTTGTAACTTCCTGATAGATGTCATCATGTGTTTGTAACTTTCTGATATATGTCATCATGAGTTTGTAACTTTCTGATAGATGTTATCATGAGTTTGTAACTTTCTGATAGATGTCGTCATGTGTTTGTAACTTTCTGATAGATGTCATCATGTGTTTGTAACTTTCTGATAGATGTCATCATGTGTTTGTAACTTCCTGATAAATGTCATCATGTGTTTGTAACTTTCTGATAGATGTCATCATGTGTTTGTAACTGTCTGATAGATGTCATCATGATTTGTAACTTTCTGATAGATGTCATCATGTGTTTGTAACTTTCTGATAGATGTCATCATTTCTGTTGTGTATGTCCATTTTTTGTCTTGATAAAGGTCTTTTGGTCGAAACGTCGATTTGTGTGTGTTAGTATATGTGTCTTCAATGATTAGCAAAACTGTATAACTCTGTTCCAGGCTTTACCTGTCGGATGTCAGTTTTGTGCAGTAAGTGCATATTATTTCAAAGTTAGGTCCATGCTACGGACAAAAATGTAGCGATTACCCGAATTAGAACAGGCTTTCCATAAACTGGCAAAGACCGTAGTCAGATTCAACATGTAATTAAGAGAGAAACCTGTCACCCATGGAAATGTATAATCAATACCGCAGTTTTCTGTTATTTCTATCTGGGCATTGGATGCGAATTTGCCGAATTAGAAAAATTATGTTGACTAATGTTGTGGGGGTGGTTTCAGCTCAACGTCCCGGGTTCAAATATCGTCCGCTAACGTGTCATTTTAATTCATTTAAAGTAACGTGAGTGTGGATTAATAACGTGACTCTGGACTGTACAGGCCTTCTTGGCTGAATTAGTGACGTGACTCAGTGCGGTACAAGCCTTCTTGGCTGAATTAATTTGGATCCCGTTTGTAACGTTTTTGATTATTGTTGGACTTCTAATTGGTCGCTATTTACTTTCTTGGAAAATCAAGGGATAAATGTTCCAGTGTAGGGTAACAGCCCTAAAGAGGAAGTAAGTGGCTGGAGTAACACAGGGCAAATAACAAGATGAACAAAAATAGGTGTAAGTGTTACCAAAATAAACTTGTTGTTAGTTTGTTTCATTACTTAGGCCTATTTTTGGTAACACGGACACCTATTTTTGTTCATCTTGATACTTTCTTGGAGTAGCAGGCCAAAAAAAGGCTAAGCCAACCAATATATTTCACGCAAATCGGAAACTAGTTAATATCTACGGTTTAGTTGACATGTTCCTATGACGCAGGCAGTCGCAATTAGCGATTGCTTGAACCGACGGTGATATAATCCGGGCATCTCCAATCTCTGTTCGGTTTGTTACAGCAGGTGGTGAAAAGTATGAATGCTAATAGTTCGTGTAGACCACGGGAAAAAAGGCCCTCTCGTCATCTGAGATCTGAAGTCCAATTAAAGTGCATTATAATATGTCCCTCAATTCATATTTCTGCCCCATTCATAAATTTTTGATGTTGGCAAATCATTCCAGTGGTCACTCCAAGAGCAAAATAATAACATGTAAATATTCAAATAGATCTTTCAATATTCACATATATCTTCCAATATTCGAATAGATCTTCCAATATTCAAATAGATATTCCAATATACAAATAGATATTTCAATATTCAAATAGATATTTCAATATTCAAATAGATCTTCCAATATTCAAATAGATCTTCCAAAATACAAATAGATATTTCAATATTCAAATAGATCTTCCAATATTCAAATAGATCTTCCAAAATACAAATAGATATTTCAATATTCAAATATATCTTCCAATATTGAAATAGATATTCCAATATTCAATTAAATCTTACAATATTCAAATAGATATTCCAATATACAAATAGATCTTCCAATATACAAATAGATATTCCAATATTCAAATATATCTTTCAATATACAAATAGATATTCCAATATTCAAATAGAACTTCCAATATTCTGCTGTTGAACAACAAATTACCGTTGATTTCTTGCAGTATGTGGAGAGTGGTGTAAAACTAGAACTCCACAACCATGTCCGACTCGCTGCTGTTGACTGATTTATCTTACTTGGTTATTGTATTATTGGCTGACTTGAATAGTGTCAAATGGCCAAAAAAAATGAATCAAATCAAACAAGATATGTGACGTCCTATCAGGTCCTACATTACGTCCTACCAGGTCCTACATACCGTCCTACCAGGATCATCATGTCCTACCCGATTGAGGCTAACTCCATGAAGTGCACATGAGACACAGTTGAGCCAACGTATGCTGGAAACAATCGAGCAGACATGCCCAAGCAAGCACATGTGTTGAAGTTGGAGATACCAGGCCGAGAAGCGCACCAGCAACCATTGTATCACGCACATTACTAGATAAGATGTCTTCACAACAAACATAAGGTCACGTCCTGCCAGGAGCGTAGCATAAACATCTGAAGCAGTTAGTTAATCATTACCAAGTATAACAGACCTGTGTACAAATGAATTGAAAGGCCGATTTTTATTATTGTCGTGAGTTTCGTTGGTTGGTCTTGTCGATTTTTGGCTGTCGACTGCGAGTATATTAAAAAAGCGACCAACGAAAACACGACAATAATCAAAAACATACCGTTTACTTTCTGTACAGAAACGTCCGCTGGCGAAACTCGCTTTTATATCGAAGTGTTTCACATTAAAAACAAATTAACGATGGTTTTGCTTCGGTGAACTCCAACTTACAAAGTATGTTAATCCTGACATACCACAACCATCTGGCGCAACTGGGGAAAATATAGCTTCGTTGTAGTTGTATTTTCTGTATTTTTGTTCGCTCAATCTATGATAACCAACATAATTTATTTGTACTTTTGTTCGCTCAATCTATGATAACAAACATAATTTATTTGTACTTTTCGCCGGGGAGCACGATGTACGTTGTGCTAGAGTTTGTTTTGTGCCACGCAAACCTAGCACATCCATTCTCGGCATGCCTTTAATTTGGGTAAGTTTCCCTTGTCTGTGATCTGTCCCTTCGATCTGCCGCCAGGCGGCGAGGGGATATCAGCTCTACCACCGTGATGGTCTTTATCACCCACTTTGGTCTTGCACTTGGGAGGCCAAAATCTGTCCCTGGGTGGCAACTTTGGGGGGGGGGTGGGTGGAGACGGCAAGCAGAGATTTATACTTCGGTCGAATACGTCTATATTGTGCAAGGTGTTCTACTGTCAGTAGACTTACTCGTGTAATTAGACCGTAACTGCCCTCAGAGTACTGAACATTTTCTCATCTGTGAGCCTGATTCTGGCATATTAAACGATCGGCAGTAGAGATGGACCAGGTCCCCTTCCTTTTAACTGTGGGTTTTCTTTCATTAACATAGTTCCAAGTAAGGACCTCTTTCTACACACATTGTCAGGGGTCTTGATTCCAGGACTTGATTCATGAAGATAACAAAATGACTATTCTCTCGCATAAACACTGTTACAGCTCACAGTTGTAACAGTTTTCCCCTTCATTAACATAATTTATCACAACA
This sequence comes from Meghimatium bilineatum, assembly GCA_034231615.1. Classification (NCBI taxonomy): domain Eukaryota; kingdom Metazoa; phylum Mollusca; class Gastropoda; order Stylommatophora; family Philomycidae; genus Meghimatium; species Meghimatium bilineatum. The sequence continues at coordinate 64,648,515 of CM067300.1, forward strand.
TAAAGCCAGGAAATCTTGTGAAGTTTCGTATCACAATATGAAGCCAGGAAAATTTGAGAAGTTTCGTATAATTTATATTTATTTTGTACTTTAAATTATTAGTTGTAATTTGTACAATGAAATTTTATAATAAAACTGTATCAGTTGTAATTGCATTAAAAAAAGCAGCAACAAGGATAATGTACACAAATGGATAACAATAAAAAGGCATACGTGGTTAGATAATATTCAGTGATCACAATAGAAACATGAACGTGTTGTGGTTAGTGTAAGTTGGATCACGTGTACATTTGTAGGACATTCAGTGCATGGAGTTGGAAAAAATGGATTATACTTAACAAATTGTGTTTCAATGTCTCTCGAATACATACACTGCCTGTCATTCACACTGTCTCATTTAGTGTCTCATTAACACTGTCTTTCGTTCACACTCTCTCTTTTAGAGTTTCATTAGCACTGTCTTTCGTTCACACTCTCTCGTTTAAAGTTTTATTAGTACTGTCTTTCGTTCACACTCTCGTTTAGTTCCAATACCACTGTATTTAGTTCATGCTCTCTCGTTTACAGTGCCTTTTACTAAAACTATCTACTGTCTTACAATGTCTGTTTACTGTGTCTCGCAAAACGTCTGACACATCATCATCATCAGGTGCCATGCCGACTTGTAATCATGAATCTCCACAGCTCTCTATCTGCAGCATTATGTCTGACAGAAATTGCTTTCATTAATTTTTTTTTTAATAAACCGTTTTAATTCTCTGATTCTCAATATTTCCCATTAGCAATGTCTCTGATTCACATTGTCTCGTACGAACACATGTTGACAGTGTATGATATTCATATATTTTCACATGAACTTTGGTTGACAGAGTATGGTATTCTTCTTGTCTGATGTAAACTTTGGTTGACAGAGTATGGTATTCTTCTTGTCTGATGTAAACTTTGGTTGACAGAGTATGGTATTCTTCTTGTCTGATGTAAACTTTGGTTGGCAGATTATGGTATTCATATTGTCATCTGTTCATTTCTTGCAATAAACGTTATACATGTGGGCTTTTGTGTGGGCCTGTATGTGTGTCAATGTACAAAGAATACCTACAGCAGTGTGTATCGCTATCAGTTACTAACATATCGAATCAGGGCCACTCGGGCACAGTACATGATGCATCAACAAGCAAAAGGCTACACACACTGACACAGACAGAGACTACACATAGTAACACACTGACACAGACAGAGACTACACATAGTAACACACTGACACAGACAGAGACTACAAATAGCGACATACTACCACAGAGATAGATATCATAGTAACACGTTCATTCACACACAGAGACTACACAAAGAGACACATTGACACACAGACACTACACAAAGTGACATATTCACACACATACACTATACAAAGTGACATATTCACACACAGACACTACACAAAGTGACATATTCACACACATACACTATACAAAGTGACATATTCACACACAGACACTACACAAAGTGAGATATTCACACACAGACACCACACAAAGTGACATATTCACACAGAGAGACTACACAGTGACACATTCACACAGAGTGACTACACAAAGTGACACATTCACACACAGACACTACACAATGTGATACTCTCTTTTAAGAGAGGCTAAACATTGTGGCAAGTTCACATAGAAAACTACACACAGGGGCACGTGATCAAACAACCTAATCGCACATAAATTTTAAAAAAACCTACGCAATGAATCCCTGAAAGTAGTGCTCTCGAATGTGCTTATAACGATGTATGGTCAAATATAATTATTACAATTGTATCATTAAGATAGAAAACAAAGTGGTTTAAAAATGTACACACATACATTAAAGAGTACAGATAAATGTGTCATACATAAATACATCATCATCTTCTGCCCGATGATGGATCGTATGTTGCTGGTGTCTAAAAGAGAGCAAATGAGAGGTAACACTTCTGTCTTCTCACGATATCGTACAAGACGATCAAGTTGTTTGGGCAAGTGGGGTAGATTGCCCCATCCTCATGATTGTCACTACGACGAAATTTGCTGAAGATACATGATTGCACTGATGGTGAAAAATGAACTCTTTTCTTTGTACCATGCCTTGTGACTGCAAGAAATTTACTGTCACTGCAAGGTCCCCTCCAGAAATAAAACTTGCTCAGCTCCTAGTATTGTACCATGCAACAACAAGAAGTCAGTCAGGAACTTCCTGACATCTAAATACTTCAACAAAATATCTAAATACTTCAACACAATATCTACATACTTCAACAAAATATCTAAATACTTCAACAGAATATCTAAATACTTCAACAAAATATCTAAATACTTCAATAAAATATCTAAATACTTCAACAAATTTCGACACCTTTCAACAAAATCTCGACAAAATGTACGAGAACTAACAGCCTGAATCAGAAAGTGAATATCCACACTCTGGCAATAATTTTCCTGACATTGACAAGCCATTGAAATGAATTCTTTGTTTCGATTCTATGAGAATTACGAACTATGTAGCTTTTTTGATGTACAAATATTATGTACCAGTCAACCACCAAACATACCAACAGACCGAGCGCCAGACCGACCACCAGATAAACCGATCACCAGACAGACCACAAAAAGACCACCAGATAGACCACCAGACCGATAACCAGACCAACCACCAGACTGATTACCAGACTGACCATTAGAGCCACCATCAGACCTATCACCAAACCGACCACTATACAGACCAATAAAAATACCACTAGACAGACCACCGGACTGACCACCAGGCAGAAGTCTAGATCTACCACCAGACCGACCGCCAGACAGACCAGTAGACCAACCACATGACAGATCAACATGCTGACAACTAGATGAACCACCAGACCAACTACCAGACAGACCAACCACTAGACAGACCAACGACCAGACAGACTAGCAGGCAGACCAACCACCAGATAGACCATCAGACAGACCAAATACCTGACAGACCACCATGTAATAACAAACCTCTAGTAGATGACATAAATACCGGGGCCGTGGACAAGACTGCGGTAAGGTGGGTGAGCTACTCTGAAGAAAACGTTTTTCGCTAGTTTGTGTGCGTAATTCCCCTTTTCCGTGAGAAATTTCATAACAAATTATGTAAAATAAAAAAAGATCATCAAGGGGACGAGGACATTACCAACCTTTTGGCTAAATTTATAGCAATAAAAACCAAGTTCGGATTTCTTAACAAAGAGAGAGCTTTGAACCATCCCCTATTCACTTAAATTTCAGGTACGCGCTAGAGTAAAGATTTACACCGCTTCATCTGCACAGTTACGTTTGTAGACATCTCTCTCTGAGTTAGAACCGTATTCTTATAACATTTCACACCGCTGGAAGTTTAAGTCGCTTTAGTATGGAAGACAGCTCTGGTAAATCCCACCTTGTTCCACATTAGAAAGTAAGAGAAATATCGCTTGAAACTCCCACAGAGCGAAGCAAGTGTTTGAACAATAACCCAACCTTCCAGAGCTTGGAGGTTCTATGATGTTGCCCCAATCAATGCTTTTAACTGCGATGTAATCAATTACCTATTTTCAATCAGCCATAAAGATGACATACAATCTAATTCTCACAGATAAGTATGTATATATAATTATCACATGGCGAGTATCGATTTATTTGTCAATGATAAGTTAGATAATAGATAATTCCTAAATATCATGGAGTCTGACAGGACAATCAGGACATCGAGCACAACCCCGGTAATCTGTGATAACCATGTTAGTTACATCAATAGAGTTACTTGCACATTACTGTATTGTTTTACGACATTAGATTACCAGTCCTAAATACTGTAATGCTTTACGACATTCGATTATCAGTCTTTAGATATGAGAATAATTTTATAATTTCCACGATGTCATAAATATCTAATACTAATAGTCAAAGTTAATAGTTCATGAGTGAAAACTTATAATTAACCATCATCCAGAGGTCACCTGGTTCATGCCCTTTGACCAGGCATATTTAACCATGAAATACGATGTTTCTAATCAGCAGGGTTAATGTGAGTACTAAACATCCAAGAGTATCAAAGAAATACATGTAAAAATATATTTTAATTCACAATTTTAAGAATGACGAAATCAATGATTAATTCAGAGTCCATTTTTCCTTCACAGTCAGAATTCCATGTTAGAAACTTCATTAAACGTACACGTATCATTCACCAATAGGATACCATAATTATCATATTTATGTTTCTTCATTTATTCTTCATTCTTCATCTTCCCATGCATGTTCCCAATTATTCTTCATGTTCCCATGCATGTTCCCAATTATTCTTCAGTCACGTTTCCATGCATGTTCTCATTTATTCTTCATGTTCCCCTTGATTTATGATATTAGCTAATTCAGCCAACGGACAAACTCCAAGTCCATGCTTCGGAGAGTGAATGCCCATAAATTACTTGAAATATGTTTTGCCAATCGTTTAAACATCTCCTTCCCCTGTGCAATAACTGTCAATAATTGAAGACTCACCCCCCCCCACCACACACCTGATTAATTATTTCGAAAAATGTCCACCAGACCGACCACCAGACTGTCTGATTTAGAAATGGATCTCCCACGTTTTGTGACCAGAAAAAGTACAAATATCCATCCTATACAACATTGATTTGTTTCCAAGTATTGGACAGATATTTCACATTCTAAGAATTGAATTGACTGTAGACACATATTATCGTTGACATCACCTTTTGTTAAACCGTCTCCCTACACACTGTCAGTTAGTGTCAAACTTGTTTAAACCCCCCCCCCCCATCCCCCCATCAAACTGTAATTGATGTAATTCTTGGACGGTCCCCAGATATAAAGTTGTAAGTATTTTTAAGAGTGGATGGCATCGAAAGATACATGCAAACTCCAAGGTATCTCATTGATCTATCGCCATGGACATCATGTTATCATAGATCTATCGCCAGGGACATCATGGTATTATAGATCTATCGCCAGGGACATCATGTTATCATAGATCTATCGCCAGGGACATCATGGTATTATAGATCTATCGCCAGGGACATCATATATCATAGAACTATCGCCAGGGACATCATATATTATATATCTATTGCCCGGAACATCATAGTCCTATGGATCTATTGCCCGTGACATCATTGTCTCATGAATCTATTGCCTGGGACATCATGGCTGCGTGCGCGATAATGAGATAGCAAGCATACTTGAAACGAAGACATCAAACAATAGGGAGTCGACAATAAACAGAGTGATATGCTAAAACTACTTTATGAGTGCATGTTTGATATACACATCGCTATTCGGGATACATTTATACTATTGTTTGGAGAATTCGGTATTAAGTGTGCTTGGAGAAAAACTGGACGCCTGGGTGATACAATACAGTGAATGATAAACTAGAGAGCCATGGAAACCATCAGCATGCATACCCTTAGACATCTGCCAGAGGAGACTGAGCACGTATGTGTTTGCCTAGAGTGCAATGATATCTGTTCATAATCATTTCTTCATTTACATTCACAACTTAGATTACTTCAACACATATTATCATTCCGCACTAGGGTTGCCAAAATTGCATAGCTCTTTCCCATATTTCCTTACACAATTCTAATCACTTCAACAAATGCATCATTCATAATATGCAACCAACATTTCAGCAAATTTGTTTGTTACATTAGGAATTAAACCCTCTTGCGGAGGCACGACAACTTCAACCAAAGACCGGAATTTCTGTTGGTTATATTATGCCATCATGTGAGTAAAGGTAAGTTGAGTAAAGATTTAGATAGTATGAGCCTCTTATTCTCCGGTGACTATCCTACGTTGTGAAGATGCACAACCAATAGAAGAAGATGCAAGTACAGTTGTACATAAAAATAATGAAACTCGGAAACGCACAAACAATATGGAAGCCCCTTATTCAACAGATTTCTCACACTGGAAAACTAACCGGGAAGGAAGATCAACTTAAAAATAAACCAGAAAAATTACAAATAAAACACCAATCTTTCTTCCTTCTTCTTCTATGTGACATGCCCTTTCTAGAACGTTATCGTCAATGCCATTCTGTAAGCTTCTAGACCCCTGTTAAGGCTCCCTGCATCCTCTGTAGTCAAGACGTCATCAATTATTCTGTGTCCATCGAAGTTTTAGCCTATCTTTTTTTTTCCTTTCTTGAACCCGTCGATAATATTAAATTTTCTGTACATGTCGTTAAAAAATAACACCCGACTCTGAAATTGTGTCTATATGGGTTTCCGTAGAGTCAGTTGTGATTCATTGCTTTAAGAAACCCGGGGCAGGGTGGAAAAAATATTATTGTTATTTACCCATAGTCCGTGACGTCCTTTCTCTGGCTTTTAATAATCCCGGCGATTTCTCTGGTTCTGTTGCGTGATAATGCCGGTGATTTCTCCGTCCTTGTTGTTTATTAATCTCGGCTGTTTCCCCGGATGTGCGGTTTAGTAATATCGGCGGTTTCTTGAAAAAAATTACGTTCAACATACAATTTGTGTTCAACGCAAAGTAAAGGAAAAACACCACTGAAAAATAGTACAACATGTGAGCTGTGCCAATGACTTATGCTATGGAAACCCTTGTACATATTTTTTCAGTCAAGTGTTGTTGTATAAATCTATACCGAGTTTTTATCGTGTAGATTTGTGTGTTCAAAATCTGTTCTCTTGCATTTCTTGATGATTTTCAGATACCCGTGTTCATCCATGTTCAAGATTTTTGGAAGATACAACGCCTTTCTGTCCATATTTTTAGAAGATATATGTTACAACGCCTTTCTGTCCATATTTTTAGAAGATACAACGTCTTTCTGTCCATATTTTTAGAAGATATGTTACAACGTCTTTCTGTCCATATTTTTAGAAGATATGTGTTACAACGTCTTTCTGTCCATATTTTTAGAAGATACAACGTCTTTCTGTCCATATTTTTAGAAGATACAACGTCTTTCTGTCCATATTTTTAGAAGATATGTGTTACAACGCCTTTCTGTCCATATTTTTAGAAGATACAACGTCTTTCTGTCCATATTTTTAGAAGATACAACGTCTTTCTGTCCATATTTTTAGAAGATACAACGTCTTTCTGTCCATATTTTTAGAAGATATGTTACAACGTCTTTCTGTCCATATTTTTAGAAGATATGTTACAACGTCTTTCTGTCCATATTTTTAGAAGATATATGTTACAACGTCTTTCTGTCCATATTTTTAGAAGATACAACGTCTTTCTGTTCATATTTTTAGAAGATACAACGTCTTTCTGTCCATATTTTTAGAAGATATGTGTTACAACGCCTTTCTGTCCATATTTTTAGAAGATACAACGTCTTTCTGTCCATATTTTTAGAAGATACAACGTCTTTCTGTCCATATTTTTAGAAGATACAACGTCTTTCTGTCCATATTTTTAGAAGATATGTTACAACGTCTTTCTGTCCATATTTTTAGAAGATATGTTACAACGTCTTTCTGTCCATATTTTTAGAAGATACAACGTCTTTCTGTCCATATTTTTAGAAGATATGTTACAACGTCTTTCTGTCCATATTTTTAGAAGATACAACGTCTTTCTGTCCATATTTTTTAGAAGATATGTTACAACGTCTTTCTGTCCATATTTTTTAGAAGATACAACGTCTTTCTGTCCATATTGTTTAGAAGATATGTTACAACGTCTTTCTGTCCATATTTTTAGAAGATATATGTTACAACGTCTTTCTGTCCATATTTTTAGAAGATATGTGTTACAACGTCTTTCTGTCCATATTTTTTAGAAGATACAACGTCTTTCTGTCCATATTTTTAGAAGATACAACGTCTTTCTGTCCATATTTTTTAGAAGATATGTTACAACGTCTTTCTGTCCATATTTTTAGAAGATACAACGTCTTTCTGTCCATATTTTTAGAAGATATGTTACAACGTCTTTCTGTCCATATTTTTAGAAGATATATGTTACAACGTCTTTCTGTCCATATTTTTTAGAAGATACAACGTCTTTCTGTCCATATTTTTAGAAGATACAACGTCTTTCTGTCCATATTTTTTAGAAGATATGTTACAACGTCTTTCTGTCCATATTTTTTAGAAGATACAACGTCTTTCTGTCCATATTTTTTAGAAGATATGTTACAACGTCTTTCTGTCCATATTTTTAGAAGATATATGTTACAACGTCTTTCTGTCCATATTTTTAGAAGATATGTTACAACGTCTTTCTGTCCATATTTTTTAGAAGATACAACGTCTTTCTGTCCATATTTTTAGAAGATATGTGTTACAACGTCTCTCTGTCCATATTTTTAGAAGATATGTTACAACGTCTTTCTGTCCATATTTTTAGAAGATATATGTTACAACGTCTTTCTGTCCATATTTTTAGAAGATATGTTACAACGTCTTTCTGTCCATATTTTTTAGAAGATACAACGTCTTTCTGTCCATATTTTTAGAAGATATGTTACAACGTCTTTCTGTCCATATTTTTAGAAGATATATGTTACAACGTCTTTCTGTCCATATTTTTAGAAGATATGTTACAACGCCTTTCTGTCCATATTTTTAGAAGATATATGTTACAACGTCTTTCTGTCCATATTTTTAGAAGATATATGTTACAACGTCTTTCTGTCCATATTTTTAGAAGATATGTTACAACGTCTTTCTGTCCATATTTTTTAGAAGATACAACGTCTTTCTGTCCATATTTTTTAGAAGATATGTTACAACGTCTTTCTGTCCATATTTTTAGAAGATATATGTTACAACGTCTTTCTGTCCATATTTTTAGAAGATATGTTACAACGTCTTTCTGTCCATATTTTTTAGAAGATACAACGTCTTTCTGTCCATATTTTTAGAAGATATGTGTTACAACGTCTCTCTGTCCATATTTTTAGAAGATATGTTACAACGTCTTTCTGTCCATATTTTTAGAAGATATATGTTACAACGTCTTTCTGTCCATATTTTTAGAAGATATGTTACAACGTCTTTCTGTCCATATTTTTTAGAAGATACAACGTCTTTCTGTCCATATTTTTAGAAGATATGTTACAACGTCTTTCTGTCCATATTTTTAGAAGATATATGTTACAACGTCTTTCTGTCCATATTTTTAGAAGATATGTTACAACGTCTTTCTGTCCATATTTTTAGAAGATATATGTTACAACGTCTCTCTGTCCATATTTTTAGAACCCATCTGTACCATGTGGTATTTGCACGTCTGTAGATTTGAAAGGTAGGGGGATTCGGTGTTTGACCCCCCCCCTCCCTACTAAGGAAAATTAAGCATGATGATTAACAGTACTAACTATGTGAACACAAAACACTACAAACTTCATTTTTACAACAAAACATATGTCGTTTTCCATAAAAAAATTCCCCAAACCAACATAGACATGCGAGCAGATATCAAACAACGTTACTTATCTTGGCTAATAACACTGATAATTTCCACACTACATATACTTTGTACCGTTAGGCAATCAAAATCACGGGAAAACATCGATTCTGTCAGTACAAGTTACCATAGAAAATTTGACTTTTCCGATTACAATATAGGTTACCATAGACCAATGTTTCCCAACCTTTTTTCTACCATGTCCCACCTAAGTCTGCCTAAAATTCTAATCCCCCCCCCCCTATGTAACATACACATTTTTTTTATATTCAAAAAGTCAATAATTCCCTAAATGAATAAATAATTACAACTTGTTCAGGGCAAAATACTTGGATTTTAGGAAGAAATCACTAGGAAATTGTTAAGAAAAATACAGTCAGTAAATTTTCAAAACATATAATAGATAACTAAAACTCAAGTACAAAATAATATTTTTTCAAATTGCCCCCCTGAACAATCAAACTGCCCCCCCCCCTGTGGGGCGTGAGCCCCACGTTGGGAAACACCGCCATAGACAGTTTGATTGTTCCGATTACAATATTTTTGGAGGGTGTAATAGTTGTTGATAAGTGTGAGGAGAGTTTGACATTTGTTGAAAAGAGGGTGGGGGTGCTGACAGTGGTTGACACGGGGTGCTGACAGTTGTTGACAAGGGGGGGGGAGAGCTGGGTGTTAAGTTGACTTCAACAAAATGGTCTTGTATGCACGAAGTAAATATTGAATGTTGTGTATTTGAAAAAATCGTATGTTTCTTTATAACTTTTCTGCAACACTTTTTTACTGGAACGAGGAGTGGGGAAGACGGTGGGGCCTTTTCCATAATTAAGTGGTGGGAGGGGAGGGGGTTTTTGAATTCTTCACAAGTTGTTAACAGGGGAAGGTGGTAACAAATGCGAAAAAATGTGTATCTTGAGTACTCTACTAGTTCAGTTTGGTTATATCAAAACCTTTGACCAAAAGAAAGCATGGAGGTAGTGGTTCAAGTAATCCTGTCGCCACCACTTCCCAGAATTCTAGAATGAATAAGTTATAATTCTAGATTGTTACAGTTAAGTAAGCCAAGAAATGAAACAATACATATTCAATAACATCTTGAAACAAGAAAGATGTCAGAACTGTGCAGAAGTTAACAAATATATTTCTCAAAATAATGTGCTAGTGAAAAATACTGCGGGAATATGTGCACGGACACACATAACCTATAATTGATCGTTATGTGGCCATATAAATACATTTATAGTTTAGTAATGTCTTATTTTTCTGAAAAATATATTTACATACAAATGTTTAAGTTCAATGGGCGGTAATAAGAAGAATATTTACAATACATATTTAAGATTTACTTCCCTTATTTACTCTCGAACCGTCCTTATTCCACGAGTTATTAACGGTTATCGGAAATTGGACTGCTTTTTTAGTAGGACATTTATCTCTTCAAGATGTGCCTGTATAACGAGGCTAAGAAGGTATGGGAGTTCTATGTTGCACTCATATCCCTGCCAAACCAAAACAATAACATAACGTGAATTTGTGGCAAAGTAAAATGTAGATATTTTACAAACAATTTTTTTTCTCTATTTTCAATCTAAAAAGAATAAATAGATCTTCCACTTTCGAAAACGAATAATTCATGCGAATGCTTACAAAAATTATACGAAAATCTAATGTCGAAAGATTCTTGTTTAGAAATCAGCAGTACTACACAAGGGGCGTTCCCATAAGTGCTCTGCTAGTAATTTCATCAGCCATGTAAGAATAAACAGTCTTCCAGTCATTAGTTGGTTGTGGATACTTTTGATCTTTCCAGAAAGAAGGCATCCCACCCTCATTCCCTGGTCACTCATATTTCTATGAGTCTCTATCCCTCTTCCCTGGTCACTCATATTTCTATGTCTCTTTATATGTACACTGCCCCTCTCAAAATCCTCTTCATTGTTTTGTAATGTACCCATGTCTGCCATAATTAACTCGGCACTGTGTCTTCTCGTCGATGTGCAATGCTCTATAGATTTACCCGCCAATGTGTCAGCTCTTTTGTTGTCTCTGGATCTCGCATAACCTGGATAGTGAATCCATGTGATGTTTTATGTGCTGTTGAGAAGTTTGAAACATGCCTTAGGCAATTGTACATCCGGACCGTTCAGAAAGTAATGGCAAACTACTGACACAGAGTGACTCACTCCTTTCCTATCATGCAATTTTCTATTTTGTGCAGCGTACCATGAGAGTCTGATAGAATCACTTTGGGTATTGGTGTTTCTTGATCAGCCAAGTCTTGGCCAGCCAAGTCAGGGATATCACATCAGGAATATCAAGTCAGGGATATCACATCAGGAATATCTAGTCAGGAATATCAAGTCAGGGATATCACATCAGGAATATCTAGTCAGGAATATCAAGTCAGGGATATCACATCAGGAATATCTAATCAGGGATACCAAGTCAGGGATATAAGTCAGGGATATCAAGTCAGGGATACTAAGTCAAGGATATCAAGTCAGGGATATCACATTCTCAAACTCCAGCTGGATATCTCTTGTAGTAGGACACATTCTCAAACTCCCGCTGGATCTCTCTTGTAGTAGGACACATTCTCAAACTCCCGCTGGATCTCTCTTGTAGTAGGACACTGATGCTACTAAATTTCCAGCAGGATGTATTCCATAGAATTGAAATGCGCTATGTCGCAGTTTTATTTGTGAAATGGCTCGATACATCCGTCTTCGGCGGGTCGATATGTTTCGAAATACCTTTCATGCTCTGCGTAGTATTATCGAAACAATAACTTATAAGTAGTTGCCTGCAGAAACAATAACTTATAAGTAGTTGCCTACAGAAACAATAACTTATAAGTAGTTGCCTACAGAAACAATAACTTATAAGTAGTTGCCTACAGAAACAATAACTTATAAGTAGTTGCCTGCAGAAACAATAACTTATAAGTAGTTGCCTGTAGAAACAATAACTTATAAGTAGTTGCCTACAGAAACAATAACTTATAAGTAGTTGCCTCAGAAACGGCTGACCAGGTAAGTGCTGCTTACATTACAGAAACAACTGGTCAGATAAGTGTTGCTTACATTACAAAAACTGCTGACCAGTTAAGTGCTGCTTACATTACAGAAACAACTGGTCAGGTAAGTGCTGCTTACATTACAAAAACGGCTGACCAGGTAAGTGCTGCTTAAATTACAGAAACGGATGGCCAGGTAAGAAAACATTTCAATCTTTTATCAACGGTAAGTAGAAAATCTAGTACATTGACTAACCATGAGGTATTAAGTCAGGTGTTTACACACATTGACTCACCACACTCAAAGCAACATGATACAATAATTTACACAGACGGCAAGAAACAAACAGGTGTTGTTGGGGTTTCGTGGCCTACTAAAAATGGCAAGAAATTAGCTGAGAAGTCAGCTGCCTACCCCACTACAACATCGAGTATGAGAATATAGATAGAAGCGGTGACAGCAGCTGTCACTTGGCTGGCAACGCAACCACCAACATACTCAGTGCTATCGGATTCTCAAAGTATGCTGCGCAAGATAGAAAAGTGTATGATCAGAACTGAATGGGTCACTCTTCTCGACAATGCGCAGAGCATTCCATAGATTTACTGTCCTGCTCATGCTGGGGTCAGGGGAAACGAAAGAGCCGATGTGTTGGCAGGTAAAGCTTTGGTGAACGTCACCGAGATAAGAAGAGACAGGATTGAATTGATTAGAACAGTCATGGATACCCTACGAGAAGACGAGGAGGAAGTCGAACGTGGCAATGTACATATTCAGAGAATGGTAGAAATGGGAGTGGCTAGAGGTGATGGGAGAAAGTGCTCCCTCTCCGGAAAGATCAGAAGAACGCGCAATCAGCAACTGACTGGGACACTGAGCTTATAAACTTTTAGATGGCTGACGGAACGGCAAGCAGATCATATATGCAAATACCCTCAGTGCTGTGAAGGTTGTTCCTAATCAAGAATGACTCACCATGAAGTCAGGTGTTTACACACATTATACGCATTTATATTTCTGCACATTGAAATGTCGATGGTTTCGATAGAAAGTCGGGGACATTTAGACTTCCTACAGAAATAAACCATGACATGACTGAAACAAGACTCAGGTAAACTAAGACATCTGGAGGTCTCTAGGTTCATCTAATCTGGTGTTTGTCTCAGTCAATGTATTGCGTGTAGTGAAAATATGGATGTTATCTCATTAAAGTATACAGACTGTCCAATGTTATTATTTATCAATATAAGACTTCATTGAAGATTAGCTTTAACCATTGGCTAACTGTATGAAATGTGCCTTAAAACAAGCTTTAGCCATTGGCTAACTGTATGAAATGTGCCTTAAAACAAGCTTTAGCCATTGGCTAGCTGTTTGACACGTGAGTGAAAATCAGCTTTAGTCATTGGTTAGCTGTATGACATGTGACTCAAAATCGATTTTAGCCATTGGATTAGAATGTGACATGTGACTTAAAACCAGCTTTAGTCATTGGCTAACTGTATGTTATGTGACTTAAGATTTACTTTACCTATTGGCTACCTGCATGGCACATGGATGAAAATAGGCTTTAACTATTGGCTGCCTGTATGACATGTGACTAAATATCGGCTTTATGCATTCATTATGTCCAAGACGTGACTGAATATCGGCTTTAGCCATTGGCTACATGTATGACACGTGACTCAAAATTGACCGTTACCATTGGTTATCTATAAGGTCATGTGACTGAGGATCATTGACCAGATTTCATTCCACCATTAACACTATTCTAAATGTCAAAGTTATCTTATATAATTGAAACTCTACTCCACCCGTTTCCATACATGCATCCACACTCATCAACTAAATATACATTTTGATACTTCAGAATCTCCTATTGAACGTTTTGAAATTAGCAAGCAACTGACCACAACTTTCATCTTTAGAGTGTGACACTTTAGAGTGTATATATTTGCTGTAGTATGTTACCACATGTGTTTAGGATTCCTTTAGTGTAGCTCTATTGACTTCAGACTTGACCTTGATCTCGTCAGTGGCTCATCATGCTATTTGCCTTGCAACTGTAAAATCCGTGTACATGATACTCATGTATGTCATGAAACTTGACTCTTGTAGAAGCCTGGCAGTGCTTTATCGATACAATTCTGTGTGTACACCTTCTGGGAGTAGAAGGCAGCTTCTCAAGGCATTGTGCATCGCTGAGAGTTGTAGCCTTCTAAGTATAAAATATAGCTCTTTAGATACCCTCCTCGTACTGAAAATGATAAAAGAGCTCTATTGGTGGTAAGTCCACGGGATCGAAGCAAATAAGCAGTGAAATCCTATTTGTACATAGCATGGATAACATTTTTGTCACCGTGTGTGGCAGTGTTAGTATTTTTAGCTGAAATACAGAATAATCCGTCTGAGAGTTGACAGATATGAGCAAATCTCATTATATTTTTCTTGATTTCCTGAGGAAGACCGTCTAGTCAAGATGTAGAAATGCAGCACTTGAGCCCATGAACATCCGCAATTGGCCTATTTTTAGACGAATAACCGTGATTAAATATCTTTCATACTCTAGATTCAATAATTAACCAATCAAATTTTGTGTAATATTCAAGCACAGCACACTCCTAAACAGTCCATATGTCAGACTTGACGCAAATCATTTCTATCGCTGTGTTTACCACGCCAGCACCACCGACAGCATTTGGCTCTAGATGATTCTCTAACGAGATCATCCAGACTCATACACACAGCAGCGGCAAGAAAGAAGAAGGCTCCACCCCATCCAAGGCCGTAGCCAATACCGTATCGATGAGTTCTGATTGAGCCGTCCAGTTCAACAGCGATTGGGAAGACAGTTAAGGCGATGCTTGCACTGACAGCTGGGGATAGAAACAGAAATAATACGTGAGCTAACGTTTAAAACCTTCAAATGGAGCAATAGTAGAACACATTTACTTCATCTATCCATCCATCCATCCATCCATCCATCCATCCATCCATCCATCCATCCATCCATCCATCCATCCATCCATCCATCCATCCATCCATCCATGCATCCATCCATATCTATCCGTCTGTCTGTCTGTCTGTCTATCTATCTATCTATCTATTCGCTAAACACTTTGTTGCCTTTCAGCGCCAGGGGCAGAAGAGTTTTCTGGAGATGACCCTCTTGTGTGCTGATTATATTGTGGAATTTGTCGCCTCCTTTATTTCAAAGTTCCATCGTTTTCGTGGTCGACCTCTAGGTCTGCCTTCACTGTATCTGTGTGGCATAGCTTGCTGTGGTATGCTGTCTGATGGTAGTCTGCCTTCACTGTATCTGTGTAGCATAGCTTGCTGTGGTATGCTGTCTGGTAGTAGTCTGCTGATGTGTAGCATAGCTTGCTGTGGTATGCTGTCTGGTGGTAGTCTGCTGATGTGTACAAACCATTTGTTCTGTTGTCTCTTAAATATATTCCAAGATTGGGGGCGGTGCCGGTTTTTAGTCTAATGTCCTCATTTCTCAATCTGTCTCTTTGCGATATTCCTATGTTTCTGCGTAAGAATGCCATTTCAGCTGTCATAAGTTTACATTTGTCTTGTGCTGTCGTTGTCCATGTTTGGCTTTGGTAGCCCAGCGTTGGCATAATAATTCTTTTGAATAGTGTTATTTTGGTGTTTAAATCTACATTTTTGTTTCTGAAGATTGTTGCCATTTACCCTAGTGCTTGGTATGCTTTACTACATCTATTGTGTATTTCTTTGCTGCTCTTGCCGTCTGTTGTTATATTGCTTCCAATGTATATGAATTATGTCACTTGTTTAAGGCTGTTGTTTCCAATATATATATTGGTGTTTCTTTTTGTTTCGTCAGCAAATATAGCTTCTATATCTAATTACATTCATTCATTTTATGATGTATTTATATGTCCGCTCGTTTGTTAATCTGTTTTGTTGTTCAAAGTCAGAACGCATCAGTAGTAGACCTATGTTCTGGCGATCAAAGTTCCATTTTTTTATAATTCTTGAGACTAACGGGAATTGAACCAGTCCGATCAACGGCACCACATCGCCTGGCATCGTTGACCGGACTGGTTCAATTCCCGTAAGTCTCAAGAATTTTTAAATTATCCTCTGGCTTCTTACTTAAATTTACACGTTTTCATATCCGATCTGTAGAACTGTTGAGGCATTTTTTCTAACAGCTAAATTTCCAACTTGCAATGTAACAACTCAAATTTAGTGTGTTTTAAAGACAATAAAGTCCCAGCTTATCCTGGTTGATGTGTAGTGTGTACATCGCCGCAGTTTAGTGATATATCGCTTATAATCCATACAATATGCGTTTGTAGGTTATCTGCTCTTTCATTATCGTGAGAAACTGCCTGTTTGGACATTTCAGAATCACTAGAAACATTGATATTCCGTCTAAATTCTCACAGTCTGTAATTATTTAAATCTACATATGCTGTAAAAAGTGTGTGAAATAAAATGCTTCCACTGTTATTTTATAAATAGCAAAATGCATATCACAATGCCTATTGCACAATACATCGTTGTAATTCTGCAGCGTTTAAAGGGGGAAAAAAATAACATTTCATGGAATCAAAACGGGCACAAAATCGATACACCTTTATTCTGGCCATATTTATTTACCCCTTATTCCAGTGCACCAGTCATGTGGGCGGTGTTCAGTTGTAAATTTGCCATATTTATAGTATCCGTGTTTGTGTATTGTTTGTGAGAGCATGTTCTTATACCTACCACATATGAGGAATATTTCTCCAGCAGAATGGAAGTAGTAAATCTTTCTGGGCAGTGGATTTGTGCAGACACCGCATATGGAAAGAACAGAAGCAATAAAGCCGAAGATGGCGGCAAATATCATGAGACCAATTATTACATTCTGCCAGTCTGGAAAATATAATAAACAAAAATCTAATCTTAGTTTCTAACATTTTCCTAGACAAGACCATTACAAACATGCATATTATAAACAGTATATACGGTGAACAGTTAAAAAAACCACATCCCTAAATAGATTTTTAAGAGTTGCCAGATCAAAACAAACTGAGAAATAGGGATACAAACTTTCAATTTATTTACGTCAAGTCGGCTTCAAGTTTTGGGACAATTAAGGGAACTTTTATATAGGACTCTTAAGGGATCTTTTACATGGGATATAAAAGAGTATATATGGTTCCTATATGATTCTATGCATGGAAAATGTGTTCTATATGCAGTATGTACTATATAACAATATGCAGAATAGGCCTATTTTATATGGACTATATTATACATAAAATATATTCTAATGTGGAGTATATTCTATATCGACTATATAACTATATAGACTATATAAATAATTGGACAATATAACTATATAAAGTATAGAAATATATGGACTATACAATTATATGGACTATATAACTATAACAAGTATATTCTGTATGGAGAATATTCTATATGGACTATATAACTTTATGGACTATATAACTATTTGGATTATATAACTATGTGAAGTATATTCTATATAATTGTATAGACTATATAACTATGTGAAGTATATTCTATATAATTGTATAGACGATATAACTATATGGAATATATAACTATATGAATTATATAACTATGTGAAGTATATTCTAGATAATTATATGGACTATATGACTATATGAAATATGATATTCATTTATTGCCGTAGATATGTTCTAATTAATGAAAGGGGGTTGGGGTTAGCTATAAAAAAAGTCTTTTGGTGAGGCTTCTCGTGCCAGATTTTTTTTGTTGAAAACGTTGATGACTATTTTTGTGAAATATCGTTAGGGGGGGGGGGGAATTGTTGTTGTTCTTTTGGCAATGTTCCTAGCGCAGAAAGGTATTTATCGATTTGCTAGGGCCCCCCCCGCCCCTCCCGTTCTTTATGGACCTGTATTCCTTAATTCTTTATTTCATGAAAATGTTATATCAGTCAACATAAAACTATCTGTTTATTATGTATAGAACTGTCATAAAAAGATGCAGAAACAATGAAGTATTCAGGACAGCACGTGGGCTGTTTTCAAGTCGCACATCGGACATTAGTTTTAGCGGGATCGTAGGGTCACAGGAGTAGACCGTGGGTTTTGTACATAAGGAGAAATGTTGTACATAAGGAGGGGTGTTGTACATTAGGAGCAGTGTTGTACATTAGGAGCAGTGTTGTACATAAGGAAGGATGTTGTACATACGGAGGAGGCTAAGGGTGTTATACATAAGGAGGAGTGTATCCGTGTATCCGCGGCCACACATCTGGCTATAGAACGCAAGCTCGAGCTCCAATCACCCCTACGCTTAACGACAAGAGTGGATTAAAAAACCACCTGGGGAAAGACAATAGACAAATACATTAAGTTCATGAAAAAAGATATAAACGCAGTTACCAAGCGATCAATAGATACGCTAGTTAAGAAATTGTTTTGTTTGATAATCAAATGCTAGCTGAATACAAATACACTCTATCTTGTTAAAATATGTTCTCAAAAGTTATTTGACAAACTGCTGTAGCACTTATATTTATAAGTTTTTGCTTGCTAGGATAACTTTATAGTGTGAGGCTGGAGGCTTAGCTTGTTACTGAAATCCTACAGATACTCAATTTATTGAGGCAGTCGCTGTGTGTTAACGAACTGGAGCTCGAAACGAAAGAACGGGGCTCGATCGGAAAGATCGGGGCTCGATCGAAAAGAAAGGGGCTTGATCGGAAAGAATTAAAACAATGCAAATCCATTCTTTGGACTACATCCTGCTAGAAATATAGTAGGTTCATGATCTTGTTCCAAGGGAGATCCAGTGGGAGTTTGAGAATGGACGCTATAGAAGAAGAACGGAAAGAATTAGAACAGTGTCATTATGATGGCCGTACATGTCGTAAGACGCGACTAAGGGGGTTTGAAGATGGAGTTTGCTGTACCATCACGTAAAAGTCAAATTATATGCTGAAGTTGGTGGCAGGACCAAAGGCGCACCTATACAACAATAGCCAGCATGCTCCTGGCATACAAGTTGCAAACAGATCAAGAAAACAGGCAGGTTTCTTTGATACTTGAAACTACGATCATAGTTTATGTGATTCAAAATAAGTTCAGGGTTTATGTGATTCAAACAAAACTCATGGTTTATGTGATTCAAAAAAATTCATGGTTTATGTGATTCAAACAAAATTCATGGTTTATGTGATTCAAACAAAATTCATGGATTATGTGATTCACACACAATTCATGGTTTATGTGATTCAAACAAAATTCATGGTTTATGTGATTCAAACAAAATTCATGGTTATGTGATTCAAACAAAATTCATGGTTTATGTGATTCAAACAAAATTCATGGTTTATGTGATTCAAACAAAATTCATGGTTTATGTGATTCAAACAAAATGCATGGTTTATGTGATTCAAACATAATTCATGGTTTATGTGATTCAAACAAAATTCATGGTTTATGTAATTCAAACATATCATTATCGATATGAATGGATGACATCTACACAATTTTCTAATCCCATGGTTAGTAGATCGATTGTCCATGACATGTACACGATCATGGTAATGTAAGTACACATACATGCTTACATCTAACATAAGAACAGATACAAGCTTACATCTAACATAAGAACAGATACAAGCTTACATCTAACATAAGAACAGATACAAGCTTACATCTAACATAAGAACAGATACAAGCTTACATCTAACATAAGAACAGATACAAGCTTACATCTTACATAAGAACAGATACAAGCTTACATCTAACATAAGAACAGATACAAGCTTACATCTAACATAAGAACAGATACAAGCTTACATCTTACATAAGAACAGATACAAGCTTACATCTAACATAAGAACAGATGCAAGCTTACATCTTACATAAGAACAGATACAAGCTTACATCTAACTTAAGAACAGATACAAGCTTACATCTTACATAAGAACAGATACAAGCTTACATCTAACATAAGAACAGATACAAGCTTACATCTAACATAAGAACAGATACAAGCTTACATCTTACATAAGAACAGATACAAGCTTACATCTAACATAAGAACAGATACAAGCTTACATCTAACATAAGAACAGATACAAGCTTACATCTTACATAAGAACAGATACAAGCTTACATCTAACATAAGAACAGATACAAGCTTACATCTTACATAAGAACAGATACAAGCTTACATCTAACATAAGAACAGATACAAGCTTACATCTAACATAAGAACAGATACAAGCTTACATCTTACATAAGAACAGATACAAGCTTACATCTAACATAAGAACAGATACAAGCTTACATCTTACATAAGAACAGATACAAGCTTACATCTAACATAAGAACAGATACAAGCTTACATCTTACATAAGAACAGATACAAGCTTACATCTAACATAAGAACAGATACAAGCTTACATCTAACATAAGAACAGATACAAGCTTACATCTTACATAAGAACATATACAAGCTTACATCTAACATAAGAACAGATACAAGCTTACATCTAACATAAGAACAGATACAAGCTTACATCTTACATAAGAACAGATACAAGCTTACATCTAACATAAGAACAGATACAAGCTTACATCTAACATAAGAACAGATACAAGCTTACATCTTACATAAGAACAGATACAAGCTTACATCTAACATAAGAACAGATACAAGCTTACATCTTACATAAGAACAGATACAAGCTTACATCTAACATAAGAACAGATACAAGCTTACATCTTACATAAGAACAGATACAAGCTTACATCTAACATAAGAACAGATACAAGCTTACATCTAACATAAGAACAGATACAAGCTTACATCTTACATAAGAACAGATACAAGCTTACATCTAACATAAGAACAGATACAAGCTTACATCTAACATAAGAACAGATACAAGCTTACATCTTACATAAGAACAGATACAAGCTTACATCTAACATAAGAACAGATACAAGCTTACATCTTACATAAGAACAGATACAAGCTTACATCTAACATAAGAACAGATACAAGCTTACATCTAACATAAGAACAGATACAAGCTTACATCTTACATAAGAACAGATACAAGCTTACATCTAACATAAGAACAGATACAAGCTTACATCTTACATAAGAACAGATACAAGCTTACATCTAACATAAGAACAGATACAAGCTTACATCTTACATAAGAACAGATACAAGCTTACATCTAACATAAGAACAGATACAAGCTTACATCTAACATAAGAACAGATACAAGCTTACATCTAACATAAGAACAGATACAAGCTTACATCTTACATAAGAACAGATACAAGCTTACATCTAACATAAGAACAGATACAAGCTTACATCTAACATAAGAACAGATACAAGCTTACATCTAACATAAGAACAGATACAAGCTTACATCTTACATAAGAACAGATACAAGCTTACATCTAACATAAGAACAGATACAAGCTTACATCTTACATAAGAACAGATACAAGCTTACATCTAACATAAGAACAGATACAAGCTTACATCTAACATAAGAACAGATACAAGCTTACATCTTACATAAGAACAGATACAAGCTTACATCTAACATAAGAACAGATACAAGCTTACATCTTACATAAGAACAGATACAAGCTTACATCTAACATAAGAACAGATACAAGCTTACATCTTACATAAGAACAGATACAAGCTTACATCTAACATAAGAACAGATACAAGCTTACATCTAACATAAGAACAGATACAAGCTTACATCTTACATAAGAACAGATACAAGCTTACATCTAACATAAGAACAGATACAAGCTTACATCTAACATAAGAACAGATACAAGCTTACATCTAACATAAGAACAGATACAAGCTTACATCTAACATAAGAACAGATACAAGCTTACATCTAACATAAGAACAGATACAAGCTTACATCTAATGCATTTATAAACGGCGTTGCTAAGAAGGATGAACAAGGTGTTACTGAAGTTGCTTTGTGAATGCCATCTGGATTTGTATACTGCAATAGATGTCGCCTCTAGTCTTCTGCTGTGTTCGTTCTCAAACTTCTGCAGATTAGCAGTATATAGTCCGGAGAACGAACGATAGTGTGTAATGTTATGGTTTATAGCTTAGCTGCGATATCTGTACAGTTCTACTGGACACATTATGCTTCAACATGGCTTCCTGTTCACTGTGATCCTATATGGAACAATACAGCCAGCTCCAACCCCAAAACACCTTAGTCGGCTCTTGCGAAATTCATGGATGGTAAACAGTGTTGCTATACTTTACTCCCCTATCAGACCTGTCAACACACAGGCGAGACTCTAGTTTTAGACTTGGAGAACTCTGAAGTAATGGTGGTACGACTATGAGCCAGCGGCGCAGAGTAATATTTTAATCAGAGATACACTGTAGAGAAAAGAGGACAGAGCGATGGGTAGACAGAGAAAGAAGGCGACAGAGTGGAAGACAGTAGAGACAGTGATTAAGTGAGAGAAAATATTAGGAGAGATAGATACAGAAGAATACAAAGAAATATACAGATTAATATTCTAATTTTAATACTTATATTTGGGATGGATAAATGTCCGCGATGATCTGATCTCACTCAGCGCCACCCGACTTTCTTGTTTAGCTAACAGACTTGTGGGGTGGGGGGGGCGGGTGACTGCCTTGGCGAGGCGATGATATTTACATCATAATAAAACAAATTGGTCCTTCCGCCAAAATGGCCGTCGAGAATGATAACGGATATGTTATATTTACGATATTCGATTAGCGGTTGTTCCTTCCTGAAAGTAATGACAACCTACCAGAATAATGTGCCTAGAAATTTCCAATGGATTTATCTAACCTTTTCTCTAGGATTGTGGTCGAAATTGCTAATGCTACGAACTTTTATTTTTCCGGTTGCAACATACGGCTGTGAAACATGGAAACTAATTAAAACAGCGGCAAAGATCAACGCATTTGAAATGAAATGTTACAGAAAGATACTTAGAATATCATGGAAGGAAAAAATCAGAAACTCAGATATTATAAACACATTGAAGATTTCAAAGTGTTGGTTACTAAACACAATAACAAATAGAAAACTACGCCTGTCTGGTCATTTAAAGAGACACGAGTGTTTAGAAAGACAAATAATGGAGGGCAGAGTACCTGGGTAAAGGAGAAATGGCAGACCAAGAAGACGATGGACTGACAGCATCAAAGATAACATGAATACATCGTTGGAAAATGCAAGCCGCATCGTCCAAGACAGGAATAGGTTCAGAGTTAATTGGGAAGACAACGTTGTGGAGAGAATACGTCACATGACAATAAGGTAAACAGAAGCCACATTTGGATTTAGCATGCTTCCTGGAGTAACACAGTCACCAGTGCTGTCACGACGATTGTACAATAAATTATAAGGATAAATATTCCACTGTAGGGTAACAATACTAAACAGGAAGTAGGTGGCTGGAGTAACACAGGGTAAATGTCAAGATAAACACAAATAGGTAGATGTGTTACCAAAATAAAACATAAAACAACCTAACGACGAGATGGTAGTTTCTGTACCGCCAAACAGATTCAATGAATTTCTAGACTACAATAACGGGTTGAAACACTTGCCTTACAAATACAGGTCGCCCGTGTGTTGCCGGGCCCGAAAGGGGAGCAAAAAATAGCAACACTGTTTACCTTCAATGCATGTCGTAAGAGGCGACTAAGAAGGTTATGGGATGAGTTGGCTGTCCCATCCCATATAGGGTCAGTGACCCAAAGCCATGCTGAATTCGGATGTGTCAGGTCGAAAGGTGCAGATATCGCAGCAATGCTGTAAACCATGACACAACGCATTCCGTTCTCCGGACTACATCCTGCTAGTCTGCAGGAGTTTGAGAATGAACGCAGAAGAAGAAGAATAAATACAGGCCAAATGTTATAGACTAAAATAACGGTTTGAAACATGTGTCTTACAAATAGATGCCAAATTGTATTACACATAACATTCATTGCGACATGTTTTCTTGTTCAGATCATGTTAAGTGGTATGGTACCCTCCTTTCAAACGCGGAAGTGAATCCAATATCGTTATATCAGAGCTTCGGCCATTAATATAATGGAGATGAAATATCAAGTAATCCTGTCCCGACGACATCCAGATAT
Source organism: Meghimatium bilineatum (assembly GCA_034231615.1). NCBI lineage: Eukaryota > Metazoa > Mollusca > Gastropoda > Stylommatophora > Philomycidae > Meghimatium > Meghimatium bilineatum. The sequence goes on from CM067300.1 coordinate 64,673,161, forward strand.
TTACATATTAGCTTGTCACCGTTAAGGAGTAGCCGGTATACTTTTCATATGTCGTGTAAATAAAGGTATCTTTGCCATAGTAATCGCCACGACTTCTACAGGAACATCTTATATTTTGGCACGCAAAGATACAATTCCAGTCTTAACCCTGGTTTGAACCCGAAACCTCATGGTTCGAAGACGGACGTTTTAGCCACTAGACTGCGAATAATGTCATTTAGAAAATACAATTTTAGACATAGGTTCAAACATAGAAATATGATTGTTCTATGAGATATAATCTAGAACTATGATTGTTCTATGAGATACAACCTAGAACTATGATTGTTCCATGAGATACAACCGAGAACTATGATTGTTTCATGAGATATAACCTAGAACTATGATTGTTCTATGAGATATAACCTAGAACTATGATTGTTCCATGAGATATAACCTAGAACTATGATTGTTCTATGAGATACAACCGAGAACTATATAATATTCAAATATTGAAATATATTTTAAAATATTGAAAGTTCTGACTACATTTTATAAGTACAACAAGAAAGTATAGGACCGAATCCGTTGATATTAATTGGGTTGTATCTGAAATATCGTACGACTAGGGTAAGATGATCCGCTTAGCGCAGTGGTTAACCCACTGGCTTCGCATATGAGTGGGCCTGGGTTCATTCCAGTTCCCAGTTGAGTTAATCCGGGAAGTAAAGACTGCGATGGAGAGGAGATGGCTACCGCCCTCATATAGCAGAGACATTGAAATATGACATCGCTGACATCTAACATCCCCGTGGAGTTAATAAATTCTATGGGTTCACTTTAACTTGAATGTTTGCAACTAGGGTTATTGAAACAACATGTTGATGATGTATCGACTGCCCTAGTTAAGGGGGCGTTGTTCTATAAAAGTATACAAATGGGGGGGGCTGTGGCATGAAAGAGTTTGAGAATCATTGCTATTGTCAATAGTCACACTGTATGTGCCAGGAATATGTACACTCAGCTGGAAGCAGAAACATTTAGCCTGTATTGTCTTCACCATCTTCTGAGTAAGTGGAAATATATTTAGGGATGTCACGAGAACAGTCTTACTTTGACACAAATTATACACACATTCTTACTTTGACACTTATTGTACCCACATTCTTACTTTGACACTTATTATACACACATTCTTACTTTGACACTTAATGTACACACATTCTTACTTTGACACTTATTATACACACATTCTTACTTTGACACTTATTATACACACATGCTTACTTTGACACTTATTGTACCCACATTCTTACTTTGACACTTATTATACACACATTCTTACTTTGACACTTATTGTACCCACATTCTTACTTTGACACTTAATGTACACACATTCTTACTTTTACACTTATTATACACACATTCTTACTTTGACACTTATTGTACCCACATTCTTACTTTGACACTTATTATACACACATTCTTACTTTGACACTTATTGTACCCACATTCTTACTTTGACACTTATTATACACACATTCTTACTTTGACACTTAATGTACACACATTCTTACTTTGACACTTATTATACACACATTCTTACTTTGACACTTAATGTACACACATTCTTACTTTGACACTTATTATACACACATTCTTACTTTGACACTTAATGTACACACATTCTTACTTTCACCAACTTTGTTTCCACTTTCTGTGCACTGATTCAAAGTGTGCCTACGTTCAGTATATAGACTCCAATTGCGTCCTAACTGGGCGTTCTAAGTATGAACTTTGACTTAATTTATTCCAACACTACATTGACTCAAATTGTGTCTACATTTTATATTTTTGACCCAATGAATGTATACAGATCACTTTAGTAAAAGTAAATATAAAAGTTAAAACTACTAATTGCATGCGTATTGAATAGATCCCGTATGTGGAATACACAATACAATCTACGCAGTTTGATATATACTGTATGTGGAATACACAATACAATCTACGCAGTTTGATATATACTGTATGTGGAATACACAATACAATCTAGGCAGTTTGATATATACACGGTGTGATCATTTCTAACGCTGTTGACTTTCATGACGAAATTATGGTGGTCTCACCGGCGTCTATCACACCAACCACTACATCAAGCACATACCTAGTAGATGACATGAATGCAACATGATGATGATGATGATGATAAAATACTCCCTTTAGCTGTGAACAGATAGCTCTTAACAGCCCATACTTCTTTTTGACAACAGAACAGATCTTTCTCAGGTGACCGAGGTGACACTCATACATATAGGGTTTTATATCTGGTATAGCTGTGTTGATGGGCAGGAGGAGTTATGTATGCATGTTTAATTCCCAAAATGGAGATATTCCAGTGTAACAGTATCTTAGGAGCATCACATCCTGCCAGATGGGCGGCATATGCGCCTGGGTCAACTTGTTCATCTCCTCGTACATCCGTAGGAATAGAACACTAGTACTCCCGGCCACCTAGGAGTCTAAAACAAAAGGACAAAGGTATAATGTGTCACTGAGCCTGCATCACTCCACCATCCATGTGGATCTGCATCACTCCACCATCTATGTGGACCTGCATTTCTCCGCCATCCATGTGGATAATACGACAGAAGACACAAATATAAATTGAGACAAGAAGCAATGATGTCCTCATAGGTGACAAGTTGTTAGAACATCCCTCAACATTTCTTAGTCGCCTCCTATGACATGCATGGAAAGAGAACGTTCTCTTATTTTTCATAGCCCAAACTACAAGTCCAGGCCTCGGTTGCAACACGAATGGATTTGAATAGATAGAGTGGACATGCGCAAATAAATTGGACATGCACAGATAGATTGGGCATGCACACACAGAGTGGGCATGCATAGATAGAGTGGACATGCATAGAAATATTGGAGATGCACAGATAGAGTGGAGATGAATAGATAAAGTGGACATGCATAGATTTCTGAAAATGTAACAAGACCCTGTAAGTTTTCTAAAAATGTAACTAGACCCTGTAAGTTTTCTAAAAATGTAAACTAGACCCTGTAAGTTTTATGAAAATGTAAACTAGACCCTGTAATGTATCTGAAAATGTAACTGGACCGTGTACGTTTTCTGAAAGTGTAACTAGGCCCTATACGTTTCTGAAAAAGCTGCCAGGTCGATAGTTTAACTGCGCGTTTATTTATATCACGCCAACAATCTTTAATTTTAAAAATACCGTCTTATACCCATTTCTTGAAACTGATTCAACTTGTGTGTTTGTATGTACTTCCTAATTCTTAACATGATCCCATATGGTTGGTTGGTCAGTCCCCACAGCCGCGACCGCATGCGTGATCCGATATGGTTGGCTGGTGAGTTCCCACAGCCGCGACCGCATGCGTGATCTCATATGGTCAACGAAGGTTTTCTTAGCAGATACTAAAAATATGAATGAGTGAATGTGAAAAGTGTGAGTGAGAACGCTGAGGAGAAACTAGGACTCGTTCATACGTGGTCTCCTGTCCGGGCACATTGCTGCTGCCCACGTGTCTGAGTGATTCTGAAAGCAATGTTCCCAGAGTCCACCTTTGAAGCCTGCAGAGAAAGAAAGAGAACACCGGGATATTATTTCACAATAAAAACACACTTCAATTTAGTTGAACAAAACCAATATCTAAATCATTATGGACTTTGTCACTAGTAATTTTCCTGAGTGTCATCAGTAGATTCTCATTATTGTCAATTTGTCATTAATAATATAATTAATGTCATCAGTACTTATCATCATTTTCACATCGACTTTCACACACACAAAATGTTGGACTCTGTCAAAGGCCTTGATGTAGTCTATGAAGCAAATATAGATACTTTTTGGAACTTCTATGTATTCATTACAAATCCTGCAATCCTTGGCAACTGACCGAGAGGCAAAGAGCTATGACATCTGCCCTATGTGCCAAACTTGGCAGCTGACCGACAGGCATGGAGAACTAAGACATCTGCCCTTTGTGCCAAACTTGGCAACTGACCGACAGGCATGGAGAACTATGACATCTGCCCTATGTGCCAAACTTGGCAACTGACCGACAGGCATGGAGAACTATGACATCTGCCCTATATGCCCAAATTTTTATATAACTTGGCAAAAGAGGAACTGACTGACTGACTAATATATTCATCTATCACTAGTCGAATACTAAGTATAGTTTCTCTGCTTCCTTTGTTGTTTATTTATTTAAATTCGAATTGCTCTTCATCGACCTCAATGTCCATCATGTTTTTTAATTCTGTCATGTATTATCTTGGCTCACTCGTCAATGTCAATACATACTTTATGGGAAACACTAGAAAACTACGGAATCAGAGGTCAGTTATTAGAAAATATAAAAGCCCTTTACCAGAACTGCCAAAGTGCAGTAAGAAATAACTACGGAATGACATAATCTTTTGAAACAAAATCAGGGATAAGATAATGATCTCACCTGTACTTTTTAACGTATACATGGACAGAATAACAAAAGAATTAAAAATACAAGAAAGTAAACAGTACAGTAATAAGAGAAGAATCTGAAGAGGAATTAAGTAAAACAATCAACGAATTACTTTTTGCTGATGATCAATGCCTTATCTAAGAAGAGGAACAGCAGTTACAAAATCATATTAATGCACTCATGACAACATGCACCAAGTATAACATGAAAATAAATATGCAGAAAACAGAAGTCATGGAAATCAACAAGTCACTGAATACAGTAAACAAAACTAAAGTGAAATATAAACTTCTGAATATAAATACATGGGAAGTATATTCACAGACAACGGAATATTAGACTTAGAGATTAAGACAAGATGCCAGAAAGCAAATATAGCGATATACCAGCTATTATCATTACTGTTCAACCCAAAGTTCAAGATGGAAGTCAAGAGACACATGATAAACAGTATTTTTATGCCACCACTCTACTATCAATGCCAGACGTGGACGCCACTGGCAGCAGCCCATCAGAGAAAACTTACAGCATGTGAGCATGTCTGAGAAAAGTCACAAGAGTGATCAAACTCGACACAATAAGAAATGATGAAATCAGAAGAAGAATCGGTATACAACCATGCACAGAATACATCGAGAAACAACAATTAAAATGGTTTGGGCACCTTATGAGAATGAGCCAACTACCAACAAGAACATATAACATAAGCAGATTCTTATACAAGGCCAGAGGAAGATCTAGAAAAACATGGAAATGATATAAAGACAACCGTGAGAAAAAATACATATTCAACGCAGACAAGGCGACACATCTGGTCTTGGATAGACAACTAAAGCTCCACTTCACCCCTACTACGCTTAACGGCAAGCGTGGGTATTCTGACCACCATCTACCTAGGGATAGACAATTATCCTGAGTAGTATTTTGGTTATTTGACTTATCGATCTTACTGTTCTGTATTCTGTACGGTCCACAGCCCTGGGCTTCTTAACAAGTGGTATGAATATTGATGATTTCAAGTCTTTAGTTATGTATCCTGATGTATATATGTCATTGTAAAGTTCTGTGATAGTTTCCACACCAAATTAATCTAGAATTTGTATTATGTCTGCTTTTATGTTGTCGGAGCCTGCAGCATATCCACATTTTATTGATTTTATTGCGTTTTCTATTTCTGCTTTCAGTATTGCTGGTCCATCATTGTTGTGTATTGTAGGTTTTTTTGTTCCGTTGGTCATAAAACAGTTCTGTCACATAGTCTGCATATCTTGTAAGTACTTCTGTTGTAGCAAATATAATTTCTCTACATTTAAAAAAAATTCAGCCACCCCTATTTATATGATTTGTCTTATTTGTAATCTGACTTATCTCCTTATGCACTTCTTTTATCTTCTGTTGTAATGACATCTCTATTTCTCTGTATTTTGTTTCTAGTCATCGCTCTTTCAATGTTCTGCACATTTTAAGCACATTAATATTAGTAACAACCAAAATGACCAGTGGACCGTGACCAGATTCAACTTTAAAAACGAATTAAATCAGAAGATGTCCACTGACCTAACAGACGGATGGAATAGGTAACCCATTCACTCGCCGGTGAGGCGGTCAGGGTTCGCATTCATGTGTCACTAGTGGTTTGTAAAGAATATCATCCGCTATCGATCCAGAAACGATCCATAATAGGGCGGGAGAGTTCCGAATAGGTAATGAATGGTGTTCTCTCATTTAAAAGCGGGCGATGGTGATGATGACGTAATCCCTTTAGCTGTGAGAGTAGTTTTTAAGAGTCCATTGCCTTTCTGACAAAAGCATAGAGCCTCCGTAGTTGAGTAACCGAGGTAACATTCGAACTCGCATACGGTGTTGCTGTTTCAAAGGCATGCTTGTGTTGGAAGGTTTATGGATACAAGCTTAGTTCCCTGAGGGATCATTCGAGAGTGCCAGTATTCCAGAATAATTACCTTCTATCAGGAGGGCAGGATACACAACAAGGCCAACCAGTTCATCCTTCTTCCGTCAGATTTGTTGACCCATCTTTAGTGATGGCACATATAACACTTCCCGCTACCCAGTTGTTTGACACATATAACACTTCCCGCTACCCAGTTGTTTGACACAATTTGCAATGTTGGCTGTCCTGTATTCCTTCGTGCTCCGTGAGGACCATTTGACAAGACAAAAGGAAAAATTCGAGACTTGACATACAGTGACGATGATTTATGCACTGGAGACTGCTTGTTCGCATATTAACCTGTATTCTTTTGTTACCTACTGCGATATGTCTGGACGGCAGACAGTGCTCCTAATATTTGAACACTCGATTGGATGACCAGGCCCCAGTACCCACACGTGTATAGGAGTGGATATATCCACAATCACATTGACATCATACGGCCTTTTGGTCCTCACACCCTTCATTACTACTTGGTGATGCAATGTAAATGACCAGCGACGACACTATTCTGACCAACTCAATATCGGAGATCACGAAATATCACAACTAAAACTTGCCGGTGAGATATCACAACTAAAACTTGCCGGTGATATAAAACAGCAAAAAATTTAATTTAAAGAAAACTGTCTGCCTTGCAAACATATCGCAGAACTACAGGCCCTGTTAGATAAAATAGTGAAGGAAAGTGAAAACAAAGTCATCAGTTTAAGCAAGAAGAAAACAGAAATAATGGTTGTCACGAAGAGACATACACCACCAAGATGCAACATAATAATTAATGACACAAAATTAGCACAAATTGAAAAAGTGAAATATCTTGGCACACTGTTAACATCAGAAGGTAGATGCTCAAGTGAGATAAAGAGCCGAACAACACAAGCCAAATCAGCATTTCAAAAAATGAGAACCATTTTTTGCAATGGAAGACTATCAATGCAGACCCGAATTGTTGTTGTGTTATATAGAACCAATTATTGTTTATGTGAAGCATGGACTGTAAACAAAAAATTTCAAAGCGAATTAGAGGCTACAGAAATGTGGTTTCTGAGAAGAATGATGAAAATATCATGGACAGCTAAGAAAACTAATGCAGATATTCCTATTGATGCTGGTGTAAAAAGATCAATAATATCAAACATTAGGGGCATAGGGGCAGACAGTCAAGGTTTCTAGGGCATGTGCTGAGAAGAACACAGCTTGAACACTTAATAACCACTGGAAAGATCAAAGGGAGAAGAGATAGGGGACGACAAAGAGAAAAGTTACTAGATGGGCTTGTATCGTGGCACGGTAGTAGCTCACTAACCGAGTTTATTGACAACACAAGAGACAGAAAGTCGTGGAGAAACATGATCGCCTACGCCAGTCGGCATGGCACTTGACTGATTGATTGATTGTATACAAGTGTCGCCAAGGCAAGCAGCACTTTAGGCAGATTGTACGCAAATGTGTGGCGTAGAAATGACATTAACCTACAGACTAAACTGAAAGTCTACATAGCAGTGTTACTTCTAATGCTGTTATACGCTAGCGAAACATGGACTGTGTATAGACGTCATGTGAGGAAACTCAATCACGTTCATACAACTTATCTCAGAAAAGTTATGAACATCAGATGGCACATTCACTGCACATTATGTCCAAGATGTACCACCTGATGATGATGGCATATCATGTTTATGGTTTGTCAATTTTACGTTTATTTTCTTTTGTGTATACTCCTTCAGATTTTGTATTACCATTTATTATTCATCTTCTTCCGGTCATGTCCGTTTTCATTTAGTATTGTGATTTGGCCATCAGTAGTGACGTAGTATACTTTGTGTGTGCGATGTTGATTCTTGATGAAGATATTTTTGTTGAAACATTGATGTGTATGCGTTTTCCCTAAATACTTTCATTTATTCGTGAAATTTCATTGCATTGTCTCTTCAGTTTTCACCTGTCAATGTGTCAACATTACTGCCCCTTATCGCATACTTGTAATGACACATTGACCGACTACACAATCTGCCATTCATTAGAGATAGTGATGGTCATGATGGTGCGTCGTCTTTGTAAACTAGCCAAGATGAGAATGACGTAAAAATGTGCATTAAGTCTGGTATCTGTGAGTAAGCTTGCTTGCAGTGTGAACAGGAATCAAGATTTTCAGCCTGCTTGCAGTATGAACAGGAATCAAGATTTTAAGCCTGCTAGCAGTGTGAACAGGATTCAAGGTCTTCAGTCTACTGAAGTGTCGACAGGAATCGAGGTTTTGAGACAATGGAAAGCTGTCTGACATTTGTTTTCTGTTTTACTTTTTTTCCAATTCCCAAAAGTGTTCTAATCGTTTCAAAAATTCTAAATATTTTCCAATGAGATCTTCGTACGGTGTCAAGAGCTATGCTTGTCCATAACAATGCTGTGTTGTATTTCACGCCATGTTGACCCTGGCTTGCAAAGGAGGAATATCATTGATTAAGGATGGTACAGTCCTCATTATGTCTACCGTCTTCACATTTTCATTTATTTTCCTGCATTCCACTTTCACTGGGAGATGTACCAGATTATGTATCATCCGACTAGTATGCCAGTGCACTAACTACTGCGCCATATGGGACTCTGTTCTCTCTCTCTCTCTCTCTCTCTGTGTGTGTGCGTGTCCCTCTCATTTCCCAGAGATTCAATATTTTCAAAATGAAAACAAATTAAATAAGAACGTTGTACGTTCGAATAGACATAATTCTTATGACATTCTATAAAGCGTCATGACATCCAGCAGGAAAAATGTTGACTCCCTGACGCTTCATCACAAGTCTTGACGCATATATTACTGAAATATAATTAGCTTGATAAAACAGACGGTATCGCTGTCAGATTTTGCTTTCACTCTGAGAAATTATTGTAACGGTAGGCAAGAGAAATCTTTCAGAACATTGATTTTAGTCCTGTAAGGTAACATAGGTGCATTAATAATTAACATCTAATTGTTGTTCGTCCATCACATGATGGTGATGAATATTTGTTACACCCCCTTTTGAAATTCAGTTAGAATTACGTCCTTGACTATGAGTTCAGTTAGAGTTATGCCCTTGACTATGAGTTCAGTTAGAGTTATGTCCTTGACTATGAGTTCAGTTAGAGTTACGTCATTGACTGAGTTCAGTTAGAGTTACGTCCTGACTATGAGTTCAATTAGAGTTACGTCCTTGACTATGAGTTCAGTTAGAGTTACGTCCTTGCCTATGAGTTAAGTTAGAGTTACGTCCTTGACTATGAGTTGCTAGATGACTAAGCGATATTCTAACCGCAAATGACCTTGTATAGGATGATAACCGCAAATGACCTTGTATAGGATGATAACTAGATGGTTGTTGGTCTACCTATGAATTTCTAGCTACTCTCTGATGTTGAGGAGAGGCTGCATTTCTCCGCTTTTCACAAGATCATGCGCCTTTTTTAAAACTATAGAGCGCGATCTAGATCTATGTTGGGCACGTTCTTCCCATGTATCGTGGTCTTTTTTCAAAGGCTTTTAGTGAGATCAATGCATCTTAGGAGCGCATCTGTTGGTCTTTTTCAGATCGTAAGCCCTTCTGCAACTCACCTTAGAGAAGTATCATTGGCAAGCGATGATATAGCATACGTACCAGATGACCTGTCCAAATAATCTGTGTTTGCATCAGAATAATGTTAGTGCTGTGGATAGCAGATCTGTCAAAGACAGTGGTATCTGGAATCTTGTCTTGTCATCTGATGTTCATAACTTTTCTGAGACACGTTGTGTGAAAGTGATTGAGTTTCCTCACATGACGTGTATACACTGTCCATGTTTCGCTAGCGTATAACAGTACTGGAAGTACCACTGCTCTGTAAACTTTAAGTTTAGTCTGTAGGTTAATGCCATTTCTATGCCACACATTTGTGTACAATCTGCCGAAAGTGCTGCTTGCCTTGGAGATTCTTGTATACACTTGATCAATTACGTCAAAAATTAGGTGACCAAAGAAGGGAAACTGACAAAGTTTGACAGCTGCTGACATGGATGAAGGGGAGCTGTGACAGCTGCTGACATGGATGAAGGGGAGCTGTGACAGCTGCTGACTTGGATGAAGGGGAGCTGTGACAGCTGCTGACATGGATGAAGGGGAGCTGTGACAGCTGCTGACATGGAGACATCTATACTTCAATGTTGTCATCAATAAAACGGTTTTCTATACTTCAATGTTGACATAACTAAAACGGTTTTCTATACTTCAATGTTGACATTATGTGAATTTTAAAAACAAATGTGAAAAATTATATTGCCTTAATTTTGCAATTTTTCTGCTTAAATATTATTCGGGGGGGGGGGATTTTGACATAATAAGTGATATTGTCTCTGTATCCATGACACGTTGTTGACAAGGAGGTAGAGGGAGAAATCATCTAGAACAATATTCTCGCAATTCCATGATCTCCAAAGTTCTCAAATCAAAGTAGAAACTGAAATTATTTATTTCTTTGATGTTTATTTTGCGTTTTAAAAAGACCAAAATGTACACGTTGTCCGACTCCTTTTATATTAAACAGACCACACTGTACACGTAGTCGTGACTCCTTCTATATTATAACTATTTGTACTGTATTTGTTACAATAAGCTAAATGAAACTATTGAAAATATGTAACAATATTTTCATGGTACAAATTATGTCACGTATTGCTGTGTCATCATCATTAAGTGTTGTCTCCGCAACGAAGGTTGGCCGCAAACGATCTTCAACCTCCCCTGTCTCTTGACTTGTTGGTGAATTCTGTTAGACTTTAACCTGTCCATCTCCTGAAGATGCTCTCCAACATATACCTCTATCTACCTCTTGTTCGCCTCCCCTCTACATTGCCCTCAAGTAAGGTCTTCATAAGGTGTCATGTCTTTTAATGAGTCAAAAATATTGTATTTGCTTAATCTCTACAGTTCTTTCTTCGTACGAAGTCTTATTGCTATATATATATTGTTTAAAAAACGCATAGAAACGAATGACAAGCTACTGAACTTAATTATTACCTAGAAAATCTCTACCACTTTTAAATTATTGACATTACCGCAGCGCATTACCTAGGATATGCGACCACATTTATTATGTAAAAATTATATATGATTTTATTGTCTGCCAGAAAATATATCCGATTACCGCTTTATTATGTACAGACCATATCCGATTACTGCTTTATTATGAATATATAACATACGATTCAATAATTAATTATGCATAAATTCACTTTTCTGTGTCTTGTTGTTTTTGCTTTATAATTCTTTCAAAGATTTCAACTGTTTGTGTATCACCATCATCATCAGGTGCCATGCCGGCTGGCGTAGGCGATCATGGCTCTCCACGGCTCTCTGTACACAGTATTATGTTTCAAGGTCGTTGTTGTTTACTTGCCGTGCCAGGTTGTAAAACTGTCTAATATTTTCTCACGTTGTCACCCTCTGTCTCTGTTGCCTTCAATTTTGCCTGTTGTGATTATGTTCTCCAAACCTGCCTGTCTCATAAAGTGGCCAAAAATGAAGATTGTCGTTTTGTTATATTATTGATTAAGGTCCGTTTCGCATTTGACTCTTTCAAAACTTCCACATTAGTTTTTCTGGCAGTCCATGGTATTTGCAGCATTCTTCTGTAAAACCACATCTCTGTTGCCTCTAATTTCTCCCTTTCCAGTTTGTTTATTGTCCAAGACTCGCACCCATATGTTAGTGTAGGAGTTATATAGCACTGCAGAACTCTCCTCCTCACCTCTATTGAGAAGGTCATATTACACAGTATATTTTTCATTTTTCTGAATGATGTTTTTGCCTGTCCTATTCTGCATCTTATTTCTGTTGAACTTCTTCCATCTGCTGTAATCGTTGTACCTAAATATTTGAATTGTGGACCTGTTTTAATACTATATCATTCACTATGATCTAGCAAGGTGTGTTATTTTCTTTCTTTGAAATAACCATTATTTCTGTTTTCTTGATATTAACGAAGAGACCTTTCTCTTTACTTTCTGTGTTTCTGTGACTACTACATTAATTAAATCTTGAAGGTCTTCCTCACTTTTTGTAATCAGAACAGTGTCATCCGCATATCTCAAATTATCTATGTTATGTCCTCCCACTGATATTCCTGGGATATCTACTATTGTACGTATTATGTTTTCACTGTACAAAGAGACCAGGTCTGGTGAAAGCACGCATCCTTGTCTGAATCCTTGTTTTATTTGTTGAAAAGGGCCAAATTGATCCTTGCTGGCAATGTTCAGATTCTCTAGCATGTGTATAATTTCGCAATGTTTAATTTTATCAAATGCTTTCGTGTAGTCTATACAACAGAAGTACAGATCTGTTTTTACCTCTATAGGCCTCTCTATTAGTGTTCTCAAAATATATACATAGCATTGTAGGTACCTTTGCCTTCTACGAAACCACATTGTTCTCGACTTATTTATGTTTTTATTTTGTTTCTCACTCTCTTTATGATGATTCTGAGAAGTATTTTGGTAATTTGGCTCATGAGGCTGATTGTACAGTGTTCCTCACATTCGGTGGTCCCTGATTTCTTAGGTAAGGCTATACATATGGACCTCATTACGACATCGGGTATGTGTCCACTATTATATATGTCATTCAGCAATTTTGTGATTATTTGAACTCCAAAGTCACCTAAAGCTGCCAATTCTTCTAATGTGATTTTGTCTAGTCCTGGGGCTTTGCCATATTTAATTTGTCTTAGTGCTTCCATTTCATCTGCTGCGAGTATTGATGGACCCTCGCCGTTATCTTGTATGTTTATCTCGGGTCTGTTGTCATCAAAATGTTCTTTGATATATGCTGACCATCTCTGTACTAAAATTATTTTTGTGTATAAATAATAATAATAATAATAATAATAATAGTAATAATAGTAATAATAGCACAAAGTGTAGTAGTAGTAGTAGTAGTAGTAGTAGTAGTAGTAGCAGTAGTAGAAGTAGTAGTAGTATTAGTAGTAGAAATAAGTAGTTTTTAATTGTATGTAAGTTATGGACGAGAGAAACAAAGTGTTTGTTATATGTAAGTTATGGATATGAGAAATATAAATATATCTAACACCATGAATAGAAATAGACAAGTAACAGGAGCAGAGATGTTTGTGTTAAAAAATTGTTGTCTCAACAGGAGACTGCCACCCACAGGAGATGTCTGTTTCATGTGTCTAACAAAACTATAAACAATGAAACGTCGAGACAGTCTAAGAACAACTTGCTTGGTTTTATGTTGTTGTTTTTAACAGTTACTACGTCTGTGAGATCCTGGAATAAACCTTTTGTATTGCAGAATAATTTGTCAAGATCAAGTTTCAGTGCGTTCACAATAAGAAGACATTCTAGGACGCCAGACAGTTTACAGGATACATAATTCATGTGTTGTTCTGAGTTTGATGGGCAACGGAGACGATAGACCGGTGGAAGGCGTAGCTTCAATTGTCATATGGTTGAACTAAGAAATGTCTTGGCAATTTAAAGTAGTGTGTTTCCTGACCGTCTGTGAAGGCGAGAAAGGTAATTGTCTACGGTAGAACAAGCGTGATGGATGAAGTAAGTAACGCACAGAGACGGAGTACATATGAAACGTCCCGAAGATCAGTAACTTTGATTCTATTAACTAAATATCTAACCAACAAAGTAATAGACAGCCAAAGTGATAAACAGGCTAGCTAGTTAGGTAAATGATAAACAAAGTGATAAACAGGCTAGCTAGTTAGGTAAATGAGAGTGTATCGTTAGGTAAATGAGAGTGTATCGTTAGGTAAATGAGAGTGTATCGTTAGGTAAATGAGAGTGTATCGTTTATTAAGTTAGTAAAATAACCAATCAATACAATTGCCAAACATGGACAACGACAGCGCAAGACAAACGTAAACTGGTGACAGCTGAAATGGCATGCTTACACAGAATCATAGGATATCGTTAGGAGACAGGGTGAGGAATAAGGACATCCGACAAAAACCGGCACCACCCCAATTTTAGAATACATTAAGAGACAACAGATCCAATGGTTTGCACACATCAGTAGACTACCATCAGACAGCATACCACAGCAAGCTATGTTACACAGATACTGCGAAGGCAGACATAGAGGCCGACCACGAAAACGATGGACCACTGAAATAAAAGAGGCGACAAATTCCACAATATTCTCAGCACACAAGGGGGCCGTCTCCAGAAAACTCTTTTACCCCTGACGCGGAAAGTCAACAAAGGGTTTCAGCGAATATATAGATAGAATAAAATAGCAGACCACCCAACTGTAAATGGAAACCTGACGCATGAGTCAAGGAAGGTAACACAGCAAGGAAGAGAACTGGATACCTGCGTAATAGTTGCTGCGGCTTAGTACATGAAGAGTTATCTTCATCCTCGACTGCAGGTTGATGCTATGTGCACTATTTTGAGCTTAAATTAACTAACGGACAATCTCGTCAAACACAATGTTTAGCCATTCAATTAACTGTCCAATTAAAATCAATCAACCAAGTATCATGCCGAGTGGTGTAGGCGATCATGTTTCTCCACATCTCTTGTGTTGGTCATAAGTTCACTTGGTGAACTTCAACAGTTATTTGGCAATTTTTGACCTTTTCTCTCTCTTTGTCAACAAATTGTCAAGAATTCAAGGACAACCCTACTAAAGTATGTCAAATAATTATTTACGACCCCCCAATCCCAAATAAAAACAGTTTCAAGCAGAAAAATGCACCATAAAAGTCCTAAATTTAAAGAATTTTAGTTATTTGGTGTCAATATCAAAGAATTGTGTATAAAGTTTTTTTTTACGTCAACTTTTTAAAAAGATTTCTCCCCCCCCCCCACCTCCGCTCTTTGCTTCTCTCATAATGTACCACAAATATCTTGAGTGTTTGCATGAGATGTTTTTTTCTAGAATTTTCTCTTGCACTCTAACATCTCTGAAGACGTCTAGACTAGTTTTCATGGCTGTCCCAAACACAAGTTCATCATTCTTCTAACAACCATATCTCAGTAGCCACTAGTTGATTTTGAGATTGTTTACCGTCAGCTATCTTATAAAATCTAACTAATAAACAACAACATCTAGTAAATTAACCAACTAATCAATGATTAAACAAACTAATTAATGATTAAACAAAATCATTAATGATTAAACCAACTAATTAATTATTAAACCAAATAATTAACCAGTCAATAAACTAACCAACGAAGCAATTAATTACCATCGTCTGTTCCACTAAGTATTCAACCAATGTATAACAAATGAATGAATAAAACAAGTAAATGCATACAAAATATTATTATCACAAACTATAAAATGCTTCAAATGTCGTACATTGCAGTAACACAAAGAAGGAGTATGTCTTTATGTCAAGTTTCATACAACTTGATTTATTTGTTGTTTATGATAATGTTTCTAGATGTCAAGGAATACATTTAATAGTAATTTTTATATGTTAGTATTTTTGTTTTGAAGTAGTACTTTGCTTTTGGCGTTTCAATACAGAACGATATCACTATTACAAATGTTATATTATACATTTATCCGTGTGATGTCTGGCCCGTAGTACGAGATTGGTCCCAGCAAATGCGAACATCATGGCCGGAAATACATTTCAATAATGATGGCTACCTAATTTCCTGGATGCTCAAGTGGTAGTTGATAGCATATGCAGTTAATGGCGTAGATATCAACCCTTGATTATTTAGCTGTAGTGATTTCAATGTAATATTCAACGTTAAATATGTTGCCAGTGCCTTCTGAACGGTCCGGGTGCACAATTGCTAGTGGTGAAAATTAACGTATTACCGTATCTGTTCGAGATGTGCCCTGTATCTCTAAAACTTATGAGTAGACGTAGAAGGTTAGATATACCCAAAACGTC
Organism: Meghimatium bilineatum; assembly: GCA_034231615.1. Classification (NCBI taxonomy): domain Eukaryota; kingdom Metazoa; phylum Mollusca; class Gastropoda; order Stylommatophora; family Philomycidae; genus Meghimatium; species Meghimatium bilineatum. Next base: position 64,689,497 of record CM067300.1, read on the forward strand.
TTGTTGAAATAGGGTTTGTTGTATCGAAATTGAAATTGCAAAACAAAAAAGAAATTCAAATAACGACGCAATTAATTCTGGTTTGCATCCTTCTAGCCATCAGGATTGTGAGACTAGATATTGTAGAGGACTATGTTCGAACATTTCTCCCTCTCTCTATCTCTATCTCTCTCTTTATCTCTATCTTTCTCTATCTATCTCTTTTTCTATCTATCTTTCTCTATCTATCTCTTTCTATACCTATCTCTTTCTCTATCTCTGAAGCAATGTGTGTCTTGCCATGAGACGGGCAGTCTGTTGAAAAACCATCTTGAATCATCTTCAACAAATGATGTAGGAAATGGTGCTCCGCTCCTGACAGTCAATTATAGTCCTATTTCAGTGATACGCCTATGAAAAAAATTATCAAAAGTCGGAGAGGAATGACTTCATTGCACATGATTCTCTCCATATTCATTCCATCCTTCTCATTCCTTCCAGAGTATCGCAATCTCTACGGATGAGACGCGCCTCAATTATCAATCCCCATGAACTTCTGATTAAATGTATTTACAATTAAAACGCGTAGGTGCAGTTTCGAACCAGTACCTCGTTAAGATAAAGCGTAGTGTTTGACCAGGAATATCTCATTTACTGCCGACTCACACCAACAGTTAAAGATAAATTTCATTCACGTAAAACGTGGCTGAAAGTGAGCACACAAAGCAATGCAACTATGCTAATCACTGGAAAAACATACACAAGCACACATCAAATCAACATTTCGACTTAAAAAAGAAGCCTTCCTTTAGAGCACAACAAATCACAAGACGAGTTAGTTTTGCGTTGTGTTTCCTTCAGTCTTTATAATACAATTTACTCCCCACCTTCTTCTATATTTTTGTGTGTTTAAATTTATGTTTGTGATGTGAACATTCCACTGTTGCTGTTGTGTGCTATGTCTTGTTCCCGATTACAGATGTTTTGTCGCAACTTAAAATTTAAATAAGTTTTCCTTTTTGTTTTCAGTAATTTTTAAATCTTCATTACCCTGTGTGTTCACATTTCGCATTTTGGGTTAATTTTGTTGTATTCTGACATTTTACCAAAGTGTGGTTGCTAATTTTCTTTCAGAAAATATAATCAAATACAGACAATTTTCTGCTTTGTGTTAAAGCTTTAGACAGGATGACAGAAAAACGTACAACTCACCTGCTCCATGAATCCAGTTGGAACTTGCCAATGAAGACAAAATAAAGATCATTGCAGAAACATGGGCGAAGACTCCAAAAAGACGAAATGGTCGCCATAATTTCGCCTCTCTCATGTAATACTCTTCGCCAAATTTGCGGACATCAGAACTGTTCTGTCTGGTTTTGAATTTAAGAAAATTTTTCATACTTGTCATTGTCGCTGGTTGCGATTAAACTCTGGAAGATACTGGGGTTATTCACTCAGACCTTGTGTAGAAACATCGTGTGTAAAGCATGCTTTGAAATGGAAGTTTTCCTAATGATATTGGCAACGCTGATCTCTGCCATTTTGATATTAAGTAATGCTGTCAGTATTATTGCCCACATGATAAGTATTTTGAATAAAGTTATTGCACAATTAGTTATAGTTTTCTCATAGTGACAATTATTATGCAAATTTGTGGCCAAAAGGCAGTCCACTGTTTCCAAATATGTCTAAGTTTCATACTTAAAAATCAGTGAGACATCTTCAGTGAAACATCTTCAACACACTGTGACAATATGACAATAAATATTATACCATTATTGGAATATGATCATTGGCAAATCTAACATAATTGAATTGTCCGTGTGATAATTTTTGGAAGCCATAACATTGTGATAATTGTTCGAAGTTACACGTCAATGTGTCGATTGTCTCAAGATATTGGGACAAGAATAATACGTGATTTTACCAGTTTTTGACACTGTCTGATGGGACAAGAATAAAACGTGATTTATACGAGAGTTCAGTTGCATTTTGATGAGATGTCAAAAAACCCACGATTGTCTAAACTACAGATATATAATGTAGATTGAAACTGGTTGAATCTACCTACCAGGGAAATGAATATATGCTTCTCTAACCTGTCAGCTTAGTTAAAGATGCTAATATTATTTCTTGTAAGAATCACGGGAAAAAAATCGGAATTTTCAAAGTTTAAGGATTACTTCGATTCCGTGAGATATTTGTGAGAAAAACAGTCACTTGTGCAACAGATGAAGTACAGACTATGATTGGACACCATTAGAGCTTTTATACGTGTCTCAGACAGACTATACTCAATGTTATGACCGCTCATTGATTTATTTTGGTCATTGATTTATTTTGTCATCTTCAAAAGATATTTTTATCAAGAACTGTGGTCGCAGTCAGACAAACAAGGTTGTTTTCCATCGTTTTCCTCGCATCATGCATCACACATCATACATCACACATCATACATCACACATCATACATCACACATCGCACATCAAACATCACATATACTAGAGAGAATCTTCTCACGAACACAAGAAACCGTTTAAAAAAGGTAACCGCCTTTGCCCTACAAATATGAACCGAAATATTGAAGAACTTGTATCCAAGCATCATTTGTATCCTGCTAATTAATGCACATATTTCGAATGAACTTCTGACATACATTGACAGATACTTAGAAAATATCAGTATTATATATAGCATTTTTTTTCCTAACAATCCTTAGTTAAATGACTCCATTATCTATAAATGAACCCATCCCTTAGTTCAATACGCCCATCTCTCAAAGTGCCCTCAATCCTTAGTTAAATGCCTCCATCTCTCAAATAAATTCAAGTATGAAGCAAGAGGATAAATTAAAAATTCTTGAGACTAACTGGAATTGAGTCAGGTCTGTTCTAAGGGCGCAAATCGCATTGCAAATTCGAGTAAGGCAATTTATTTTCTTGCTTCCTACATAAATTTACTTGTATAAGCTATTATTTGATGAAGCAACATTGTACTTGTATAAGCTATTATTTGATGAAGCAACATTGTACTTGTATAAGCTATTATTTGAAGCAACATTGTACTTGTATAAGCTATTATTTGATGAAGCAACATTGTACTTGTATAAGCTATTATTTGAAGCAACATTGTACTTGTATAAGCTATTATTTGAAGCAACATTGTACTTGTATAAGCTATTATTTGATGAAGCAACATTGTACTTGTATAAGCTATTATTTGAAGCAACATTGTACTTGTATAAGCTATTATTTGAAGCAACATTGTACTTGTATAAGCTATTATTTGATGAAGCAACATTGTACTTGTATAAGCTATTATTTGAAGCAACGTTGTACTTGTATAAGCTATTATTTGAAGCAACATTGTACTTGTATAAGCTATTATTTGAAGCAACATTGTACTTGTATAAGCTATTATTTGATGAAGCAACATTGTACTTGTATAAGCTATTATTTGAAGCAACATTGTACTTGTATAAGCTATTATTTGATGAAGCAACATTGTACTTGTATAAGCTATTATTTGATGAAGCAACATAGTACTTGTATAAGCTATTATTTGATGAAACAACATTGTACTTGTATAAGCTATTATTTGAAGCAACATTGTACTTGTATAAGCTATTATTTGATGAAACAACATTGTACTTGTATAAGCTATTATTTGAAGTAACATTGTACTTGTATAAGCTATTATTTGATGAAACAACATTGTACTTGTATAAGCTATTATTTGATGCAACATTGTACTTGTATAAGCTATTATTTGAAGCAACATTGTACTTGTATAAGCTATTATTTGATGAAACAACGTTGTACTTGTATAAGCTATTATTTGATGAAACAACGTTGTACTTGTATAAGCTATTATTTGATGAAACAACATTGTACTGTCTCTGATATTTATGTTTACAAGAAGAGCTATTATCCCTTGTTGTACGAATACACATGTTATATGTTTGTTGTTACTGAGCATACTTCATTATTTGTACCGGGTGTCTGTTGTTGTTGTAATAGTCCTTGTCTCGATTGGTCCGTTCTCAGTGACTTGAGTGCACAGTTTTAATGTCTTGACAAAATCACATCTTCTTTTTGGAGATGTGGTTAGTCAAGTACGGAGAAACCCGTTTACTCGAGTTGCACGGCGATTCGCTGCCGTTAGAAGAATCGTTAGGATCTGGTTCAATTTCCGTTAGTCTAAAAAATATTCCAATCCTTAATCAAAGTACACCCAATCCTTAGTTGAATGCCCCCATCTCTTAAACTTCACCCCATCTTTAGTTCAATACGTTTCTCTCAATGTGCACTCTATCCTTATCTCAGTACATTTATCTCTCAAAGTGCACTCAATCCTTATCTCAGTACGTTTATCTCGGTCTGTGTTGTTCTTGCTCCCTCACAACACTCGTGTACGTTTATCTCGGTCTGTGTTGTTCTTGCTCCCTCACAACACTCGTGTACGTTTATCTCGGTCTGTGTTGTTCTTGCTCCCTCACAACACTCGTGTACGTTTATCTCGGTCTGTGTTGTTCTTGCTCCCTCACAACACTCGTGTACGTTTATCTCGGTCTGTGTTGTTCTTGCTCCCTCACAACACTCGTGTACGTTTATCTCGGTCTGTGTTGTTCTTGCTCCCTCACAACACTCGTGTACGTTTATCTCGGTCTGTGTTGTTCTTGCTCCCTCACAACACTCGTGTACGTTTATCTCGGTCTGTGTTGTTCTTGCTCCCTCACAACACTCGTGTACGTTTATCTCGGTCTGTGTTGTTCTTGCTCCCTCACAACACTCGTGTACGTTTATCTCGGTCTGTGTTGTTCTTGCTCCCTCACAACACTCGTGTACGTTTATCTCGGTCTGTGTTGTTCTTGCTCCCTCACAACACTCGTGTACGTTTATCTCGGTCTGTGTTGTTCTTGCTCCCTCACAACACTCGTGTACGTTTATCTCGGTCTGTGTTGTTCTTGCTCCCTCACAACACTCGTGTACGTTTATCTCGGTCTGTGTTGTTCTTGCTCCCTCACAACACTCGTGTACGTTTATCTCGGTCTGTGTTGTTCTTGCTCCCTCACAACACTCGTGTACGTTTATCTCGGTCTGTGTTGTTCTTGCTCCCTCACAACACTCGTGTACGTTTATCTCGGTCTGTGTTGTTCTTGCTCCCTCACAACACTCGTGTACGTTTATCTCGGTCTGTGTTGTTCTTGCTCCCTCACAACACTCGTGTACGTTTATCTCGGTCTGTGTTGTTCTTGCTCCCTCACAACACTCGTGTACGTTTATCTCGGTCTGTGTTGTTCTTGCTCCCTCACAACACTCGTGTACGTTTATCTCGGTCTGTGTTGTTCTTGCTCCCTCACAACACTCGTGTACGTTTATCTCGGTCTGTGTTGTTCTTGCTCCCTCACAACACTCGTGTACGTTTATCTCGGTCTGTGTTGTTCTTGCTCCCTCACAACACTCGTGTTCGTCGTATCTGACAACATAAGTTGTAGCGTCATTAATAATTCACAAACAAAAAAGTAACTTTCAAACATTGCGCAATGCAATCATTGATCTAGTTATTCTAGAGCAGAACATGTGTCGAAATGTGCAACACAATACCATCAACATAAATGTCAAAACGGTATTAATGAAGTCAGGGATAAGCCACGAGCATCTATACATGTCTGTCGTTCTAATGGTATCCATAACACGAGATTGTCACTCATATTTCTTGTACCATGTGACAGACTAATATGCATATTTGTGTATTTTGTTGTTGTTTGTAGTATTATTTTACATGGCGATATTTGCTTATACTATTCCTTCAAATTATTTGATGAATGAGTCATGCAATGTGGTTGTTGCATTCAAAGCTACACATGCGTTAGTGTACGGACCATAGCTAGTACAACAACGGCAATTTAGTGACACAAACCATCAATCAACAACAGCTCGAGATATTTAATGAAAAAATTCATCAGCAAATTAACGAACTATAGCTAGTACAGCAACGACCCATCAATGAACACCAAGCATCAAACAACAGGGAAAATTCAGCAACAAATTAACGGACCATAGCTAGTACAGCAACGACCCATACAACGAAAACACCAAACATCAATCAACAATAGCTTGAGAAAATTCGCTAGAAAATTAGTTCATTATCTTGAAATTTTCCATCAACAACTTTCTATATGTCTATATCTGCTTCTTCAGCCTTCATCCTCAAACTCGCGCTGGATATGTCGTCGAAGAAAACAACAGCTCTACTAGAATTCCAAAATGAATGTAGTCCAGAGACTAAAATGCGTTGTGACGCCGTTTCTTTGCGCCAATGGCTCGACATACTCGTCCTCATCGGAATGTGCTTATATAAAAATGTAGCATCTTCATCTCATTGTAACCTAAAGCGACACATGCCATTTCTTTCATTGCATTAAGTTAGCTATTAATAATATGCAAGCAGAATGTAACGTATTATACGCGCTGTTCCTGGTCTAATGGTGCACCTTTCATGTTTACCACTACATTTGGTATAGAACGTAGTGTCAGTCTGGTTAGTTACGGTAAAATTCACCTCACCATAAAAAAGTAGAGGTCGTGGTTCTGGTAATTCAGTAACCATGACCTCCAGGTTTTAACAGATTCAGTATCTTAAAATCTATACAGGATTTCAATGCCCACCATTAAATTTTTGTTTTCTTTAGTTTACTTGTCCCTGTTAACTTTTGGGGGTTTCTCTAGTTTACCTTTATCCCTAATAATTCTCTGTTGGTTTTTCAAGTTTTTCTCTGTCCCTGCTAATTCTCTGCAGGTAAATTAAAAAAAAAAAACTCACTTAGTACGTGATTCTCTAGACTCGATAGATTACGAAATGAAGATATCAGTGAAAGAATATGTATAATAGCTTGTTCAGATTACTTAAAAACCAGAATATCACGTGATTTGGCCACATTATGAGAATGCATCACGGCAAGTTGTCCGTACAGGCATATAACCAAATGAGATCAGGGTACAAAGCCAGAGGAAGCCACGGAAAAGACGGATAGAAAACGTTAGGGACATCCTGAACAGACACGGTCATATCACAGCCGAGTCCACACATCTGGGTTTAGAACGCAAGCTCGAGCTTCAATCACCCCTACGCTTAACGGCAAGAGTGGATAACAAACCATCTGGGGAAAGACAATAGACAATAGACTTAGTAAGTAACTGGCAACAGCAAGGGTATGCGGCCCTTATACCACAGCTACAAGTGATATCTCCCTGCAACTACCTAGCGAGAAATATGTAGAATTGGCAATTGGCGTATAAACAGTATAGGTGATTGATGTTGGACTATTGTTCAATGTTTAAGCCTTACTAATGCATTTAATTGTATCTGTACAACACGAACGGTAAGCATTGAAACCACGAGCTTGTAATTCTTGGTTGTTCTGCAGAGTCTCTCTTGGTCTTCCTATTTTTATTTTGTCGTGTGGTACCCATTTTAATGCAATCTGAATAGCTAATAATTGCAGCAAAAATAATCCATCGGGCCATATTTCGAAAAGGATAATGAAGTTTCGCTAATCACTGATAACACACAGAAATCGACGTTTCTACTTCTTCTTCTTTCGTTCACTTGAAACATGTCTATATCTGCAATTCTGTCTCCTTAATAAAACTCAGTCTTTTGTAGTTCATACAGTGTCCCATAGAGCTTTGATTCCAGTGTTGTTTCCTCTGGTCAATATGTCTGCCTCAGCGTTTCATGCTCATAACACTCTTGAAGTATATTTGTTTGGCACTCTGTACTGCCTGTCCACATGTACACATGGCCGGACGTTTCTACTAAAAAGCCTTTATTAAGGAAACAGAAAAGTTTCATCTCTATACTTCTTTTTTCATTATTATTCAGTACTTAAAAGATTTATCACGCCACTGCTTTTAATATGTAAACTTGGACATTGTCGTATCTTACTTATACATTGCCGTATCTTGCCGTGTTATTATGTTGCGTTTTTTTATAAAGGCCTTGTAGTCGAAACTCTGATTTTTGTGTGTTATTTATGTGTGTGACCAGTTATTAACAAAACTTCAGTACAATGTGTCCAAGTTTTTCTATCTTCTCTAGTATAAAAATAAGGATTCTGAAACTTTGACATCATGTTTAGTTCTGTTCATATGTTCTAGAACAGTGTTTTCCAACCTTTTTCGTACCATGCCCCACCTAAGTCTATCTAAAATTCTGATGGCCCCCCTATGTAACATATACATACTTTTTTATATTAAAAAATGTAATTATTTCTTATGTGTCATGTGACGTATGTGTGTGTCATGTGACGTATGTGTGTGTCATGTGACGTATGTGTGTGTCATGTGACGTATGTGTGTGTCATGTGACGTATTCCTTCCAGAAAGTTGTCTTCCCAATGAACTCTCTGAACCTCTCTCTGTCTTGCATTTTCTAGCGATGTATTCATGTTATCTTTAATGTCGTCAGTCCAACGTCTTCTTGGTCTGCCCTTTCTCCTCCACCTCCCATGTACTCTTCCCTCCATTATTTGTCTTTCTAAACAGTTGTATCTCTTTATATGATCAAACAGGCGTTTCTTTCTGTTATTGTGTTTAGTAACCAACACTCTGGAATCTTCATTGTGTTTATAATATCTGAGTTTCTGATTTTTTTTCCTTCCAAGATATTTTAATTATCTTCCTGTAGCATTTCAGCTCGAAGGCGTTGATCTTCTTTGCCGTTGTTTTACTTAGAGTCCATGTTTCACAGCCGTATGTTGCAACTGGAAAAATAAAAGTTCATAACATTAGCACTTTCGTTTCTATTTTGTTGTTTTTCCATATGTTTTTCAGCCGTGTTATTTTGCAATATGCCATTGCCAATCTCTTCCTTATTTCTGTCATGCATTCTCCTGCACCGTTGATGTTTGCTCCTAATTATTCAAATTTATCCACACATTCTGTCTCGGTATTGTAATATTGTATATTATTTCCTATATGAAACCTAATTACAACTTGTTTGAATTGCCCCTCCCCCCCAACAAGCGAATTTCCCCCTAGTGGGGGGTGTGGGCCCCACGTTGGGAAACACTGATCTAGAACACAAAAAGATACAAAAAGTCAAAAACTAGACAATACATATATTCAAATAACGATTCAATAACTTGATGTTTTATATTCGGTATTCTCATGGATAACGAGTATATTTTAGGCTCCAAGAGAACCTCAAGTCCCATAATTGATTCTTTCAGAGCTAGGTCAAGAATCCGTACTTGGAACCGTCTCATTAACCGGCTGATGTATAAATAGACTTCAGTGATAATCGTCTGGAACTTTATCGTAGCCGTATTGCAATGACACAACAAAAACAATGGGTTAACAGACCCAACCTATTCACGTGCACGTTTTCTGTTATGTGGCAACAGTGAACTTAACCATGACCTTTTACTGTACTATAAGACCTCTGTACAGTATTGATTAGGACTTCATTCGTTACGTTTTTTTAATATTATTGCAGTGATTTTCGTTGGTCATTATTTATGTACTTTAAATACTTATATACTTAAGTCGCATACAAAAATAGTCAAGGCTGACCAACGAAATTCACGGAAATAATCACAAATGGCCTTTCAAGTCATGTTTACATTTTCTGTGCATATGCCTTCTATTATAGAGATGGTCATGGTTTAACGCATGCGTGGATCTTACGTCCTGTGTGAAATCCAATTTAAAACTGGCCTCGATCCTAGGTCCGCTTAGTGACCACATCTAAAGAATTACATCTACGTCCGGCAGTTGACCAGAGCAAGGGTAGAAGTTAGAAAATTGCCTTTAATTATAATTCATTTGCGTTTTGGCAACAGAAAAAAAGCTGTACAATTTAATGGCGTGCGAAAATTTGAAAAAGCTAAAAATACTAATAAAAATCAATACACTATGATTATCATGGGTAATTTATTCTGAAACTGTATTACTTTCTATCATGCGTGCCAGGCCCAAACAATAAAGTAGAGATAAGTAAAACTGTGGTCTGGTATGCGGGCCAGGCCCAAACAATAAAGTAGAGATAAGTAAAACTGTGGTCTGGTATGCGGGCCAGGTCCAGATAATACCTAAGTAACTCGAGAAAAGCTTCTAGTTATCAGTGCTCCTTACGGACAGAGACCCATACCCAAAATACCCAAGAGGTCCCACGGCAAAGAAAAAAGACCTGGCCAAACTCTAATGCCGAGCTTTCCTATACCGGAAACATGCTCGCGAAGAGAAAGGGTTCCGTACCCGATGGGCTCAGTCACAAACGGGACAACGAAGACAGACCTGGCACAACTCTACTGTTGAGCTTTCCTATTCATGTTTGCAGCGAGAAAGGGTTCAGTACCCGATGGGCTAGGCACAAATGGGACAATGTCGTTCAACTCAAGAACACGCCTTGCTCCCAAACGCGTGGTTAGACTCGGACTTGGACGAGGGGTTCACTATGTCGGCGAACGACACCTTGGTTAAGAAGTAGAAAGAGCCCGGGTCCAACTCTTCTGACGAGTTATTCCTTCACCGGAACCATGCTCGGGAAGGAGAAAAGGTTCAGTACCCGATGGGCACATGCACAGAATGTCTAATTACACGAGGCAAGTTCACTGACGGTTGAACACCTCGTGCGAGATAGACGTGAACGACAATCGTCTGGGCGAAGAGTCATTATACACCAGCGCTCCCGTCGAGAGATAGGCAGGCTGTCACTGGCTAGGGAAGCCTACGACCCGAATTAAAGGCATGACGAAAACGGATGCACTAGGCCTCGGATGTCCCAATCATAATGTGAACCAACCGAGGCGTAAATAGCATAGTTCAACTGTGGAACTAGCAGTACAGCGAACTTCACGCTCCCAGGCAGAAATAACACGATATATTCCATGTGGTTACAAGAGAATGAACGCAAAAAAGTACTACATCTAACAGTGCTACATCTAACATGAAGCAATTTTCATATATATTTAAATATATTGCAGCATTATTTGTCCCAATGCCGCACGTCCGGAAAGCTTAGGGCCTTCCTTATCAAGTCTAAATCCGATCCTGACAAGAATACGAGAAAAAGCTGAGAAATGATTTTATTGCGTGCAAGCATCCACAATATACATGACTCGAATCTCGCTTGAGCTTTCCTTACAAATAAATTTCTAGTACAGCAATGCAGCATGATCGTTGCAAAACTATATCTTCTCAAAGACATCCTCAGACAAGTAGGCGCTTAATGTATACAGAGACTCGGGGGGGGGGGGGGGATATTCAAATCATCGTGGAATCTTAACCAAGATACACGTCCAGGAATAATGAATATAGAGAGCGTATTATTCTTGACGACTATATTATAGATATTGGGTTGAGCATAGAGATGTTGTTTTGATCTTACAAAATAGTAATGAAATCTACACATAACAGAATATAGAGTAAGCAGACATGATAAAGGCAGGAAAATAGGTAGAACTGCAGGAATACCTCATACCTATATGTATGGACTTAACACGAATTGTTGCAATTCACGTGCTCATAAAACAGAATAAAAACACGAACATGCATTGCGCGTTTGAAATACTATAATTTATATTATTTGTTTTATTGTGTTTACTCCGTTTCATTTGTGTTATGTTTTGAGAAAGGTGTTTTGGTCGAAAAGTAGATTAGATCTGCATTGTGAATCGTTCGATGACTGCTAAATGAAATAATTTATACATGTATGAACTTCCTGCTAATGTAGTTCCAGATTAGAAGAATATTTCTCATATTCTTCTTCTTCTTCGTTCGTTCTCAATTTCCTGCATATTAGCAGGATGTAGTCCGGAGAATGGAATGCGTTGTGTCATGGTTTACAACATTGCTGCGATATCTGCGCCTTTCGGCCTGACACATCCGACTTCATCATGGCTTTGGGTCACTGACCCTATATGGGACGGGACAGCCAACTCCATCCCATAACCTCCTTAGTCGCCTTTTACGACATGCGTGGAAGGTAAACAGTGTTGCTATTCTTTGCTCCCCTTTCGGGGCCTGGCAACACACGGGCGTTTCTCATATTAATACACAGCTATTTATAAAATATGCAGCTTGTGCAAGTATTTGTAGAGAACAAACATCAAACAAAATCATTCCCTGACAACAAAATGATCCTCTTCTGGACAAAAGGGAGAATAAGAGGACACATAATACACAGAGAACATCAGAGAATGGACCATTTATGTACAATCATCTGTATGACTGACTTCGTGTTTTACAACTGTCGTTTTTCCAAGATGTTTGGAAACTACCGTTTGAATCTATGTCCTTACTTTTTTTCCAGAGATGTTTGGAAACTACCGTTTGAATCTATGTCCTTACTTTTTTTCCAGAGATGTTTGGAAACTACCGTTTGAATCTATGTCCTTACTTGTTATAGGCAAAACCAGGAGCACGGTAATAAAGTTTTGCTAATAAATAGACAAGAAATGAATAACACACAAATCTAGTTGACTAGTTTCAACACTTCTTGATTATTTCCACATTAAATTCACCTCCGTCATGTGCACGTCAAGCGTGTCGTTCTTGCTTGTTGTTATTCTATTTTTGTGTTGCGTATGTAGTCTTGATAAATGTCTTTTGGTCGAAACGTCGACTTGTGTATGTTATTATATTTGTTTGTAGTTATCACCAAAACTTCCTTACCCTCTTTCAAACTTTGCCTGTTGGATTTTAGTTTTGAGCAGTTAGTACATATTACTTGTTATATGTAGTATTTTTGCTCGTATTGTGCCGCTTCGCTGAGAGGGGTTGATTACTTATATGACAACCCAAGTACAAGAAGTACAAGGACACACATCCTCTAGGACATTTGAGTAAATTTTTTGGTTCATCTATATCTCTGAAAATATAAATCTTTGTCTAGTTTTGTGTGTCGATGTATTCACTGAAGCACACCACGACCTGACCCGTAATACATTTTATTGATACGGATTAAACAGATTGCACACATTTGAAAACTACAATAATATATAGATTGCAGCTTCATGATCAACCCGTGTACTCAAGGCTGGATGAAAAACAAAACTAATTATGTAATAAACAGAGGAGCAGTGTCAGAGATCGTTTCGCGATAAATGTTTTGTTCTCAGAAATGACCCCACATACCAGACAAAAATTAAAACAAGTTAAAGTCTGCATATGTTCAACTGGTTTCCAGGCACCAAGTCTACATAATCTGTCAATCAATACCGCCAACATCATCGTCATCCTGAGTTTAGCAACTGGATCGATCAACGAGTATTGATTGGTCGCAAGGCTGCCATCAAAGCTTGGGACAAAACTACTCACGGTTACAGCGGGCAGGACTCAACACCAACACAAGAGCGAAGATTGGAAACACACCCTATTGCGATCTGAGCTGGAAATAGTTCACATCATTGTGATGGCGGGGGGTGCGTGGGGGGGGAGAGGGGAGCAAGAGACAGCAGGGATACTCATTATTGTAATCAGAAAATATCAGTCAAGTTGCGTGCATGTTCGTGCGTGGGTATGTGCGTAGGTATGCGTGTAGATGTCTTTATGTGTGCTTATATAAATACATTTGGTGTACGTACATGAATGTCTGTATAAGTGTATTGATGTATGTGTTTCAATGTATGTGCGAACATGTATGCGTGTGTGTATTTGTGCCGTCTCGTAATAAGTTTATACGTAAGCAATTCATGTTGTTATTTATATACGCCTATTCGCCAGTGTATTAATGTGATCTAAAAGGAAAGCAACGAAATTCACACTTCCATACAGGTAGTAAGACGAGACTAAGGAGGGTGGTGTAGAGCCGATTTATCCAGGCTATGATTTTATCTGTGATGAAGCCTGCTGAAGACCCATGCTGGGAAGAAATCAACGCTACATCTAATATCATGTTTGCAAGATGCATGAAAGACACAGCGCAGTCACCTCTGCCAGTTGGAGACTGATTACCTCATGACATACACGCTACGGGTACATTGATTTCAACATTCAAAATGGATGTGTACAATTTCTGGAAAAGCTCATGGTTGTGCAGAATGTCAGAGGTTCGCAACTGTCAAGCTGAAAGTAATACTTCACCACTTGACGCACTCAACAAGTGATATGCTGGTACTTATTCTATCATCATCATGTGCACATTTTATATATAACGTTGAACACGGTTTATGAATTGAAGACCTTAGATTCTGGGAAAGTGATAGACACGAGGAGATATAGCGTTAGGTTCACAAGTTAGATAAGTGAACAACTCAGATATGAACACAGTAGATGAACTGAACACCCAACTGGGTGAGGTGAATACGGTAGATGAAGTGAACACCCAACTGGGTGAGGTGAATACGGTAGATGAAGTGAACACCCAACTGGGTGAGGTGAATACGGTAGATGAAATACCTTCGATAAGGTGAACGTTATTTATGAAGTGAATATATGTGATTAGGAGAACGTAGTAGGTGAAGTGAACAGCTTAAAACAGGTGAATTTTGTTGACGAATTGAATACCTTCGATTAGGTGAATGTTTTAGATGAAGTGAATTCATGAAATTGCGTAAATATGGTAGATTAAATGAATACCTGAGATGGGCTGAACTACCAACATCTAGAAACACTATATTCTTCCTCTTCTTCTTCTTTCTGTCCTCATGTACCTTTCGGTGTTGAGGGGAGAGTGAGTGTACGGTCTTTTGCCCTTCTATTTGCCTCTTCTGCTGTTATATTTCCGAGTGTCTCTAATACACTATCTATCCACCTTTTACGAGGGCGTCCAATAGGTCGACTGTTTTCGTATCGTTTGTTAAGGGTTTCTTGGATAATACTTTGCTCTTTCTGTCTGGTTATATGACCGAACCATTTAACTTGTTGTTTCTGAATATATTCTAATGTTGACGTGGCCCCTAATTGTTTTCTTAGTTCTTCATTTTTCATAACACTATATTATATACTAGACCTATATACTATATTTAGCAGAAATGCTATAATTTCAACTATATTTAGCAGAAATAACTACGGTCTCACGTTAGCGTGGGCTGTCAATATATATTTTTGTATTGGGAATTCCCATCAGCACGGATTCTCACTAGTGTAGCGTGACTGATGGGCAGTATAGACAGTACAGTCAACTAAAGCATAAACATGACCTAGTGTCCGATGTCCGTGCAATCTATTGATCGGCTGTGGCTATTTTTGGCATGCGACTATAAGTATAGAAATATTGACCAACACGAGAATAATCAAAAACATCACACATGGGGTCCAGTTAATAGGTCCTCTATTGAACAAGGTGGTATAGACAGAAAATAGGTAACTCTCCAGTATAGTTGTGCATGTTAATCTCAACCAGCGCTGCTTATCATGGCTTGAAAGATAAGGTTTATAGTGACTGTCAATCAATATTTGAACTGTTTTATTTGAGTGATGGTTGTGGTAGATGGCCTAATTTGATGTTAGAAACAATAGACGGTCAGCCAATAGCCAGGTAATCAATCAACTGCCTCCTTTCCTGTGAGTACACAGACTGAAAGAATGTGTTATATGTTATAACATAGATTGTTCTCACGTAATTGATGTCCATGAAGCAAAGTTGTTATTCAAGATATCTATGTGTAATAGAGTGTCATTTCTTTTAGAAGCTAAAACTTAGTTCGAGTTTCAGATGGAACCAGCCTGACCTAGTTCACAGTCGCGAAACGAACATCACAAGAAGTACTTATAAACTAACAGAAATTCCAGATGTGGAAACCAATATGGACAGAATGTTGCAGACGAACCACGAACCATATTATCAGCAAAAACAACAATTAAGGAAGACAACAAAAAAAGAAGACATTAAAGGGGATATTTATGAGTTATAATATCTGACAAGAAGGAGATATAGATAAGAAAAGAGAAAATGCGCTACATTAATCAAACGTTGGACAGAGTTGAAAAAACAATGCAGAGTAATCCACCCACCCCCACCCAATCACTTATACACTTTGTTGGTCGTTGTTGCATCCATTCAGTGGTTCCAATGTTGCATCCATTCAGTGGTTCCAATGTTGCAACCATTCAGTGGTTCCAATGTTGCAACCATTCAGTGGTTCCAGTGTTGCAACCATTCAGTGGTTCCAATGTTGCAACCATTCAGTGGTTCCAGTGTTGCAGTAATTCAGTTGTTCCAATGTTGCTTCGTATCAAAACATTGCACACTGCTGAGTGTTCATTTTACACCGCTGTTCGTTAAAGTATTTTGGTGTACACCGCTGTGTGTTGAAGTATTCTGGTGTACACCGCTGTGTGTTGAAGTATTCTGGTGTACACCGCTGTGTGTTGAAGTATTCTGGTGTACACCGCTGTGTGTTGAAGTATTCTGGTGTACACCGCTGTGTGTTGAAGTATTCTGGTGTACACCGCTGTGTGTTGAAGTATTCTGGTGTACACCGCTGTGTGTTGAAGTATTCTGGTGTACACCGCTGTGTGTTGAAGTATTCTTGTGTACACGGCTGTATGTTGAAGTATTCTGCTGTACACGGCTGTATGTTGGACTATTTTGAATATGAAATAAATAATTGGAGAAAACTTTCCTTTTCACAAACGGATGCAGGAGATTTAAATTTCTTAATTTCGTTTCGAAACAAACACACAAACACACACACAAACACACACACAAACACACACACAAACACACACACAAACACACACACAAACACACACAAGCAAAAACACAAACAATACACAGACAGACAGACACACAAACAAACATACACACAAACAAACACACAAACAAACACACAAACGAACAAACACACAAACAGAAACAAACATTACTTGAATAAGTTTGCATTATTGTGAAATACAAATGTGTGTGAGGTCACGTGGAAGACCTACTATATTATCGTATGGAATTACGGTCTGTAACCTAGTTTGACCTAGAACATTGCTGTAATTTCCCAGTCATTCGCTCTTCCAATCCTCGTCACTGATTCTGGACAAATTGATGTGGCGTGTGCTGTCTGTACCGAAGCACTGATGAGGCTCGTGTTTGGAATAAGGAATGCTAGAATCTGGGTTTATTCTCGACTATCGTGTCATACCATCGGTCTAACTTGATGCCTCATACATTCTCATTGTAATAAATAGTAGGAGTACACAACATATTCCTTGATCATGTTCGTAAGTATTGGCAGCATTGTCGTGATGTCAATCGATCTGTCATATTTGATGAGCCAAGAGACATCGTCCGCTCAGAAATATTTTTACAATGGTGAAGCATGGCTTCTCTCAAGATTGTTGGAGAGTGGTCTAAAGATTGTTGGAGATTGGCGTTAAGATTGTAGAAGATTGGTGTAAAATGTGTAGGGGATTGGTGCAAAGATTGTATAGATTAGTGTACATATTTTAGGAGATTGGTGTACAGATTGTAGGAGATTGGTGTAAAAATTGTAGGAAATTGGTTGTAACGATCACAACAGTCCGTAAAGAGAAACATAATATGTGTACAAGAGACTGGCAAATCTGTTGAGAACTGGAACCGTCAGCCACTACACTCTGATAGATTTATTGAGACGAAATCGGAGCACTAATCACCGGAGCACTAACGATCAGAGCACTAATGATCAGAGCACTAATGATCAGAGCACTAACGATCAGAGCACTAATGATCAGAGCACTAATGATCAGAGCACTAATGATCAGAGCACTAATGATCAGAGCACTAACGATCAGAGCACTAATGATCAGAGCACTAATGATCAGAGCACTAATGATCAGAGCACTAATGATCAGAGCACTAATGATCAGAGCACTAATGATCAGAGCACTAATGATCAGAGCACTATTAGACCTGTCCAATGTTGACTAACGATGAGTTACAGTAATAACTTATCCCTGTGTGATATCATAACTTATCCCTGTGTGATATCATAACTTATCCCTGTGTGATATCATAACTTATCCCTGTGTGATATCATAACTTATCCCTGTGTGATATCATAACTTATCCCTGTGTGATATCATATCTTATCCCTGTGTGATATCATAACTTATCCCTGTGTGATATCATAACTTATCCCTGTGTGATATCATAACTTATCCCTGTGTGATATCATAACTTATCCCTGTGTGATATCATAACTTATCCCTGTGTGATATCATATCTTATCCCTGTGTGATATCATAACTTATCCCTGTGTGATATCATAACTTATCCCTGTGTGATATCATATCTTATCCCTGTGTGATATCATAACTTATCCCTGTGTGATATCATAACTTATCCCTGTGTGATATCATATCTTATCCCTGTGTGATATCATAACTTATCCCTGTGTGATATCATAACTTATCCCTGTGTGATATCATAACTTATCCCTGTGTGATATCATAACTTATCCCTGTGTGATATCATAACTTATCCCTGTGTGATATCATAACTTATCCCTGTGTGATATCATAACTTATCCCTGTGTGATATCATAACTTATCCCTGTGTGATATCATAACTTATCCCTGTGTGATATCATAACTTATCCCTGTGTGATATCATAACTTATCCCTGTGTGATATCATAACTTATCCCTGTGTGATATCATAACTTATCCCTGTGTGATATCATAACTTATCCCTGTGTGATATCATAACTTATCCCTGTGTGATATCATAACTTATCCCTGTGTGATATCATAACTTATCCCTGTGTGATATCATAACTTATCCCTGTGTGATATCATAACTTATCCCTGTGTGATATCATATCTTATCCCTGTGTGATATCATATCTTATCCCTGTGTGATATCATATCTTATCCCTGTGTGATATCATATCTTATCCCTGTGTGATATCATATCTTATCCCTGTGTGATATCATAACTTATCCCTGTGTGATATCATAACTTATCCCTGTGTGATATCATAACTTATCCCTGTGTGATATCATAACTTATCCCTGTGTGATATCATAACTTATCCCTGTGTGATATCATAACTTATCCCTGTGTGATATTAGCGAACTGATCAAGAATATACAATAGTCCGATTATTTCATACAATATTTAGTATAGATCTCGCCATAGCAGGTCTAGTCTCTTTTAAGAATAATTGTATGCAGATACAGAAATACTTAAACTTCCTGATTTGAAAAATAAAACACCTCAATCTGGACTTGAAAAACACCTCAATCTGGACTTGAAAAACACCTCAATCTGGACTTGACAAACACCTCAATCTGGACTTGAAAAACAGAGAAAGACTGAAGGAAAAAAATATAGTCTATTCCCATATGGATGGTAGTCAGAACATGCACACTTGATGTTAAGCGTAAAAGGGGAGAGGAGTGACTGTGAGCAGTTCTCTATCCAAGGCTCGATGTGTCGACATAGCTGTATTTAATCCATATTTGTTCAGGGTTGTCTTAATGTTATCCATCCATCGTCTTCTAGGTCTTCCTCATGTTATATGTTCTTGTGGGTAGTTGGTTATGGTTCATTCTCATAAGGTTTCCAGACTATTTTTCTTGTTGTATGTCGATGTATTCAGTACATTGTCCTATACCGATTCTTCTCTCGATTTCATCATTTCTCATTTTGCCTAGTTTAGTCACTCTTGTAGCTTTTCCTGGCAGTTTCTTCTCACATGTTGTAAGTTGTCTCTGCTGGGCTGCTGTCAGCGCCCATGTCTGGCATTGATAACCGAGTGTTTTCATAACAATACTTTTTATCATCTGTCTCTTGACTTCCATCTTCATCAAAGGAAGAAGAAGTAGCAGAGAAATATTGGAAATCAGGGCACTTAGATATCATATGTATCATCTGCAGAAGATGGGTGTGTCGAGTCATTGGCGCAAATTAAACGGCATCACAACGTATTTCCATTCTCTGGACTACATCCTGCTGGAAACATATAATCTCTGGACTACATCCTGCTGGAAACCTATAATCTCTGAACTACATTCTGCTGGAAACCTATAATGGATCATGGTCCTGCTACATGAGAAATCCAACAGGAGTTTAAGGATTAACACTGAAGAAGAAGAATATAGGTTTTACTGGGGGCACCGGAAATCATTGGATGGACCATGTATATGTATTAATAGGGAAAACGGTTATCATTGGATGATACAAGCATCATTGGGGAAAATTAATACCATTGGATAATCCTTGTATCAATCAGGACACTGTATATAATAATCTCTTCCCGCAATGCTACCTAACAAAGCGAACCTATCAAATCGAACCTATCAAAGATAATCTATTAAAGTGAACCTATCAGAGATAACCTATCAAAGCGAACCTATATAGCGATGTGTCGTGTTGGATATGAAAAGACACTAGGATGTTCTATTTGCAATTTGCGCATGCTATTACAACAATTATTCTGAAATCTATAAAAGAATGCCGTAAGATATCTGCCATAGATAACTGTTGCAAGTTTTAAATTTCAACAAATTGGATATAGCAAACAACATTTTGCAACGGTGGGCCTTGCCTGTGCTATGGCGTTCGTGCACTGCTGTATCTCCTTCCTGTATTATAAATAGATGTGATCGGAAATAGCTATAATAAATAATACAGAAATCAGAGCTAGCATGTTAAAGTGATATATTATTGCTGTTCTGCCAATTTTACGTTCGTTTTGTTTCGTCAATATTCCTTCAATTTTTGTTTTACCATTTTTATTCATCTCTTTCCGGTATCTATGTTTTTATTTGGCATTGTGAAATAATCATAGAAAGTGCCGTCATTTACTCGTTTCCTGCAGTGTTTGTATCCTTTACAGTATCTTTGGTCGAAACGTCTTTTTTCTTGAGTTGATCTGTGTATTTTTTTTTCAGTCTTTCGCAAAATTTTCTTACCTTGTGTTTTTAATTTTCACATGCAAGGGCATCAATAAGTAATCTATGTAAACTATACGAAATTTAGCTCGCAACTGGCATGGAGAGAAGTAAGAATAAATGTGTGCAATTTTCTTCCGTTCTTCGCCAGGCCGTTACGTACAATTTATTTTTGTACAGATTTTAAAAGATTAATATTGTTTCTCTTTTATTCGTTAATTTCTTATTATTATATGTTGGTTCAGAAGAAGATCTTAGTTCGAAACGTCATCCGTTTACATCCTTATTAATTTGTTTATAATTGTTTTTATCATTGTTTAGTGGTAAGTATTTGTGTGGGAATTGGATACATTAGCTGACTAGTTACCCTGGTGTCAATCAAATAATGATCGTGACGAGAGCTATAGGCGATCATGTTGCCTCACAACACTGTATCTCTTGTGTTGTTAATAAGATCCGTTTGTAATCTTCTCTCGGGCCATTTTACCAACTATTTCAGTAACTTCTCTCAGGTCATTATAACAACGAGTCGAGTAACTTCTCTCTTTGATATCACCTGTCTCTTCTGCCCTTAGATATTTTCAGTAGTTACTAAATGTTCCATGTATGCTCTTCTCATCGTATTGACGTATAAACCTTGACCTTCTGACTCTAATTTTTCAATATAATTTCTCTGTTTACTTCTCATAGTATGTGTATCAATGTTCTCATAGTATTTGTATCACACTTCTCAAAGACTGCATGCTGGTAGCCTCCAGTTTACTTAGAAAAACTGTGTATTTTGTCCGTGATTAAGAAACGAATGGGTGTGACATAACATCCTACCACTGGAGTTTGCAAATGTATTCAGAGTGATTCATTCAGAGTTCTCCATTCATAGTGCTCCATAGTGCTTCATTGATCAGAATGTTGAGATCTGAAGAGGAGATGGACACCGCCGAATAAACCCATAGACATGTCATAATGAATATTCAACACAACAATAACGCGAATCACTTATTTAATCAACAGAACTATTCAAATCTGGAAAAATGAAATAACAGAAGAAGGGAATGCTGTTAAATAGTTAGGATCGAGTACTAGCAACAATGAAATCACTAACACAGAAATAAAGACGGGACTGGGAAAAAAACTTCGGCTGCAATGTCCAGTGTTAAATACCGTATAGAAGAGTAGAATAAGTAGAGCGGTGGAGATAAATATATATAAATCTCTAATAATATATTCTCTTGTACCGAATTGACAGCTGGACAATTACAACGGAGATGGTTAGTATACACTAGGGTTTCGCATAATTCTGCCATTTGTAAGTGTCACTGGATATGAAATTTATGTTTCCTCATTTATTCTATTATTAATTATTTTGAAAATGTATTAAAAGTTTGAAATTGTGTCATATTTTATCATATTTTGCCTACAATTTTACTATTAATATAATCTATTTCATCAATATGGCAACCCTGGATTACAACTTTTGAAAACTTACGTTATAGACGAATATTGCACTAAACAAAGCATCAAAATCAACATATACGTGAGAAACCAAATACTCTTGCAAGATAACAAGAACTTCTCATGAAAAAAGTGGTGAAACATCGTCAAATTTGAAAGCGACTACTTATTGAAACATGGTTTCTTATTTATCGAAAACTATTCTGCAGAGAATTGAGGGTAGAAAAATAAGAGGAGGACAATAGAAGGTGTGGATTGAAACGATAAAAAAAAATGGACAGGATGAGGACTTTACACACGGAAACACCGAAATGAGAACAGAGAGGCATGACGGGACATTTGCAGTGCCGTGTTCAGATTGGTATATCTATGACTGTGACAGGTTATAGGTTTGATGATGATGATGATGGTGATGGTGATGAAGATGGTGAAGAGAATGTGTATCAGTTTTTGAAATATTGATTCAGCTTGTCCTATGCTACTCTTACAAGAAACTCACTAAAGAAGTCAGGAGAACGATTAGACACGACATGAACAATGCCATTGACAACAAGTGTAAAGAAATTAAGTAAATGCATAAACAATAGCGAACGACAATAATGTTTAAAAAAGCAAAACAACATCAACAACAACAACAACAACAAACAAAACAAAATTAAAACATGACAGCAAAATTTGAACCAGCCACACGAGCTATGGAAGGTAAGTCAGCAAACACACTAACATAATATAAATACATTCTAAGCTGGTTTATGGTATACTGTAGGGTAAAGCACAAAGATCCGCACATTAAACAGAGAAAGCATATTTAAACAGGTTTATGGAATACTGTAGGGTAATGTACGACAATAAATATAGAATGAACTAAACATATTTAAACAGGTTTATGGAATACTGTAGGGTAATGTACGACAATAAATATAGAATGAACTAAACATATTTAAACAGGTTTCTTTTATATTTAAAAACAAATTATTATTTAATCACTATATTAATTTATTCTGATTGTTTGTTGGTGAGTTCTGTATCTCAAAAACTAGTGTCATTTATGGAATAAGCAGGTTATAATACTCTGAAACTTGACACACATTTGAGGCACCAAGATGTGTCTTGGCCAATGTTAAGGTTACATATATTAGCCAGCTTTCTATTCTACAATTACAGTATGACTTTATATGGGGAGCTATTTATGTGCGCGTGGAATAAGTATCGATTTATTGGCTGGGAATTTCCATTTTATGTTTATTTGTGAAATATCGGTGATTTTGTGGTTAAAATATAATACAGTTATTTGTGCTGAACATGGCAGGGGGCCAGAAGTGGAACATGGCACTGGACGAGAGGGTAGAGCACGGCAGTTCGTGAGGGAACATACGTGGCTGTTAGCGAGGAAACACACACGACACTGGACGAGGGAACATACACGACACGGGACGAGGGAACATACACGACACGGGACGAGGAAAAACATATGACAATGGACGAGGAATAATTCACGACATTGGAAGAGGGGCTAAACATTGCAATTGACAACAAAACGAGCGGTAGTGGACGAGAAAACAGACAAAGCACCGAGAGAGAAACTGAATGTGACATTAAATTTAGGTAAGACACAATGCACTGGATGTGAGACACCACAAAGCACTGGATGAGGCAAGACACAAAGTACTGGATTTAGGTAAGACACAAAGTACTGGATTTAGGTAAGACACAAAGTACTGGATTTAGGTAAGACACAAAGTACTGGATTTAGGTAAGACACAAAGCACTTAATGAGGCAAGACACAAAGCACTGGAAGAGGATTGAACAAGGCAGTGAGCACACATTTAACAAATTCCCTTTACTGCATGTTTCTTCCTGTTAGAAAGTTGCAGGGAGGTTGATTGTTGCTCGTATTATAAAAATTGCACGTCTTTGGCGTCTCCACATCGTGTACATGGTCAGCATTTTTAAATTTACGCTTGACAGAAAATAAACCCATTTCTTACCGCGAGTCGAAGTATATACACGACAGGGGTGAGACCAACGTTTTAACCTCTCCACTATTCAACACAGGGAAAAGGAACGAATATGACACTAAACGATAAACATCATACGATAAACTGAATATGACACTAGATGACAACCATATTCTGACACTAGAAACGATAAACAACTTGACACTAGACAATAAACTCTGAATATGACACTAGACAATACACTCTGAATATGACATTTGACAATAAACTCTGAATATGACACTAGACAATACGCTCTGAATATGACATTTGACAATACATTTTGAATATGACATTTGATAATAAACTTTGAATATGACACTAGATAAGACACTCTGAATATGACACTAGACGAGGTCCCAAAAATGAAACTTTGGTCCAAAGATGAAACATGATGAGGGTCAAATGTGACACTGGACGTGACACAGACGTGACACTGGACGAGCGTCCTAACTTGAATTTTGTTGAGAGACAGGCGTGACACTGGACGAGTGTCCTAACTTTTTTGTTGAGAGACAGACGTGACACTGGACGAGCGTCCTAACATGAATTTTGTTGAGAGACAGACGTGACACTGGACGAGCGTCCTAACTTTTTTGTTGAGAGACAGACGTGACACTGGACGAGCGTCCTAACTTGAATTTTGTTGAGAGACAGACGTGACACTGGACGAGCGTCCTAACTTGAATTTTGTTGAGAGACAGACGTGACACTGGACGAGCGCCCTAACTTGAATTTTGTTGAGAGACAGACGTGACACTGGACGATCGCCCTACCTTGAATTTTGTTGAGAGACAGACGTGACACTGAACGAGCGTCCTAACTTGAATTTTGTTGAGAGACAGACGTGACACTGGACGAGCACCCTAACTTGAATTTTGTTGAGAGACAGACGTGACACTGGACGAGCACCCTAACTTGAATTTTGTTGAGAGACAGACGTGACACTGGACGAGGGTCCAAGAATGAAAAATAATGAGGTTCAATTGTGGCACTGGACGAGGTGCAAAAAAACAAAAACAACAATTGGGGAGAACTGAACATAACGCAAAAAGGGACCAAGCACGGAGTAGACGAGAGACCTAACATGGCACTGGGCGAGGGTTCGAACACGGCACTGAACAGGGGAATGAATATGCTTTTTGACATAAGAACGAATAATAAACGTGGCCTGTAGCTGAACGTATCACTGCAACTGTGACCAAACACGGTTCTGTACCCTAGTCACATTACATAATAATGTGACCGTCCCTGAGAAAAATGATCCCATATTCGATTTGTCAAGGAAGATGTTTCCACAATGAGCTATGTCATTCCCTGAGACCTGGTGGCTATTTAGACCAAATTGCAGAATATTGATCTATATATTTTTGGTCTGTGTCTTGAAGAACTCGGATAGAAAGTTAGCAAAGTGCTAATGAAACGGAGATGGGTGACAGAGTTTGGGATTATGAAGCAATGCAATATCGAAATGACTTCTTTCATATAATATTTCATGTATAATTTATCTGCATACATGTATGACGCATGTTGAGTCAGTATATGACGCATCTTGAGACAGTATATGACGCATGTTGAGACAGTATATGACGCATGCTGAGACAGTATATGACGCATGTTGAGTCAGTATATGACGCATGTTGATACAGTATATGACGCATGTTGAGACAATATATGACGCGTGTTGAGTCAGTATATGACGCATATTATCACAGTATATGACGCATGTTGAGACAGTATATGACGCATTTTGAGACATTAATTATTGATGTTATATTTATATTAATTCATCATAAAATACGTAGGTAGGCACTAATTGCAAACAAGAGCCCATCTTTTGTATGCCTCTTGTTTTTCTATAACAAATATGAGCGACTGTTTTCTCATACTTGTTGGAAAAAAGTGCAATGTGCAAGCCCAGTACAGGCCGGAAAGTATAGTTGATTGATTCACAGACATGTGTAACATAATTGATTATGTTACGGACACTGTTAACAGTTGAATAATTAAAATCCCCCCGAAGACGGATGTGTTGGGCCATTGGTGCAAATAAAACGGCGACACAACGCATTCCATTCTCTGGACTACATCCTGCTGGAGGTCTAGTAGTCAAGCTACAAGAGAGAACCAGCAGGAGTTTGAGAATGAACGCGGAAGAAGAAGAAGACTAATTAAATTACACCGATAAAAAAAATTGATTAATTCCAGGAGACGCGTAATATAAATGATTAATTTTGAGACACTGGTAATATAATTGATTAATTCTAGGACACTGGTAACATAATTGATTAATTCTAGGACACTGGTAATATAATTGATTAATTCTAGGACACTCTTCTTCTTCTTCTTTCTGTCCTCATGTACCTTTCGGTGTTGAGGGGAGAGTGAGTGTACGGTCTTTTGCCCTTCTTTTTGCCTCCTCTGCTGTTATATTTCCGAGTGTCTCTAATACACTATCTATCCACCTTTTACGAGGGCGTCCAATAGGTCTCCTGTTTTAGTATCGTTTGTTAAGTGTTTTTTGGATAATACTTTGCTCTTTCTGTCTGGTTATGTGGCCGTACCATTTAACTTGTTGTTTCTGTATGTATTATATTGTTGGTTTGATTCCTAATTGTTTCCTTAGTGCTTCATTCCTGATTTTGTCTCTCAAGCTAACTCCAATCATACGTCTCACACATTTCATTTCAGTGGTGTTAATCTTATGTATTGTTCTAGAATCTAATGTCCAAGTTTGACACTGATAACACAATGTTGGTAAGAAAATGGTGTTGAGAAGCGCTTTCTTTGTTTCTAGTGTAATATCTTTGTTTCTTAGTAAAGGTGTTAATTGACCAATGATCTGACAGACCTTATTACATCTCGCGTTTATTTCTGCTTCTTGTTTGTTGTCATATCTCAATGTGCTGTCCAGATATTTGAATTCATCTACTTGTTTTAATTGTTTATTATTTATCTGTATATTGATGTTCTCCTTTTCTCTTGCAATATTCATTACTTCTGTTTTGTCTATGTTGATTTTCATTCCAAATTGCTTGCCTGCTGTGTCTATTGTGTTTAGGTGGTCTTGCAGGTTTTTAATGCTGTTGTGGAATAAAACCTGGTCATCTGCAAAAAGCAGTTCATTTGCTTCATTAGAATTTGCTGTTTTGTTTATATGGTCCATGTATGTAATAAAAAGTAGTGGGGATAATACACATCCCTGCTTTACTCCTGTGCTAATCACATAGTCCTCTGTGTAGCCTGCAGTTGTTCTTATAGTGCAACTGCTGTTGTTATAGAGACTTCTACAAACGTTAATTAAATGTTGGCATACCCCATACATTTTTAATGTTTCCCATAGTTTTTCTCTGTTTACTCGGTCAAATGCTTTCTCTTGATCTATGAAGGATATGTATAAATTTTGGTTGTATTCTATTGACTTCTCTGCCAACTGTTTCAGAATAAATATTGCATCAGTACATCCTCTGTTTCTTCTAAAACCCATTTGTGTATTGCTAAGTTGTTGTTCTATTACAGGTCTCAGTCTTTTCTCTACTATTTTTGCATATAGTTTTCCTGCATGGCTTAACAAGGAAATTCCCCTGTACTGGTTACAGTCTCTTTTGCTGCCTTTCCTTTTCCATATTGGCACTATGATAGCTTTTCTCCAGTCTGTTGGTGTCTTCTGTTGTCTCCACGCCGTGTTAAAAATTCTGTGTAGCCAATATAATCCTGTTTCTCCTTCTGCTCTTATAATTTCTAGTGGTATGTTATCTATCCCTGGAGCTTTGTTATTTTTTGCCTTTTTTATGACCTCGGCCATTTCCTCTATGAGAATATTTGGCTCTTGTTCATTACAACTCTTTATGGTTTCTTTTGCTGTATTATTGCTTGGTGTTGTATTTAGTAACTCAGAAAAGTATTCTTTCCATCTTTTTAGTGCTCTTTGCTTATTTGAAATGGGATTACCTTCTCTGTCATTTATTAGTTCTGTAGGATCGTGATTTTCTGTTCTGGTTCTCATAACTTTGATTGTTTTGTAGAAGCGTTTTGTAGCTGTTTTGTAATGCTGTTCATGGCCATACTTGTTATCTTCTCCACCGATGTTTACATATTCACTTTGTAAACTTATTACTGCACTTATTCACTTTAGACACTTCTCTTATGATGTGATATAGAAATATTTTCCTCCAGGTGTAATCCAGAATGTGAATAGTTCTAGGACACTGGTAACATAATTGATTAATTCTAGGACACTGGTAACATAATTGATTAATTCTAGGACACTGGTAACATAATTGATTAATTCTAGGACACTGGTAACATAATTGATTAATTCTAGGACACTGGTAACATAATTGATTAATTCTAGGACACTGGTAACATAATTGATTAATTCTAGGACACTGGTAACATAATTGATTAATTCTAGGACACTGGTAATATAATTGATTAATTCTAGGACACTGGTAACATAATTGATTAATTCTAGGACACTGGTAACATAATTGATTAATTCTAGGACACTGGTAACATAATTGATTAATTCTAGGACACTGGTAATATAATTGATTAATTATAGGACACTGGTAACATAATTGATTAATTCTAGGACACTGGTAACATAATTGATTAATTCTAGGACACTGGTAACATAATTGATTAATTCTAGGACACTGGTAACATAATTGATTAATTCTAGGACACTGGTAACATAATTGATTAATTCTAGGACACTGGTAACATAATTGATTAATTCTAGGACACTGGTAACATAATTGATTAATTCTAGGACACTGGTAATATAATTGATTAATTATAGGACACTGGTAACATAATTTATTAATTCTAGGACACTGGTAACATAATTGATTAATTCTAGGACACTGGTAACATAATTGATTAATTCTAGGACACTGGTAATATAATTGATTAATTATAGGACACTGGTAACATAATTGATTAATTCTAGGACACTGGTAACATAATTGATTAATTCTAGGACACTGGTAATATAATTGTGTGGAGTATTTCATATTCTGGATATTTCATTTTCTGGATATTTCATATTCTGGATATTTCATATTCTGGATATTTCATATTCTGGATATTTCATATTCTGGATATTTCATATTCTGGATATTCGATTATTCCTGATAAGAACTATGATTATCTCAGTGTTTCTCTCCATCATGTGTGTGTGTGTGTTCGTGTTTATGCAGGCTTGTGTATGATTGAAACTAGGAACATTCAAAACTTCATAACACAAATGAAAACAATTGATGTTATTACTGTCAATACTCTCTCACTCTTGTTTTTCCTCCCTCAGATATGCGTCCCCCTCTTTCTCTCTCTGTATATATGTGTGATTGTGAATGCCCATATGGAGGCTTGCATCTGAGAGGAGAGAAATAGTCACCTCATTGACCTATCTGGAAGTACACGGGATATTTTACTTTATCAACGCCTGCACGTGACAGCAGATCGATCCCATATTAGCATAGTAAACGTCCTGGATAAAACTAAACATAGCTGCAGGCATTCACAAAAATGGAAGGATACATTAAGTTGAGAACGTAAATAGAAATAAATAATCAATCAATTTATGAAAGATTATAGAAGGACATATGTCAGATTATGACTAAAACTATACGTTTGTAAATTGACAAAATGAGTTAAATGGGAAACGGTAAGTCTGAGCAGAAATCAATATTAGAGCACTTCATTTCTGACAACGGAAATCACGTGACGTAAATATCTACAGATTAATACGCAATTATCCACAAGTGGATGATATAACTAATTCACCCATTCTTTAAAAAGATGATATACTAACCTGAATAGGTATAAACACACAATATAAAACCGTTGGTGCGCTATCCACTAAGATAAATGGAATAAAATACACACAAAATATGAATTAAATTCACAATCTCTAATAATCCACGGGCATGTAACAAATCCACAAAATCTGCAATATTCATAATATCTTGAATATCCGAAGTGGATACACACATGTACATTCACACATTAGTTAATTCACCGATTCCTCACACACACGTGTACAAGAGAACCAAACCGATCTGAATTCTAGTTATGTGAAAACACAATAGTGCTGGCCGGAGCTTCCGCGCCTCTCTCACCACGCGTATACAGTACATCATCCTTGTAGAAAAAACGATGGCCATCATTCTAGAATCTCTCTGTTGACAATTTATGGAATCTTTAGCAGCGCAGTGTCGTAATTAATGTACATACCGCAGCATAGTGGTGGCGATATGTGTTAGACATTTCTTTCTCTGAAATCTATCAAGAAGTGTTTCCTTCTCTGAAATCTAACTATCAAGAAGTGTTTCCCTCTCTGAAATCTATCAAGAAGTGTTTCCTTCTCTGACATCTATCAAGAAGTGTTTCCCTCTCTGAAATCTATCAAGAAGTGTTTCCCTCTCTGAAATCTAACTATCAAGAAGTGTTTCCTTCTCTGAAATCTATCAAGAAGTGTTTCCTTCTCTGAAATCTAACTATCAACGAGATATGTATTTCCTTCTCTGAAGTCATGGCAATCAGTATATTTTTAATTAACTAAAACAACGTACAGTTCTAATTCTAAAACACTAATATATTTTTCTATGTGATCTAATATTTCAACAGTAACATTTGATCTAATATTTTAACAGTAGTATTGTATCTAATAATTTAAAAATTCTTGAGTCTAATGGGAAATGAATCGCCTAGCAACTTGGTTCCTTTGAACGTACTGGTTCAATACCCATTAGACTCAAGAATTTTTACTTTATCCTCTGGCTTCCTTCTTGAATTTACTAATATTTTAACAATTTTAATCAAATATTTTAATCATTCATCCTTGTGATTTCTGGCTTATTGATAATTAAAGCAGAAAATAAAAGTAACAAACATGTTTCCACTGCGTATGAAAAAATAACTATTAATGGAAATAACAATCAAAGAAATAAGATATTTTGGACATATAAAATGGATACGACACCTTGTTGAAGACTTTACTTGAGGGTATAGTTGAGGGGAGGCGAGCAAAAGAGATAGGCAGAGATACAATTTAGAGAACAACATTACGAGAAGGACATGAAGCAGTCAAACAGAGTGCACCGCAAAGAAACAGATGATGTTGCAGGAACCGTTGCAGCCAAATTGATTGAGTAGACGGCACTTGATGATGATGATAATCATAATTACGAATATCCTTGCGCAAAAAAAGAACATATTTTTACCTTATTAAAATAAGAGTGTTTAAAGGATTAGAAGATTGATTTCACTGTACTCGCATTTCCCAGTATGTATTCTGTCCCTCTCAACAAAACAGTACGCCAACTGTACGACTGACAGCATTCTGCTACGTAACTATGGTCAAAGAAATCCGATGTTTTTTAAAAATGCACTTGCACACAAAATGTCGTATGGGGGAACGAACGCGCGAACATTTGAGCATTGAGGAAATGTGTACACTTTATTAACTTGCCAGAATTACGTGAAGTGACACGATCAATTTCGATATTTTTAAACCCCCGACCAAGTTCTCGCAGAGGGACTAGTGTCACTATCCCCTCAATTACGCAGACAAGATATTCCTGGCGTCCATCTATCTTACAGAGTGAACTACCAGGACAGCAACAGCAATCCTACAGGGTGAACTACCAGGACAGCAATAGTAATCATACAGGGTGAACTACCAGGACAGCAACAGTAATCATACAGGGTGAACTACCACAGCAGAAACAGCAATCATACAGGGTGAACTACCAGGACAGCAACAGTAATCATACAGGGTGAACTACCACAGCAGAAACAGCAATCATACAGGGTGAAATACCAGGACAGCAATAGCAATCATACAGTGTGACCTACCAGGACAATAGAAACTACACTTGTAATATCTTCCCCTGGAAGTCATAAAACTCCGGAGATTGTTATGATTGGATTACCAGAGCTGCGACCACCGCTATTGTTGATGGTTGTAAAGTTCTGATATAACCACATTGGATTATGCATGGTTGAAAATGGCGTGCCTCGCCATAAGAGTTGCATTTTATGTAACCATACAACCAGAAGTCGTGGTGACTGAAACGTCCACTATTTATCATCAGTTAAAACGTCTGACATAAAATAACTAGGCTAACGTCCACAATTGGTGAGATTATACCTCAATATAAGATCTCCTTGTTATTTTATCGATTACTATTTTGTGAAGATCCGTTTCACCCAAACCAAAATGTTGATAAACTCTACATAATCTGCGAATGTTCCTGGTGGAACATCTAGAAACGACTACATAATCTGCGAATGTTCCTGGTAGAAGGTCTCGAATATTATTTCTGGATGCATACTGTCCCTGGATAACATGATATTCGAACTAGATTTGTTTAACGGCTATACACTGTGATCTAAACCCAAAAAATACAACGCAGGACAGAAACGTAGATACGTTTTCAGTGAGACGGAACTTTTACCTAACTAAAAAAAAGGCATTCTTCCGTTTTTGTGTTGAATTCCCTCTTTCTCTGGAAGATGTGATTACTTTTTTTTTTGGGGGGGGGGGGAGGGTTGTGGCGAAAAGTTAATTTAAAACTCCTTATCTCCGTCAAGACAATAAAACAGCCAGGTCCGCAAACAGACCCTTTCTGTCCGTAAGCTGTAAAAACATCCGTTTGTATACTTATTTCTAAATACATTACTCCAGGCCAAAAAAAAACCTGACGACGGTAAAGAGTTACGGGAGGGGATTTTAGCAACCTTATAGCTACATTGGGAGAGGATTTTACCTACTTT
Source organism: Meghimatium bilineatum (assembly GCA_034231615.1). Classification (NCBI taxonomy): domain Eukaryota; kingdom Metazoa; phylum Mollusca; class Gastropoda; order Stylommatophora; family Philomycidae; genus Meghimatium; species Meghimatium bilineatum. Next base: position 64,722,528 of record CM067300.1, read on the forward strand.
ATGGCTACATTGGGAGCAGGTTATATCCACCTTATGGCTACATTGGGAGAGAATGTTTCCCACCTTAAGGCTGCTTTAGGAGGCAATTTTACCCACCGTATGGCTACATTGGGAGGGGATTGTACCCACCTTATGGCTACATTGGAGGGAATTTTACCCACCTTATGGCTATATAGGGAGGGGATGTTTTCCCTCCTTATGGCTACATTGGAGGGAATTTTACCCACCTTATGGCTATATAGGGAGGGGATGTTTTCCCTCCTTATGGCTACATTGGAGGGAATTTTACCCACCTTATGGCTATATAGGGAGGGGATGTTTTCCCTCCTTATGGCTACATTGGGAGGGAATGTTTCCCACCTTATGGCTACACTGGGAGGGTATTTTACCCACCTTATGGCTACATTGGGAGGGTATTTTACCCACCTTATGGCTACATTGGGAGGGTATTTTACCCACCTTATGGCTACATTAAGAGCAGGTTTTACCAACATTATAGCTACATTTCTAGTACGAAAAACCATGTTCTCATTTGCTAAGCAGGTGGCGGTTCGAACTCACACCCCTTCCCCTTACATGTAAGCTCTATGTATTTTCATCTTATCACACTTGTCTCTCACGTCTGAACATATAATTGCGCCCACGCTAGTTTTGTGACAGGGTAAAACTAATCTCGTTCGTAGACTGTTTTAATAAGATTACCTAAACTTCACCTTTGTTTTAATAAAATTACCTAAACTTCACCTTTGTTTTAATAAAATTACCTAAACTTCACCTTTGTTTTAATAAAATTACCTAAACTTCACCTTTTTTTAATAAGATTACCTAAACTTCACCTTTGTTTTAATAAGATTACCTAAACTTCACCTTTGTTTTAATAAGATTACCTAAACTTCACCTTTTTTTTAATAAGATTACCTAAACTTCACCTTTGTTTTAATAAAATTACCTAAACTTCACCTTTGTTTTAATAAAATTACCTAAACTTCACCTTTGTTTTAATAAAATTACCTAAACTTCACCTTTGTTTTAATAAGATTACCTAAACTTCACCTTTGTTTTAATGAGATTACCTAAACTTCACCTTTGTTTTAATAAGATTTCCTAAACTTCACCTTTGTTTTGATAAAATTACCTAAACTTCACCTTCATATTTCATTGGTGATGATGATGATGTTCCTCCTTCGCAAACGAAGATAAGCATGTCATGAAAAACAATAAATGTGGTGAGCAAGTAGAAAAACAACAAAACATTTTTTTATTGTCTAATTTGGTTTGTGAGTTGGTAGATGCCCGATGATACCGATTCGTGCCTGGAAAGTTCTATTGTAGTATATTTCATGAATGTATAGTAAAGCCAAGGTGAACTCGCGTAAATTGTTACAATTATAGTGTCTTGGCACAAGACGCTTTCGTTCACCTCCCACTAACCAAGGGTGGTAACGAAATTACTAGAACTTGGATTGTATTTCATTTCTATGATTAAATGACATGACATGACATGACATTCTGTACAACAGTCAAAGAAATTCATTCCCTACTTAACAGACAACAAATTTCTTCATTTCACAGATAACTCAGATCTTACGCTTATTTTCACCCAAACAATAAAGATATTTAAACAAAAATAATCAAATCCGACCAACCATCATTTTTTTCGGAGATAGGCTTACTCCCGAATATAACAGCAATATTCCCGCGTCTTTGGATGAAAGATTCGTGACACATTATACAGGGAAGTTGTCATGTGACGTATTCTCTTCAGAACGTTGTCTTCCCAATGAACGCCCAGAATCATTCTTTGTCTTGTGGGCCATGCGGCTTGCATTTTCCAACAACGTATTCATGTTATTTTAATGTCGTCAGTTCATTGTCTTCTTGGTCTACCATTTCTCCTCTACCCAGGTGCTCTGCCCTCCATTATTTGTCTTTCTAAACAGTTGTGTCTCTTTATATGACCAAACAGGCGTAGTTTTCTTTTTGTTATTGTGTTTAGTAACCAACACTCTGGAATCTTCAATGTGTTTATAATATCTGAATTTCTGATTTTTTGGGTAGTATTTCATCTCGAAGGTATTGATCTTCTTTGCCGCTGTTTTACTTAGGGTTCATATGTCACAGCCGTATGTTGCAACCGGAAAAATAAAAGTTCTTAGCATTAGCAGTTTCTTTTCTATTCTGTTCTTTTTCCTTATGTTTTTCAAACGTGCAATTTTACAATATGCCATTGCCAATCTCTTCCTTATCTCTGTCATGCAGTCTCCTGCACAGTTGGTGGTCGCTCCTAAGTATTCGAATTTATCCACACATTCTATCTTGGTATTGTCTATTCTGATTTTTGGTTGTTGTGTTGTTATATCTTTTGTAATGATATTATTTTTTGTTTTGTTTTGTTTTGTTTTTTGGTGTTCTTTTTTGCGCGCGTTTAGAGATATGTTTTGCGATTCGCTGTATGTCTTTGTGTTATTGTTCTTTGGGTGGGGTGGGGGAAGTTGACAATTAAGAGGGTAGAGACCCAATGAACTCTTGATAATTTTTAATATAGAGCGAGGGGAGGTGGTCATAAATTGTTGACATAGAAGAAGGGAGATGGTCATAAATGGATCAAAAATTGATTGAGGTAATTAATTCATGGATAGTCTCTTACCTACATGTCTGATCCTGCACCATTAGTTATATATTTCAGTTGTGTTTTTTTAAATGTGTTAGAGTCAACGTTCTGTAGTTCAAACTTTTCAATCACATTAAAATAACTTGTGGTCTGGCCACGTGACCACGGCACATTATTAACGTACGTTGAATAACGTGAGCGGAAGACATACAATCAATATTAGTTAAACAAGCAATCAACATCAAGTGAAACCGCAGTCAGTATTGACTGACAAAAACATCTCTCGGAAATACAGACTTGATACAGAGTGTGACCCTCGAAAATAGTAGACCAACGAGCAGAATGACAAGAAGCTTGCATAGATTCATAGGTGATGATTGACAGTTCTGCCCTGCATTTTGTTGGTCACTGTATATATATATATATATATATATATATATATATATATATATATATATATATATATATATATATATATATATATATGTGTGTGTGTGTGTGTGTGCGTGCGTGTGTGCGTGTGTGTGTGTAGTGTAGTGTGTTGTGCGCCTACACCGACTAACGAAGTGCACGGTAAGAATAAAATACATGAAGTAAAATACTTGTTTCTCTACTGCTCGCTGGTCTACTATCGGCGAGGGCCACTGATCAGATATTATCACATAGAATCTTTGTATTATGCAAGAAATGTACTCTCACTAGCTCTTCGTATCCCGTAAGCCGCTGAACAGCTGCTTGGACACATCCGCAGTTCGGGAAAGGGAATAATCGGGAAAGATCACGCTAACCACATCATTGTAAAGACTTATAAAGGACTTGCGGCGATGAAAGTTATGACTGCTGCTCAATGTGAACAGAGGCTGCTATGTCTGCTGTATCCACGATTAGTGGTGGTGATGGTAGAGTACGCGCTGGCCTTGCTGACACTGAGTTAGACTCAAATAGAAAGATTGGATGGACTACAGAATGACCAATGCGAATCATTTTGCGGTATGCGAGAGATACGTCGGCACGGGCGATGCGATAATACTTCACTGCTCAACTACAGAGCAAGGAATACAAATGTGCAGGGCGTGGGACTACCTACAAATCACCGCTGATAGAGAGGCCCCTCTACACCCTTAAAATCTCAAAGTGAAGGCAGTCGACTTAAGAGAGAAAAATCGTGGATGGGGCGCGCAGATGATATTATACAGAGTGTATGCAGATTGGAGGATGTGCTATCTGGTGTGGAATGGACTCAGGTGTCCTTAAAGTGTCCGTCAGCCTTCAAAGTAATAATAACACTCAATAGGTAATGCAGGGAATGGAGTCTGACAGTGGTGGAGTCCGAGGTACTCGCTCTGATCGGTAAGAATTTCAGGGAAGGTTATATGATTATATTTACATATGGGTCGGTTAAGAGACACATTTGGAGTGCCTGGGCCTTCACGGCTCAAGGTGGGGGGAAGACCATCAGAGAGGAATGTGGTACGTTCGCTCAGACGACAGGCAGCATGACAATGTAGATTTTGGCAATAACCAAAGATTTGCAATGGGTCTGCTCGCAGACTATCTGCGAGCATGCCTGCATACTCAGTGAATGTGGTACATTCGGGAACAGTGACTGGATGCAGTGAAGAATTCCTGTGTACGTAAAGTGACTTTTATTTTTGTGCCGGGACATGCGGGAGTCCGGGGTAATGAGAGAGCAGATAAGTTGGCTGTTTGTGATGCGATGGATCGAGCAGACATTTTAAACATCCTACGAGAAAACGCATGAACAGTTGACTATATAAGTGACCTTGACTCTTGTTCCATGAATAAGGGAGCTTGGTTTGAAATATGGTGTCGCTAGAAAGGAGGGGTTTCGTTGGCGAGGGAGAATGATGGTCAATCAACAGCGTGCTGGGACTGTCAGTCAACGTGTAATGGTGGATACACTCAAGGAGATATCTGAGCACCTATGGACTTGGTCGGAATGCGATGACGATGATCGAACGACTAAGTAACTAATTATTGTTTTAAGATAATTGCATTTTTTTAATTTGCTTTAGTTGTGTGTCATTCGCGTGTATCATCAGCAACAAGTGTCGTTTATTGCATTTTGACAATCAGGACCTGGACTTTTAGTTATTTCTAGATAGTTAAACCTAATGAGAAAACCTAAACCTTTAAGCATATAGAGTTTAATCTAGAAAATTAACACTAAAGAATTAAGCATAGAGAGTTAAATATAGCGAGTTGAACCTAGAGAGTTTAACCAAGAGTTAATCTTATAGAGTTTAGAGAGTAACCCTAGTTAGTTAAACCTAGAGAGCTAACCTTAGATATTTCAATCTAGAGAGTTAAATCTATAGTTAATCCTGGATAGTTAATCGTAGAAAGTTAAACCTAGAGAATTAAATCAAAAGAGTTAAATATATATAGTGAATCATGGATAGTTAAATCTAGATAATTAGACATAGAGAGCTAAACCTTGAGAGTTAAACCTAAAGAGTTAAATCTATATAGTTAAACCTGGATAGTTAAACCTGGGTAGTTAAACATAGTGAGTTAAACCTAGAGAGTTAAACCTAAAGAGTTAAATCTATATAGTTATATCTAGAGAGTTAAGCCTCGATAGTTAAACATGGTTAATCCTAAAGAGTTAAATCTAGAGAGTTAAACCTAGGGAAAGAAACATAAGTATGTATGTCATTCAGCACCTATTGCAGGTGGTTGATCACCTAGCTGTATGTGCTAAGTCTAATGAGGGGGTCTGCTGGAGGAGATTGAACATCTGATATATCTGTCACGAGTCTAATGAAAGTAATCAATCAATAACCAATTTCCAAATTAAAACTTGGATTCGATTGATTTGATTGATCTCACAATTGGCAGAGATCGAACAGACGCACTAATAAACTAAAATCAAAAGTAATGTTTTTGATAAGAATATTTGCTAAAATCTCCAAGTTAGAATCGATACACAACTAATTATTCTGATAAGCAGACGATCTGTAGGTAATGATAGATTTGTTAAAAGTTTGTGCGGAAAAAGCCCGGACTAATGGTCGCTGGGGGGAAACAATCGATCAATTATCACTTTCAGATGATTAAGTGAAAAACTGATGTCGGTTGTTAGTTGTGGATGTTAGAGTTGGTAGTGCTGTAGTTGTGGATATTAGAGTTGGTAGTGTTGTAGTTGTGGATGTTAGAGTTGGTAGTGTTGTAGTTGTGGATGTTAGAGTTGGTAGTGTTGTAGTTGTGGATGTTAGAGTTGGTAGTGTTGTAGTTGTGGATGTTAGAGTTGGTAGTGCTGTAGTTGTGGATGTTAGAGTTGGTAGTGCTGTAGTTGTGGATGTTAGAGTTGGTAGTGCTGTAGTTGAATCAGATATGTACACATATGGTGGATCTTCTATGTGATGTTTCATGTCTAGATTTTATCACACATTTGATATCACTTGCCAGTATTATATTACACATTTGATGTCACTTGTCAATGTTATATTACACATTTGATGTTTCATGTCTAGATTGTATCACACATTTGATGTTTCATGTCTAGATTGTATCACACATTTGATGTTTCATGTCTAGATTGTATCACACATTTAATGTCACATGTCATATGTATGAATTATAAACATTTTTATATTATGTTCTTTATATATGTGAATTGTCACAAAATGTGAATTGTCACAAAATGTGAATTGTTCAAAATTAGAAATGACGCGTACCTCATTATGTATATTGTGTACATTTTCTGTCACGTTTCTCCATTATGTCACATCTCTCCTTATGTCACATCTCTCCTTATGTCACATCTCTCCTTTCTGCCATATCTCGCCATTGCGTCACATCAGCAATTGCTGGTCCTAATTTAAAATGTACTCTAATATTGAGTAAATTGGCGTACGCACTGGAAAGCGAGAGGCAGACAAGAAGGCACATAGACAGACAGACATACAGACTGAGAGACAGACATACAAACAGACGGATGGACGGACAGGCAACTGGACGGACGGGCAGACGGAAAAAAAACGGACGGACGAGCTGAGAAACAGGCATAAAACCGACCTACCGACCAGTAAACAGACAGACAGAGAGACAGACGGACGGACAAACGCACAGACAGACAGACAGACAGATAAATATAAAATATTCTGAAGCAATGTGATATATCTTTCATGTCTTCCATGACTTGATGTAAGTAAATGCCAATTACGTCGGTACAAGCGCACTTTCTAAGTCCAGTTTTTCTATATTCACAAAACACCCATTAGGTATAGACATGTTTTGATTATTCTGTACCAATCGTTGAGCACAAAAAAAACTATCAAAATTGATAAAATGATACCCCGTAGAAACTGTATCACTACAATTTCATATCGATTAGATGACGTAATAATAGACAGGCTGAGCAAGTGTCGTACATACTCAAGAGTACCGTCAATTAATTTCTGGTCGCCATGTTTGGCTAATCCCTATCTCAAGGTAATATGACCAATATAGATTCTCCAGTTCAAATAGCATTTCCACTAACGTTATCTATATCTAATATATCACAAAAATATGTTTAAAATAATTTAGCAAATCTTTAGGTTATATTATTCACTCACGCACAAGAATTTTCATTTACTTACCGTTTTAATCAGTGGAATGAGTGTCGGAAAAAGTAAATACATGTTACAATGAATTTCTAATCCCAGAATGTATTTATTATTTAGAAATAGTTCTATAAGAATTGCTATATTGTAGAGGATTCAGTTGTTCACAGAATTTATTGTTTTAAATAAATATTTCAACAGTTAATCCTCTATCACTTGATTTAGTCTGTTTTAACAAATGGATTGTACTAATAAGTCTTATATTTTGGTCGTTTTGTATGTTTGTTCACAGCTTGAAGTGGTATTTTGTATGTTTGTTCACAGCTTAAAGTGGTATTTTGTATGTTTGTTCACAGCTTGAAGTGGTATTTTTTTTAATCCAAAATTTCTTGATGCATCCATGAATCTGTCAAGATGATTCTTGATTTTTATGAGAGGCCGATTATGAATGTATTTAAATTTGTAGAAAATTAATCAAGATTTTATTATACAACATTATGTAAACAAAAATGTTTTGCGTGTATTTTTTAAAGGTATGTTTTTCTTATTTACTTTCACTTATGTAATTTCATTACCAATATTTTAGTTTCATTTATGTGTTTAGTTTTTGGATAAACTCCTTCCCTTGCAAACTAAACCTATAGAAAAAATAATAAACAAAGAATTTTCTCAGTTTGTGTTTATATATTATTCACAAATAAACTTAATGTACTTCAGATTTTCAGTAAACATGTGAGATAATGAAAACAGCCGTGAATGCTGCAAATAAAGGGTTACGACACATTGAAGTCATGTCACAGCGACACTAGTTACACTGTACAGATAGTTATATTTAAAAATAAATTCATTTATTGAGCTCTGTAACAAATGTATTTTATTAATTGAACTCTTAAAAAATATTAATTCATTTATTGAGCTCTTTAACACATGCGTTAATTTATTTGAGCTCCAATTGTACAATATTTACTCTGACAAATTGCAGCCCTAGCAAGCTCCCAACGAAACACAACAAAATGTTTTCATTTTTGAAAGGGATGAAATACGACTGTAGACTTGTTATCTAGAATTGCCACGTGAACACACGGAGGTGGCCTTGTTTTGGTTTCGGTTGGTCATTATTTATATACTTGGAGTCGCCTTGGCTATTTTTGCCATGCGTTTAAAAGTATGTATAAATTGACCAACTGAAATTGCAAAAACAAATCAAAAACGTAACGAATGGGATCCTAATTTATTCAGGATAAAGGTCTCTAGGGGAAACGGTCATGAACCACTGAAAACACGTACACGACAGAACGTCGGTAGTGCTCTGTCGATAGCTGCGCTACAGGCACCTACATATAAGACAGTCGATTGTACTCTGTTGATAGCTCCGACTACATGTCTACGTGAAGGATGCACGGTCATGTGTTTAAGGTGGGCGAAGCCATGTGAGAATAGTAGTGTGCCTGTGATTACGAAGGATCGTGGATATGAGTTAGTCGAGGGACGTATTTGATATAGCTTGATCCTACTTAGCAGAAGGAACGTGTTCGAACGCACTGGTCCGTACATACGAATTGATAAAGAAAGATGTGTTCGTTCATACCGCACTCCTTAGATAAGACCGTCCATAAGTTGGGAATGATGTTTAATGTCAGCATCTTTGCAATAGGGTTCTTATGGCAAGTTTCCTGAGTATGCTGGTTATTGTTAAGTCTGTTAGTAGGTTGTTGTTGTCAAGTCTGTGAGTAGGGTGGCTATGATAAGATTCCGTGAGTAAGATGGATGTTGCCAGATCTGTGATAATAATGATTATGATCAGGCATGTGAGTAGGGTGGTTATTATCAGGTTTATGAGTAGGGTGGTTATTAGCAGGTTTATTAGTAGGGTGGTTATTAGCAGGTTTATGAGTAGGGTGGTTATTAGCAGGTTTATGAGTAGGGTGGTTATTAGCAGGTTATGAGTAGGGTGGTTATTAGCAGGTTTATGAGTAGGGTGGTTATTAGCAGGTTTATGAGTAGGGTGGTTATTAGCAGGTTATGAGTAGGGTGGTTATTAGCAGGTTTATGAGTAGGGTGGTTATTAGCAGGTTATGAGTAGGGTGGTTATTAGCAGGTTTATGAGTAGGGTGGTTATTAGCAGGTTATGAGTAGGGTGGTTATTAGCAGGTTATGAGTAGGGTGGTTATTAGCAGGTTTATGAGTAGGGTGGTTATTATTAGGTCCATGCGAAGCATTGAAAAAACTAACACGGAGACAACAATAAGAACAACATATCAACAAACAAAACAATTCATACTTCTTCCGCTGCTTAGGTTGCATCCCTCAGAGGCATTCGGTATCACAGAAGGTTGTATACAGTTGAGCCACAGTCCTTCGATTACGGTGATATTCCACGTACCTGTAGGTGATAATCAGATGTGTAATATGTTAATTTTTATTCGAAAATATTTACCCATAAGTTTTGAAATGTAGATAAGTTTGAATTGAGGTGGAAGGGGGAGGGAGGAGGTGATACTATAAAGATTACAAGTTATCATTTGAGCGATAACTAGCATACATTTCTACGTCACAATAATAACTAGCACACATTTCTACGTCACAATAATAACTAGCATACATTTCTACGTCACAATAATAACTAGCATACATTTCTACGTCACAATAATAACTATCATACATTTCTACGTCACAATAATAACTAGCATACATTTCTACGTCACAATAATAACTAGCATACATTTCTACGTCACAATAAACACTAGCATACATTTCTACGTCACAATAATAACTAGCATACATTTCTACGTCACAATAATAACTAGCATACATTTCTACGTCACAATAATAACTAGCATACATTTCTACGTCACAATAATAACTAGCATACATTTCTACGTCACAATAAACACTAGCATACATTTCTACGTCACAATAATAACTAGCATACATTTCTACGTCACAATAATAACTAGCATACATTTCTACGTCACAATAAACACTAGCATACATTTCTACGTCACAATAATAACTAGCATACATTTCTACGTCACAATAATAACTAGCATACATTTCTACGTCACAATAAACACTAGCATACATTTCTACGTCACAATAATAACTAGCATACATTTCTACGTCACAATAATAACTAGCATACATTTCTACGTCACAATAATAACTAGCATACATTTCTACGTCACAATAATAACTAGCATACATTTCTACGTCACAATAAACACTAGCATACATTTCTACGTCACAATAATAACTAGCATACATTTCTACGTCACAATAATAACTAACGAAGATGGTGTCAACTCGGAGGCTGGATAAGTGATGACTGGATAAGCTAATCCACGGAGGATGTATTTTCTACTGATGACAGGATTGGCTAATTCACAGATGATGTATTTTAAAAAAAAAAGAAAGAATGCTGATACTTTCTGATATAAACATATTAGAGTCATATCTGTGGTTGAAAGTGACGTGTCTCATCACGAGAATTCACAATGAAATACGAGAAAGTGTTGCCAATATTCTATGAGACTAATGAATCTGGCCAATAATTGGCGAGACTGATTATTTCAATAAATATCTAACGGAAATCAGTGATCCATGACACAATGTATGAAATTAATTCTTCGCATCATCACGTGCCATGCTGGCTGGTGTAGGCGATCATGGCTCTTCACAACTCTCTATATCCAGTATTAAGTATTAATGTCGTTGTTGTTTCCCTGCCGTGCCAGGTTGTTAAACTGTCTAATATTTTCTCACGTTGTCGCCCTCTGTCTCTGTTTCCTTCAATTTTGCCTGTTGTGACTATGTTCTCTAAACCTGCCTGTCTCATGAAGTGGCCAAAAAATGAAGATTGTCTTTTTCTTATATTATTGATTAAGGTCCGTTTCGCATTTGACTCTTTCAACACCTCTACATTACTTTTTCTGGCAGTCCATGGTATTCTCAGCATTCTTCTGTAGAACCACATCTCTGTTGCCTCTAATTTCCCACTTTCTAGTTTGTTTATTGTCCAAGACTCGCATCCATATGTTAGTATAGTGGTTATATAGCACTACAGAACTCTCTTTTCTCACTTCTAATGACAAGGTCATATTACACAATATATTTTTCATTTTTCTGAATGCTGTTTTTGCCTGCCCTATTTTTCTTCTGGATTCTGTTGAACTTCTTCCATCTGCTGTAATCGTTGTATCTAAATATATTTCCTACTCTTATTGCTGCTGTTTGTTACCAGTACATGTTCTTGATGATTCTTAAATCCTTATTGTCGATGTTCAAATTCTCTAGCATTTTTGTGTTGTCTAAAAAACAGAGGTACAGTTCTGTTTTTACCTCTATAGACCTCTCTATTAGTGTTCTCAATATATATATATATATATATATATATATATAGCATTGTTGGTACCTTTGCCTTATACGAAGTCACAATGTTCTGGACTTATTTCTGTTTTTATTTTGTTTCGTCATGATGATTATAAGAAATATTTTGTTATTTGGTTCATGAGGCTGAATGTGAATCTCATTAAGTCATCGGGTATGTTTCCGCTGTTATATATGTCATTCAGCAATTTTTAGTGATTACTTCAACTTCAAAGTCATATAAAGCAACTAATTCTTCTAATGTGATATTGTCTGAACCTGGCGCGTTGCCATATTTCATGTCTTACGGCCTCCATTACTTCTGCTGCGAGAATTCATGAGCCCTCACCGTTATCTTGTATGTTTATTTCTGGTCTATTGTCATCATAAAGTACTTTGATATATTCTGACCATCTCTGTACTATGTGATCTATTCCCATTAACACCTACCCTGTCTTAAATTTTAGACACACTGTAACTGTTTGCGTTCTTGTCCCTGTTATCGCATCAATTTGTTTATGTAGTAATGTTGTGTCTTGATTGTAATGTGATTATATTTCTATGCATTCCTTGTTCAGCCAGATTTCATTTGCTACTTTGCATTTCTCTCTTATCTCCTTATGTATTTTCTGATATTCCTATATCTTGTGTGGTTGTATTTTCTTCTGGTGCTCATCAATTCTTTCTTCTGTCATCCATTTTTGTTTTGATGTATGTTTTACTTTTGGTATTATCTCTTTAAATGTTTGGTTTATCGAACGTTTTAGCATGTTCCATTGATCTTCAGTACTCTGAAACTTTGCAATAGCATTGTAATTCTTATAGTAAACATTTTATCAAACTGATTATAGAAATATGTAAACTTTCTACGACTTTGAGTCTTCTATTAAAATGTTTATTCAAGAGAGTTCCTGATTTTGAGTGTTCTAATAAAATGTTCACTCAATGATTCGTACAATCATAGATTCAATCATATGTACAATCATATGTACAATCATATGTACAATCATATATACAATCATATGTATAATCATATATACAATCATATGTATAATCATGTGCACTAATATGTACAATCATATATACAATCATATGTACAATCATATATACAATCATATGTACAATCATATATACAATCATATGTACAATCATATATACAATCATATGTGCAATGATATATACATCCCTTCTTATTCACTTCTTGCAACATGTATGACATTTCACTTTGTACTCGCACATAAAACATGATCATAACCCTAGCAACACACGGACAAATACACGATCATAATCCTAGCAACACACAGACAAATACACGATCATAACCCTAGCAACACACGGACAAATACACGATCATAACTCTAGCAATACACGAACAAATACACCTGCATTACTCTAGCAATACACGAACAAATACACCTGCATTACTCTAGCAATACACGAACAAATACACCTGTTTAATTAACATTCAAATCTAGTTAACATTAAAAAGCAAGGTCAGGATAAACTGAAATGTCAATCTGTGGCATGTGCTGTTATAGTTTTCATAGACTTGACCAGTTGAACTCCCCTTAGCACACGACATCTGACATATTGAGAAAGTTTATTTCAAGACATTCATCGATTTACTGCTAGCGATGTTGTTAATTGCTTCACAAGAACACAGATGGAATTTCAATCTGTAAGGAATGTAACTCGTTTCCAGCAGCGTAGAAAGTATTTTTTATTAGCCTGAAAAGAGAACATTGTCTCAATCAGTGTCAATATCTGACCGTGTACTGTACAAAATATCTGCAGGCGAGTCATTGTGGAAACTTCTCCAAATAATTGTTGCAAGTATCTTGTAGAAACTTCACCAAATTATTGTTGCAAGTATGGTAAAAAGCAGTATTTAAAATTGAAGGAATAAAAACCAAATAAAACAATCAGAACTGGAAACAAATAATATACTGTTCAAAAACGGAAACTCAACTTCTTTGGGGTTAATTTTATAAAAGATATTCCCTTATTGGACAACCTTCACCCTATCGACTGTGTCCACCTGGTCATTAACTTCTCGTGGTTACCTTAATTATACTCACCTCATGATTCGTGAGGTTATGAAAGAGGCCAAGGACAAAACAACATTTTTAACAATAACTCGTGAAGGTTTACGAAATCCTATGAAACTTACTAACACAAAACTCTCTGACCATATTATTGAATGCCTATAAAAGATTGACGGTCCTCGAATAAATTCAGTTGAAAACTAATGTGCAAGTATCTCACTACAGAACAACAATACATCATCATTGGACGCTTACAGACTGGATAATCATAAAGTGTAGTGTCCAGATAATTTAATGTGGTTAGAAACACCATTAGTCGCCTTTGGAGGCGATTTCAACAAACTGGCTCAGTGGCAGACCGACAGTGTAGTGGAAGAACCAGAGTCACAACTCCTGTCGAAAACCCATTCATACGGCTGCGTCACATCAGAAATCGATTTACATCTGCGTCCTCCACAGTCCACTCAAAGCCAGCTGATTGTCAAATGTTAGATCAAACGGCCAGGAACCGGCTACAGCAATGCTTGTCTTTGGGCTAAAATACCATACAGAGGCCTTGTTCTTGCGAACCGGAATCGTCAGAACGAACTGCAGTGCGCGAACCATCACCGACAATGTTGGGAAGGACTGGAGACGGGTTTGGTTTAGTAATGAATCATTTTTGTTGTTCCAGCGACGTAATAGAGGGAGAAACGTTTGCCTCAGAGTTGGTGAGCACTATGCCCAGAACTAAATTAATGAGGCGCCTCCACATGGTTGTGAAGGTGTACTGATGTAGGGGGGGGGTGGGAATTAACTTCATGAGAAGACGTGTTTTGATGTAAATTAAAGAACGCCTGAATGTCGAACGATACAGCGCAGAAAGTGTCCGTACTCGCGTCCTTCAAATTTTAGATGCACGAGTGTAGATTGTTCAGCAGGATAACCCTCGACCTCGTGTGGCACAACTCATCACCAGTTCCTCTCTGCCATGTCTTCAAGCATGAACCCCATAGAACAGTTATGGGATGAGCTCGACAGACGACGCCAGCGAGAGGTGGCTCCAGACAATAGCCGATAGTATTTTCTTGCACTGCAGGAAGAGTGGGCAGTCACCCCAAAACAAAAGATACAAAAGAAATAAAGATCAGGCAAATAAAATACGTTGGACACATTAAAAGACATGACACCCTATTGAAGACCTTACTTGAGGGTAAAGTCAAAGGGAAGCGAGCAAGAGGTAGGCAGAGATACAAGTGGGAGAGTAGCATTACACGATGGACAGGTTACAGTCTAGCAGAGTGCACCACCAATACAAGAGACAGGAGTAGTTGGAGATACGTTGCAGCCAACCTTCGTTGCGGAGACGGCATGTGATTATGATGATTGAATAGGGGAAGCAATACAAATAAAAGTGACGTCTATAATTTCCAAGTTTCTTCCCTTGCATTGATAATGTTCAGTAACTAAAATGGTTAAATATTAAATCATTTTCAACATTTTGTACACACACAGCAAGAGATAGGCAGAGATACAAGTGGGAGAGTAACATCACACGATGAACAGGTTACAGTCTAGCAGAATGCACCACCAAGACAAGAGACAGGGGATGTTGGAGATCCGTTGCAGCCAACCGTCGTTGCAGAGACGGCACTTAATGATGATGACACACAGATTCATCTTTCCATTTCTAATTATCATTTCCTCTACTACTGTCTTGTTCTCTCCATTAATATTTCTTACCCTTTACGCATTTTTTCTGTGTTATTTCTCTTTGATTACAAATCTATTTATCATGTGCCACTTTATGTACCCGTCTGTCCTTTCTCCTCCAGGTTGTATTTTCTCATATCAATATATCAATATATATATATATACTGAAACACATTAAATACGCACCACTTTTATACATATTGATATCGAGAATTGTGTGGGAATTGATTTTCAAACTGTTTGTTGTAGTGTGGTATCCAAGTACTTTCTGCAGGGATAGACCAAGTTTGATACAATGCTCAGTGTTATGTTAAAAATACATGAAAATAGTTAAAGTTATACGCGCAGGAACCATTCCTAAGATGTGAGATGTGTTTATGTCAGTAAATTTGGTGGAAAAAAGAGCGTTGAGATAAAACGTCTAGTAAATGTGACTGAAATGGTACGACTGTCTGAAAACGACCACATCCTAGACAAAGGTATGGTGGTGTCAAGAATTAGCTTGTTGTTAATGCAAGCAGGGGGATTTGCTGTCACAGAACAATTGTATATCTCACCGAACGTTAACAAATCACTGCCAGTGTCCGGGGAAGATTTGCAGTGGTCAACCACCGGCGATTACCCATGTGCAAGATTATCATATAATGCCAAGTAAGCTAAGAGATTGTTTCCTGCTGTCACGCGAAACAACAAGAGTAATAGTGGGTAGACGCGAGCACGTCCCCTCTCTCCTGGCAGCAGAAACAGCAAGAGTAATAGAGGGTAGACGCGAGCACGTCCCCTCTCTCCTGGCAGCAGAAACAGCAAGAGTAACAGTGGGTAGACGCGAGCACGTCCCCTCTCTCCTGGCAGCAGAAACAACAAGAGTAATAGTGGGTAGACGCGAGCACGTCCCCTCTCTCCTGGCAGCAGAAACATCAAGAGTAATAGTGGGTAGATGTGACCACATTCCCTCAAATCTGATATTTATACAACAACTCAGACATATTTATTTGTAATGATTGAAATGTATCGGCTTTGAT